>OX465255.1:19762832-19831837 GCA_949987775.1 Aproaerema taeniolella | reverse complement strand
AAACAAATAAAAAAAACGAAACATCTAATGTGGCGCCATCTAGCGATCAATTAAGGACGGATTTATTGTAAATATATCCAGCCATTTATCTAAGTAGTTAGGTATTTATCAATTACCTATTCTCTTTTCTTTTTAAATATAAATACTGGGTTTAATTATTATATTTAAACTTTATTGAACTAAGTAAGTTATTCACATTCAGCGCTTGCTCCCAAAGAATTTTACAGCTAAATTGCTCGTATACTTTGAGCAGGCGCTAAAAAGGTTAGACTTTGTTTCGTGAGAAAACTTGTGGGAGAGCTGTTGTGCAAAGTAACACTTAGCTTTATGGCCAAGAAGATGGGCGCCGCTCACGAAAACGAGGGGTGCTCTCACCCCGTAACAGTTTTATCCGTAAAGTTGCTGAAAGGTGGAAATAGGTAGGTAGCTAAGATATTTATGCTGCTGCAACTAACTTGCATTGAACTAGAAATATTTTAGCCTCAATAAACGGACGTGCAGCAGTGATAGCCCAGTTGGTAACTAGCCAGACTTGTGATCGGAAGGTCGCGGGTTCAAATCCTGGTGCCGGCCTGTACCACTAAATTCGTCTTTTCAGATTTATGTACGGATTTCTAATTATCACTTGCTTAACGATGAAGGAAAACATCGTGATGAAACCCGCCTGTCCAAAAAAATTCATTTTCGAAAGACGAGCGGTCCACCAACCCGCATTGGGCCAACGTGGTGGACTATGGCCTAAAACCCCTTCGTGTTTCGAAGGGAGGCCCGAGCCCCTCGGTGGGGTTGACGAAACGGACGTGCTGTCTTCTAACATAGATAAAAAAGTGTAAAAGTTGAAGCAAACATTAATCAATCCATGTCAAGCTGTGAAAGACTTTGACACTGCTGGACCTCGAACAAACCGTCCCAATGCAAATAACTTTGATTTTAATTACAGTCAGCCGATAAATACTCTACCGATAGCTATGAAAATCTGTGTCTAATCTTTAGGACATATGAATTACCTAGTAAAAAACATAACACCTTCATGTATTTACGTACCTAATTAAATAAGCTGATTCCAATGAAATAAACATTGAATATTGTGTAGGTATCTAAAGTGGTGGATTTACACATTATGCCGCCAGTAGGATTTTCTTTAGCCGCCCCTACTTGACCTCTACAATTCGATTCCTTTTCATAAAACTAGCTTTCCGCCACCGGCTCCGCTCGCGTGGACTACAGGTTATATCGTGCCCAACTGTGGGTTTAAATTTAGCCTATGTCCCTTCCCAGGCTCTAATCTATCTCTTTACCAAATTTCATCAAAATCGGTTCTGTAGTTTAGGCGTGAAAGACGGACAGACACACAGACAGAGTTACTTTCGAATTTATTATATTAGTATGGATTGCAACTTTTCCGATCTCTAAAATCTGCTGCCCTAGGCTCCAGCCTACTCAGCCTGTTGGTAAATGCGCCACTGGAAATTATAATTTATTATTTCTAAAACGTGAAAATATATAGTTTGTAAGTATTTTTTTATTATTTGGTTGTATGGCATTACTTGTCAAAGTGAATCTCATTTTGCGAGCGAAAAAAGAAAAAAATTATCGCGCCTCTTTTCAAATGTTATCGCTTGGTTTTCACAAATGGCATTTGTATTCATCAGATTGTTATTATATTGTCAGAAATACAACACAAAAAATGTCTTCTTCAAGTGCAGAAAAGGAAACCTACGTGCGCGTGGGTATGTTACAGTTAAAACTAGTTAGTAGTTAGAACGCGTTTTTCCTAGTTAGAACTAGTTTTTACTTGGTGCCTTTGTTAAAACTAGAATTCACTAATGTCTGAATCAAATATCAGTTAAAACTAGTTTCTGCTAGACAAAACGCGTTTTCCCGAAGCGAGTCAGTTAAAACTGTTCCTACCGAGGTTAGAGTTCATCATACCTTATTCTGATTGGCTTGAGGTTATGTTGTGGGTTATGTAGTTGTTGTGCTTACCGTTTAACGCAACCAAAGTCTTTTCTGGCACTTCGCCGGCCGCTGCCGCGGCACGCTCGCTTCGCTCGCTCGGCTCGTGCGTTGGGGGTCGCAGTTCTAACCTTTTTTTTTTTACTTGGGGAAATGCCCACGCATACCCCCCCATCGCAGGGGCGATGCGATGGAAGGGTTATGTCGGACTCGAACCGACTAAAACCCCAAGGTGTTCCTTCTCCCGCCTGGGGTGGGGTCACAGGTATCGCGTTAGCATTCGTCTGTGACCCCACCGGGCGCTGGATCGCTTATATCAGTGGACCCCTTCTCGCGGGGGGACCAGTGCCCCCCATGTAGCCTGCTGTTTGAAGGCGTGCATGGAACACGTTGCACGCCTTCCGTCTCAAGGCCTTTATTGGTGACGGTCGCCCCTGCGGCCGTCACCAGGCCTCTTCTATGGAGGCATCAGACGGGCCTCGGCTCGTCTTCTGCGTCCAGGCCTTCTGCGGCGGATAGCAGGAGCACTAGCGTCCGCCTCTCTTTCTCTCTCCGCCGCCTCCTTCTGGAAAATTATGTCTTCACAGAAGGAAAGGACACTGTTCCATGACGTCTCGTTCTCGACCATAGTTCGCACGACAGTCGCCAATGAGAGGTCCGGGCCTGCTGTTCACAGTTCTAACCTAACCTAACCTAACCGACCTTTAACGGATTAGTTAGGCTAAGCTACTAACAAACCTAACCTACAGTTTCTGCCCCGATATAATCTCCGCGGGAGGGGAGTTTTAACTATAGCTAGTTTTAACTATAGCTCGATGTGACAACTAGTTTTATCTGAAAATCAAATATGTCAGTGGTGAATTCTAGTTTTAACTGATTATTTCTAGTTTTAACAAAGGCACCAAGTAAAAACTAGTTCTAACTAGGAAAAACGCGTTCTAACTACTAACTAGTTTTAACTGTAACAGGTACACGGCCAGAAATACTTTCCGAGGCGCAACATGCAAGTGATAGAATACCTAGCTTGTTGCCGTCAATATCAAAGGAAAGTTTTTATTTCTTTCTTTCCTCGCAAATGTGTTGAAAAACGTTGTATGACACGCGTGCGCATTGGATATTACATTCTCGGCTCCATTGAGCCCTTTGTAGCATAATGTACCTACTATTAGCGTTCTTCAAAAATAGTCAAAAATGACTGATGTGATGATCGAACGCGCAAAATGTAGGAACTTGTGAAAATTATGAATCTCCACCTAAAGCGTTGCACCTATTGAAATACGCGCAGCGAGTTCATTTACAATGCATGTGCATATCAAACGAATAGCAGTCCCCGATTCCACATCCATTTAATATTCATTCCCCCGCATCGCACGGCTAATTAAACGGCAACTACTGTTCTCCATGCACCACAATTAATATTTTTTAGGGACCAAAGTGTTCGCATATATATTTTTTATTCGCCCTCTGGATCCCACTCCTGGGCACAGGCCTCCCTATTCTTTGTCCACACAGTCCGATCTTGCGCTATCTCCTACCGGTTCCACGTGAAAGAGACAAGTTCGTCGCACCATCTTTTTCGTGGGCGACCTCGTCTTCTTTTTACGCCTGGCATATATTTATCCGATAAAATTAATCCATCCATAAATTAAGTCACGCCTATAATCCCTGTAGGGGTAGGCAGAACATCATGTGGTTCTAAAATCACTTGACGCCACATTTTAAATTTATTTTGAAGATTAATAAATTAATAAATAAAATTGTTTATTGGAAAACTAGAGTGACAATAAATGAAACTTAAGACTAAAACATAAATTAATAATAAGACAAATTAATACCTATGCCTGAATTAGGCTAAAATGCCTGTATCTCAGGCGATAGAGGTCTAATTAATTAGGGTTCCGTACCCAAAGGGAAAAACGGGACCCTATTACTAAGGCTCCGCTGTCCGTCCGTCCGTCCGTCCATCCGTCTGTCACCAGGCTGTATCTCATGAACCGTGATAGTTAGACAGTTCAAATTTTTGCAGATTATGTTTTTCTATTTGCCCTATAACAACAAACACTAAAAACCAGAATAAAATAAATATTTAAGGGGGCTCCCATACAAAAAACGTGATTTTTTTTGCTCGTTTTCATAGATAAGTCTGTCCGAGGCTGTATCTCATGAACTGTGATAGTTAGACAGTTGAAATTTTCACAGATGATGTATTTCGGTTGCTGCTATAACAACAAATACTGAAAAGTAGAATAAATTAAATATTTAAGGGGGCTCCCATACAACAAACGTGACTTTTTTGCCGTTTTTATAGAGTCCGACTCGCACTTGCCCGTTTTTTAATTAATAACACAAGCAAAACATTTTTTAAAAAGTCTTAAGAATTTGGAAAATAAGTTGTGTTACTATTTTAATCATAAATAAAATATTATATGGAACATGAGTATAGTGGTGATATGTAGGTTGTCAGATTTTCGCCTACAAAATAGAAAAAGCCTCGCGTTCCACTTACTGGCTTATACAATATGCCTGGAAAGAGCTAGCAGCTGGAATATTCCACGTTTTTCTTTCATATACACTGGGCGTCAAAAATAAGTAGTACAGTTTTAAAATTGCGATTTCTCCCAAACTATAAAACTTAGACCTTTGAAACAAAAAAGGTTAAAAAGAAAATTTAATCTTATTCAATAAAAACTTCATGCATTATAAGAACTTATAATGCTTGACTTTAAAAAAAACGAATAAATAAAAACACTTTTTTTAAACTGTTGAAAGGTGTTGTCTTACTTAGGATTTTTGTGTTTGACACATTCGCTGCTGATAAAGCAATTGTAATTGAAAAGCATAGGTATCTTCAGAGAGTAAATTTGACTAATCATGCCTCTTTCACCAGAAGAATGTGCAAGAATCTTAGCTTTTCTCGAAGTGGGCATCAGTATGCGTCGTACTGCAAGGAGGGTGGGTGTAACTTTAAGAACGGTTCAGCGAGTAAAGCAAAGGTACGAAGAGACTGGAAACCATCTAAGGAGACGAGGTAATGGCAGACCCAGGTGCACAAGTACCCGAGAAGATCGCTTTATTGTTTCCACTGTGTTAAGAAATCGACACCTTAATGCAGTTGAGGTTCAGCAACAGCTTCTTCGGACCCGAACAGACTACATCAGTGAGAGTACAGTGAGAAGAAGACTTGCTGAAGCTAACCTGAAGCCTCTAAGACCAGCAAATGGCCCCAAACTTGAGACAGAGCATCGCGTAGCAAGACTACGCTACGCCCGTCAACACGTACAATGGGGCGAAGAAGAATGGGCTAGAGTTTTATTCACAGATGAGTCTCGATTCTCTTTATACACTTCAGATGGACGGCGGAGAGTCTACAGACGACCCGGTGAGCGATACATTCAAGCTTGTATCTCGGAAAGAGTCCAATATGGCGGGGGCTCTGTACACGTATGGGCTGGTATCTCTTCAGAGAGTCGCACAGAGCTTGTGGTAATAGAAAATGGGACTTTGACTGGTGAAAGATATGCCTCGGAGATCCTCAACGAGTATGCAGGGCCATATTTAATAAATATGGGTGATGGAGCCATCCTAATGCATGATAACGCCCGGCCACACACTGCTCACCACGTACAAGAGTACATTCAGGAGGTTGGCATCAACTTGATGGCTTGGCCATCGAGAAGCCCAGATCTCAACCCGATTGAACACGCCTGGGATGAGCTTGGGAGGCTAGTCAGAAGGCGCAGTCCACCTCCTGCCACACTCAGGGCTCTAAAACATGCGCTGATAGAAGAATGGGAAAATATTCCCCAACACCGCCTCCGAAACTTAGTGTTCAGCATGCCAAACCGGATCCAAGCTGTAATTAGAGCCCGAGGCGGCAACACAAGTTATTAAATTGTGAAAAAGTTCCAAAACGTGAAAATTAAGTGGTTGACATATCGTTAAAAATTGATACTTTTTAGTATTTATCTTAATTTTAAGTTTGAAACTTTATTCATGCCAAATAAAATATAACTTTAATAAACTTCGTTAAGTTTACTATAAACTGCTTTTTATTTCATAAGTGTAACTACTATAGTTTAGGAGTAATTGCAATTTGAAAAGTGTACTACTTATTTTTGACGCCCAGTGTATTATACCCAGTTCGTGAGAGTAAAATAAAATCCATTTTTCCTTGTTTCAAAGGAGGAAGGTCTAAAATATAATACTCTTTATTGCACATCAAAAAACCCTAAAACGCATAAAGTACTTACTTTGTACGATTTACACATTTGTTTTTGGGTTGTATTTTTTATGAAGTAGTTAACTTTAGTTACCGAAGTCCGACGCCAAACAGCTTGCTGTGTTCCGTCGGTGCGTGGGAGTGTGCCTTTATTGGCATTTACTGGGTTAACTCGCTCCATCGTCGGCCTCATCTATGACCTTGGTCAAGATTGGGATCAAGAGTTAACCCATCTCATAAAAAAAAGTTAGAGAAACAAAACGAAGGATTTAAAAAAAATCTTGTTTAACAAAAGAAAACGAGGCTTTAGATCACGTAAGTGTCTATGCCAGCCTCATTGGAAGCCTCTTAAAAAGAATACAAATAAAAAATAACTGAAAACTCCTCAACCCCATCACTCCGTGATGCGTTCATTAAATGAACACATCACAAAGCGATACAGCTGAAGAGCTTCAGGAGCTAGTGGAACAGCTAGCCTTACATTAACTTCTCCATGAAAACGAAGGATGTGAAGCATCCAAGAAATATAAAGAAGGCTCTCTTTTCAACCAACTCACGTCTGAAAGTTTTTCTAATTTATAGTCACTCCATAAGTGGTTCCCAACCTTTGAAGGATAAGGGTCCACTAAACATTTTCTTGTCACGGCACGGACCGTCAAGGTTCTCAAGGGCGGATCTAAGTTTTATAGGAGAGGTCACGAGTAGGAGTGAGCTGGAAATATGAAAAAAAAATCAGCTGGTTAACCTTTGTATGGAAGTCTAAATTTGTTTGGAGAATATTATATTGATTCCTTTATTAGGGAAACTTGTTTAGTTTTGTGAGGAGAATCATCTCTTAAAGATTCGCTAACTAATTTAAAAAAAACCATACAATTCGCGATTTTTAGATTCGGACAATTTGATACTATAGATATTCAGAACATACTATTATTTATACCTATACCTTTAGCCGAATATTTTACAATCTGCCGCTTGGCAATTTTTAAGCAACGTCACGTCTCTGTGATAGACAAATATGAAAGTATAGACAGTAACAAAAGTTTCTTTTAACAATGAACGGTTTTCTATTCAATTCTTAAACGAGAGACACTCAGCTGTAACTTCCACTACCCCCCTCGATCGCTTTACTCCTTAAAGACGACTTTTCAAAGAAATAACAAGCGGTCCTCGTTCTTGAGAGGCAATGTGTCAAACGCCACTAAATTGCATTCTCCTGGCGCTGAATAGCGAATGCACCTGCGATACCCGGTGGAAATCCTACAGGGACGCAGTCAGGGATTTTCAAAGGTCCTCAAATCTTTTTTTTGTTGGGAGTCAATATTTTTATTAAATTCATAGAAGAGTGTAAACGAACATTAAGTTACTTATTTCAAATAGAACAGCGTATCTTCTACACAAAATTATTTTTTGTTGCAAAAAAATTATGATTGTTTCAATTACTAAAACTTCATGATTTCAAACAAGAAAAAACATTTTAAGCCCTTCCATCCATTTTAGTCTTCACTGTCTCGTCTGTCCAGCTCAGAGTACGATCATAAGGTTTAAACATACGAAGGATAATCTTACCTATTAACTGACAACTGCGTGCTGCTGAAAACTGTGGACTTTGAAACATACTCCCCGCTACGTGCCCTTGCAAACTTTTGGTTATAAGTTTGTATTATTTCTTATTTTCTTTTCCTTTATAAGTACGCAAAAAAGTATTTATCTATCTGTTTATCTACGGATTTTAAGATGTACCACTGCCTGATAATACTGTTTCCCTACCAATAAAACTGATTTTTGTACTGTAGGCTTTCGTAGATCGTAGTTCCTTAAGTCCCTTTTGCAGGGGGGCCGTACTGTGGTAGCTTATGCCTGCATCCGTCAAGCGTAAGAGACAAATTGCTCGGAGAAAGATCATATGGGCTCTCGTCTGATACGGCCCTGGCGAAAGCGAGCGCGTCATATTGCGAAGCCGTGTCGTGTCGGGTTTATGTGAATAGATCGCGCGAATAAAAGAGAACTGCAACAATTTATAGCGCCCGCCACTCTGAGCTAAAACCAACACGAGGGGATCTAGGATGAAGTCCGCATTTATCTCTTATGCAAACGGAATAAAAGCGGTCAAGAATTAACATAAAAATACTGCTAAATATTACTGTGCCATGGATTTTCGCTGGTGATTTTAAGGACATGGCATAAATCCTGCCACTTGCCCCTATAAATGCTGCAAATTGTTATTTCTGAACGAAATGTATTTTATAATTTTTAAGGAAAGTAATTTCAGAGTCTTTCACCCATATTTGTAAAAAAGAGTTTTTGAAAATAAATATTTTTGCATTTTGTATTTGTATTTAGTTGTAGAAACATCCGTTAAACTTAATGCTACTTTAAAAATCATTTTGTCACATTCCATCTATTCGACGTAAACAAGAACAGCATTACCTTCATTTTAAGAGGCACTTTAACTAACATTTCTGTATATTGTATATATGGGAGTGACTTTATCTGCCGTACTCAGAGACGTCAATTAAAGTTAAATACTGTTAAACTCTTTGTCTATTTCACTCTTGTTGATATAAACAAGGATAGCATGACATTTAATTACTTCTTAACTTTAATTGATGTCTCTGAGTACGGCAGTAAATTAGTAACCAAAACATTATGGGTGAGTCTTCTCATGAAAATTTCCCCAAGGAAATGAAATAAAATGAAAATTGTAGTAAGTGTGGTTAGTAAAACTTTAGTGCTTAGATCTTAGGTCACATTATGTCCATCACATTTAATCATACTTAAAAATAATGTAACTACCACTGGATGTCCTGAAAAAAAAACTGAATGATATACAATCCTTACTAATATTATAAATGCGAAAGTAACTCTCTCTCTGTCTGTCTGTCCGTCTTTCACGCCTAAACTACTGAACTAAACTACTACTACTAAACTACTTGTCACGGCATGGACCGTAGTAGATTTAGTAGTAGTAGATTTTGCTGAAATTTGGTACAGAGATAGATTAGAGCCTAGGAAAGGACATAGGCTACATTTTATCCCACAGTTGGGCGCGATATAACCTGTAGTCCACGCGGGCGGAGCCGCGGGCTGAAAGCTATAGTAATAATATAAATTACAATTATAATTAAAATTAAATGTCAGTAAAGGTAAATGTCAATAAGGGTAAATGTCGATAAAGGTAAATGTCAAAACAATAGCTGAATCCATATAAAATTCTCAAAAAACTTAGGCTTAATTTGTATGGAGAGACAATTTTTTTATATATTTGGCCCTATGTTCCTTTGGGAAAGTTGTTCAGTTTAGTGGGCTGATTCCCGTCCCTAATTTACGCTAGACAATTTACAGTCATCCAATATATGATTTGAGACAAGTTTTATACATAATATATATATAGACCCTCTATAAAAGAAAACCTGAATATAGTATTTCTTTTTGGATATATCACCAGATGTTATTCAGGGAATTCTTACAAAAACGAGATAAAACCGGTCCATTGGAGTATAATGGGACGACAAGCCTCATATCCTGTTTGACAGGGTGTGGACAGCACTACAAACAGCTGAGCAATTAGCTAATACACTATTATTATGAACACGAGTATGATGGGCAGTTTCGATTTTTCTTCATACAGATCGGTTGGTTAGATGTTGTTGTTCGTATCACTGAGGGGTGTTTTATGTTTGACGTGTGTATCTGTGTGGCATAAAAAAATACCACAATAATAATCTTTCCACTTCATAATACTAGTGTAGATTTTCTAAAATGTGATAAATATCGGTTCGATAGAGCAAAAACATGATGTGATTCGACCAAGTGACGATTTGAGAGTGATTGGTAAGCAAGTTGCATTTTGTACTTTGCCTATTCAAGACTGCACCTTTGCGAATAGGCGCAAAGTAAAAAATACCAATGCACTTAATTCACTATTTTGACTAGTATAATTCTGCATGTTCTATGAAATAAAGCAATTTTACCTAAACGAATTTGAGAAGTATTTCAAGAAGTGGATCTTGGCCTCCGACATTAAAGTGCGCCATTATATTCTGTCTTGTGCCAATATTGACCAGTTGGGCACTTTCAGCTCTTTTAGGTCTTTGGCGACTTCATCTTTCCAGCGATAACTTGGACGACCCAGTTAAAAATACTAATGTACTTAATTCACTGTTTTGACTAGTATCATTCTGTATGTTCTATGAAATAAAGCAATTTTACCTAAACGAATTTGAGAAGTATATTCAAGACCTAACACACGCTATATGAATACTTACAGTGTAATTCTTTCCATTTTCGCTTACGAAATAAGAAATCTCGGTATGAAGTCCAAAATGACAAGCTTGAGTGTCTAATTTGTAGAAGACAGGGGGAGAAACTAGTTAGGTTGGCTAGTTAGGTTTCTCACTAGTTAGGTTGGCTGGAAGAGATCTCTTTTAGAGATAAGCTCGCCTTTGTATACTTGGTTTTTCCAATTGATTTAATAACTATGTTTGTGCAATAAAGAATATTATATTAGAAAGGGCTCACTTGTGAGGTTCGAGTGAGGAAAAGGAAAACACTTGGAGAACGTTGCGAGCTGTCAAATATCCCGAAATGTAGGGAACAATGACAACACACGAGGCAAGCACTCATCACGGCAGACTTATTTATTTATGACTTTTTCCTTAACTTCCGTGTTACAAATGTAGCAGTGAAATAAGAAATCACTGTTATTTTGAGTAGGTATTTGATCTCAAAACCAACGATGATCTTAATAAATTATAAAGCAAAGTCGGGTTTGTTCGAACACTTTTAACTCGAGAACGGCTGGACGGATTTGACAACCAAATTCTCAAGGGAACGAAGTCCCGGGCGGAAATCTAGTTTATAAATAGAAATAAGCTACACCTATTGTGTCGTCTCTCTTCTCGTATCGGTTTTATTTTTATGTGTGCAATAAATTCTCTGCCTGCGTCTGTTTTTCCGGGATCATACAACCCGAATCTCTTTAAAGTTCGAATGAATAGGCATCATCTGGGTGAGCTTGCTACAACCTCGACCATATCTTCTCCACTGGGCTAGATTGTGGTCAAGAGCAAACACATTATCTATAAGAAAAAAAAAGTTTAAAAAAAAAAATCTATATTGTAAGCTTGAATTTACCGCTAAACACTGACACTTCGAAATAAATACCTATACTACACTGGGCGTCAAAAATAAGTAGTACAGTTTTAAAATTGCGATTTCTCCCAAACTATAAAACTTAGACCTTTGAAACAAAAAAGGTTAAAAAGAAAATTTAATCTTATTCAATAAAAACTTCATGCATTATAAGAACTTATAATGCTTGACTTTAAAAAAAACGAATAAATAAAAACACTTTTTTTAAACTGTTGAAAGGTGTTGTCTTACTTAGGATTTTTGTGTTTGACACATTCGCTGCTGATAAAGCAATTGTAATTGAAAAGCATAGGTATCTTCAGAGAGTAAATTTGACTAATCATGCCTCTTTCACCAGAAGAATGTGCAAGAATCTTAGCTTTTCTCGAAGTGGGCATCAGTATGCGTCGTACTGCAAGGAGGGTGGGTGTAACTTTAAGAACGGTTCAGCGAGTAAAGCAAAGGTACGAAGAGACTGGAAACCATCTAAGGAGACGAGGTAATGGCAGACCCAGGTGCACAAGTACCCGAGAAGATCGCTTTATTGTTTCCACTGTGTTAAGAAATCGACACCTTAATGCAGTTGAGGTTCAGCAACAGCTTCTTCGGACCCGAACAGACTACATCAGTGAGAGTACAGTGAGAAGAAGACTTGCTGAAGCTAACCTGAAGCCTCTAAGACCAGCAAATGGCCCCAAACTTGAGACAGAGCATCGCGTAGCAAGACTACGCTACGCCCGTCAACACGTACAATGGGGCGAAGAAGAATGGGCTAGAGTTTTATTCACAGATGAGTCTCGATTCTCTTTATACACTTCAGATGGACGGCGGAGAGTCTACAGACGACCCGGTGAGCGATACATTCAAGCTTGTATCTCGGAAAGAGTCCAATATGGCGGGGGCTCTGTACACGTATGGGCTGGTATCTCTTCAGAGAGTCGCACAGAGCTTGTGGTAATAGAAAATGGGACTTTGACTGGTGAAAGATATGCCTCGGAGATCCTCAACGAGTATGCAGGGCCATATTTAATAAATATGGGTGATGGAGCCATCCTAATGCATGATAACGCCCGGCCACACACTGCTCACCACGTACAAGAGTACATTCAGGAGGTTGGCATCAACTTGATGGCTTGGCCATCGAGAAGCCCAGATCTCAACCCGATTGAACACGCCTGGGATGAGCTTGGGAGGCTAGTCAGAAGGCGCAGTCCACCTCCTGCCACACTCAGGGCTCTAAAACATGCGCTGATAGAAGAATGGGAAAATATTCCCCAACACCGCCTCCGAAACTTAGTGTTCAGCATGCCAAACCGGATCCAAGCTGTAATTAGAGCCCGAGGCGGCAACACAAGTTATTAAATTGTGAAAAAGTTCCAAAACGTGAAAATTAAGTGGTTGACATATCGTTAAAAATTGATACTTTTTAGTATTTATCTTAATTTTAAGTTTGAAACTTTATTCATGCCAAATAAAATATAACTTTAATAAACTTCGTTAAGTTTACTATAAACTGCTTTTTATTTCATAAGTGTAACTACTATAGTTTAGGAGTAATTGCAATTTGAAAAGTGTACTACTTATTTTTGACGCCCAGTGTATTTAGCAAAGGTTCATGGTTCAATTCAAACATCATAATCGCAAATTGAAGCATTAATTTTCACACAAACAAACACTAACGTTAGTTCTATTGCATGTACATACAATACATACATACATAGTACATACCTACACAGTCGATCGATCTCGGTCAATTTGAATGTATTAATTTGCACAATTGCTTCAGTTAATAGTCAAAATATCCAATAGTCAGAATTATGTAACTTACGAGCTTTCCGCTTCGCTCCCGACCGGGATATGAACCTGTGTCTTTAAAACATACCACTGGGCTACGTGTCCTATTTGACTGATGGTCAAAATTAGCTCTTTTTTCTTCTTATCGTGTAGGTATATTCAAGTGTGTGGCGAACTTGGCTAACCCTGGTGTCGAGTTTTCAAACCGCACTATGGCCTCTGACTTGGTTTTAACGTCTGTAGTAAATCGACAACAGCCAGGACCGACCGACTGCTTAACGTGCCCTCCGAAGCACGGAAATGCTCGTGATAAATTGCCACTTTGGTCACCGTTGCTTAATCTCAACCTGATCGGTTGAGGTCAGCGAGCGCCGCCGCACATTTATTATAGTTATCATAATGTTTTTGTTTATCTTCACTGATAGCTGTCTACATTAATGATAACGTAACGCGTATCTGTAATGCTTATTTAATAGTTTATTTGCAATAGTGAGTGGCAGTTCACTGGGGATTAATTAAATATCTTCCTTTTTCCTTGTCTACACGGTAAAGGGAAACTTTGTGCAAAGTTTCAGCTTTCTCTTTCTCAGGGTTTGGGCTGGGCGTTAATGTATCGGTGATTCAGGACCTTTAATTTCGTTTGTATAGATTATGGACCCGTTCTGACAGTATCACAGTGATGTGACGGATGTGTGGTTAAATAAGTGACACAGTATTGTTGTTTATTTAGTGAGTGAAAGTTATATATTTTATTTAAAGTATTAAACTAGCGAGGATGTCGTTTTCATAAATAACACTAAAATAAAAATCAAAATTATAACCCTCCGACATTTAGGGCCTTACCAAGAAAAATAAAACTAAAACTTAGAATATGTATGGATTGCTTTGCCTTTCCTGCAGCTAGCACGATAACGACCAACTCGCGCTCGGCTCACGCTGAAACTTCACTTTGATCGCGCAAGGGTCCTGCGCAAAGGCTTGCTCGCCTTATGGCGTTGTCAATGTTGACATTTTGACATAGGACCGCGGTTTTGTCGCGGCGCTGAAAGGGAAATTAAACAAAAACAAAATGGCATCAGTCAGTTTAAGACAATGTCTAAGTGGTGTTTTGATGTTTTGTGGTACAGCAGTTATTGCTTATAATTCTGAAAGCTGAACTAATGTTGATAAAATATAGCCATGAACCATCTAGACCACGTCATCTTTCAAACAAAAAAATCGCATCTAAATCGGTCCGTTCGTTTAGGGGCTACGATGCCACAGGTAGACAAACAGATACACAATACATGTCCAGATTAAAGCACCTCTCTTTTTCTGTCGGGATTTAAAAACAAAAAAAAAACATGAAATCACAGAACACAGGAAGCACGGTTCTCTACCTAGCCCGATAAGAGTGATGTAAAGATGAGATTCTGTTTCATTAAAACTACAGTACCATATAAAAGAAAAATCACATTTTTTCTTAGAGAAATCAGAGTGATCGGATTTTTTTACAACAAAGGTGAGAGAAAATGATTGGTTTCTGGTTACATAAAGAAAAAACTTAATCAAAAAGCGAACAGAATCAAAGTAAAATTTTTACCAATTTTGCTTAGATGACACTGTCGCGGATTTTCTTAAAAATGCTCTCATTCGTCTGAAGGTCAAATGCCATTATCTTTGTTTTTCTTAGCTTCGGAAACTTAAAGAACATAGTTTAAACTCAAATAATAAGTATTTTTATATTCAAAAATATTTTTTACGGAAAGAAAAATGTTCGACGCGAATGGAACTCGAACCCACGACCCCGGGATTAGATCTCTTGGTGCTCTAACTAAACGCATATTATAGGTTTAGGTTGAGAATACTAAAAAAAATCGAAACGCGGTTTTTCGGGTGCTGCAAAGTTAGCACAGGTCTTTCGAAGCTGCAAACTTGGATATTGTTAGTGGTCCTAACAACATACTTATAATAATTTTCCACGTCAAAAACGTAAGAGTCACCGACTTCAATCCCAAAAATAGTTAAAAATAAATATCTATTGACAATAATAGGGCTTTAAAATTCTTTATATTGAATAATATTAAGGAACACACTAGTCGGAAAGACAATTTTTTCGAGAGTTTCCCTCAATTTCTTCAGAATTCCACCATCAGATACTGGTTTCCTTACCATGGGACCACCCTTGAGATACTCACTTTCCAACAAAAAAAGAATAATCAAAATCGGTTCATAAACGACAAAGTTATCCGCGGACATACATAAAAAAATATATATAATTATATACGGTCGAATTGAGAAACCTCCTCCTTTTTTGAAGTCGGTTAAAAAATGCGAACTAGACGTTAGCTAGCTATTTTAATATTCGGTATGACTAGCGTACAGTGCGTTTGCCACAAAATAATGCAATGTCAAAGACACTAGTTCAAATCCCGGATGGGGTTTTTGTTACACGTGGAGGAAGTCACCGATGGAAAGCTAGTTATTTATAACCGACATCCCACACGCTCGCACGTGTGAAAACACTCAGTCAGGCATATTTAACTACAAGTTGTTGAGGGGCCAAAAAATCTTTGCTAAATCATCTTTACCCATCTAAAAAATCACAGCCGGACATATTCGCTGATACCAAATTGAGGAGTTTCATAAAAAAAAAAACTTGTAGCACATTGCTCGTAGGACTGATGGCCGCTGGGGTAGAAAAGTCCTCTAGTGGCGACCAAGTACCGGAAGGCGCAGCGTAGGAAGGCCTCCCACAAGGTGGGCCGAGGATCTGGTAAAGATTGCGGGAAGCCGCTGGATGCGGGTGGCGCAGGACCGATCGTGGGGGAGCAGTGGAAGTCTTGCGGCTGACATGATGATGATGATGTTGATAAAAAAAACAATCAAACTCTTCGATTAAATATTTAAATTTTTACTATTTTTTGTGTCATAAACTCTGTGAGTACAATATAATACTGAGTTTATAATTGTATTTTTTTTTTAAATTCTTTTATGTAGGTAACTTAGGAGTACTCTCTGTTTTGTAAAGTAATGTTTTTTTAAAAATAATTGGATTAGTTGTCTCTTTCAATGCTGTGATTAGACACACTTGCAATTTGATTTTTTTATAAAAAAAAGTTTTTAGTATAATTGCCTTGCAAGTAAACTTTTAGCGGGCCGCGAGTTGAACATACCTGCTTTAGGCTGTAATTATCTAGTTTTAAAATTAAACTCTAGATCCGTAGACTGTATTACACTAAACCTATCTGCGAGAGTTTACCTACGAGTAATAAAGTGGTTTGAGTTTTGGAAGTTGATGAGTAAATTACTCAGCAATTCAATAGGATTAGCTGTCGAGAAAACCTGATACATGTATTTTATTACCTACCGAGTTAGCGTTACCTAAATTATTAAACGGGGTTAGATGTTGAAGCGACTTAGGCGTACTCGAAGACAAAAATAGCTTTATTTTATAAAATATCTTTATTTATTTGAATATCCAGAATGTTTCTTAAAGTCAAAGTAGTGAATTAACTTCATTAGCGTTTTTAATTTTGCGCCTATTCTCAAGACTGCACCTTCCTCAGAGAAGACCAGGCAAGAAACTCCGAGGGTTGCTCTTTTTAACTAAATCATACTATCCTTATTTTCTCATTTTAATTGACTTAATATTTGAATAACTCTGGAGCTGAGCAATTTATTCCCATAGTTGCTTGTCTAATAGATAATCAAAAATTCTATAACCACTATGTTCTTAAATTTTTCTAAAGGTAAGTTTTGAATACACATGGGAATCCTGTTATAGTAGCGTATACATAAAAAGCAAATCTGGGGTCGAAATCATAAGAGAGAGGCAGCGAGTTTGGATTCTAGTTTAGTGGGGAGCCTGCATATTCAGGCGACAAGATGAGTATGATCCAATCCAGTTCAGGTTTCTTTTTCATCAGGGTCACGGAGATCCGATGCCTCTATTGTAATTTTATCGGTTTTTATCTTGACCAATATGTAACGGGAAAAAGCTTCACCGTGGCAAAGCAAATGTGGAAGTTACATAAGCTCACGCCTTGGGGTAGGTAGAGACCACAGATTGCCACTTGCTACGATCCAAACACATCTCTTTCGCTTCCTCTGCATTCATGATTCGCTTCATACATGCTCTTCGGAAGTTCACGAACGGAAAGAACGGAAGGAAGGAAAATGGATGTTCAGATTTAAAATAAAGATCTTGTTGATACTTACAGTGTTTTTTAGAGAGGATGGTCTTTGGTTAAGAAAATCAATACTTTTAAAATATTTTTCTGCTTCTATTTAATTTTAGTGGGTATTAATGCTTATGCGTAGTTTAGACTAAGCGTAAACATAAACTCAATGGAAATTTTAGTTATGTAGTAGTTCAGGTGTAAAGTAATGAAACAGACGGATAAATATTTGTAGTAAATAATTGATTTCGCCGGGATCCACTCGCAAACAAGCAGATTTACCCAAAACCGATTTATAAAAAACGCAGGGTGGTACTCGTATTTGGGGAATTGTGGCCTAAAGTTTTGGCAACTAACTGAACACGTCTGTTTAATTTAAATGAAATAAAAAATCAACTGCCGAAAACTTATTTCAATTTTGTATTCCTATCTGTATTAGTCGTATTATATTTTATTATTTTTTATTATAAGATGGGTTAACTCTTGACCTCAATCTTGACCAAGGTCATAGATGAGGTCGACGATGGAGCGAGTTAACCCAGAAAACGCCTATAAGGCACTGGTACTCCCACGCACCGACGGAACACAGCAAGCTGTTTGGCGTCGGACTTCGGTAGGAGGGTGGTCGCGAACCAGACGGCCCTTTACAGAGCCTACCACACCGCATGAGACCATAGGACAACACCTCAGATTCATTAAAAAAAATGAGGTGTTGTTGCCTGAGACGGATTAATAGGAGGCAGGTCTCATTTGTGTTTCCTAAGTCGCCTCTTACGACACCCACGGAAAAAATAAAAATATCTAGCTAGGGATAATATAGATACCTAATCCTGCTCTAAAAGTTAATGACAGCGTATGGAAGCCTGTATTTTCACGCAAAAACTACCAAACGGGTTTGGGTAATTTTCAACAACAGTACATTTTTGTCTAATTTTTGTGGAAATCTTTGTATGATCGAATTCTATATCAATAAATATTGCATATGTTAACCAATACAAAAAGCTTTTATAATTTGACAAAACAATTCAAATATCCTGTATACTTTATTACTTATTCAAGCCACAAAAATTGACAAGCCACAAAAATTGATATTAGGACACAAAAATTGATAGTAATGCCACAAAAATTGACGATTGCCACCAAAATTAGAGTTTTAGGTTACTATGAAAAAATAAAACAACATTCTCCACAAAATTTACTGTCCGGCAACTATAAATCAAAAGAAGAGTGGAAAAAGCCTTTCCTCTTTTACTCCGACACCTGATAACCCGGGGTGGGTTAAGAAACAAAAAAAAAATATATGGAGGTCAAAATTAGGACAAAAAGCAATAAAAAAAAAAACCCTACTGTCTGACTTTAATAACAAGAGAAGACTCTAACTCAAATAACTTATACAAATCTTCTTGAAGTCACAATAACATTTAGCAATCATTTTTCTTATAAATACACTGTCACACTTTATTAAATAGTCTATAGGTACTTAAAGTCGCAATTATTTCTTTCTTATTAATCTATTAACTGACTCATTTCAATAATCAGTCTATACTTGAAGTCACAATAAGTTTTAGGAATCATCTTAGTAATAAATCTTCTAACTTTCTTACATCAATGAAAAGTCTGTATTTAAAGTCAAAATAAGTTTTAGAAATCATCTAAGTTATTAATCTTCTAACTGTCTTACTTCAATGAACAGTCTGTGCTTAAAGTCACAATAACTTTTAGCAATTTTCTTTCTTATTAATCTATTAACTGTCTCATTTTAATAATTAGTCTATACTTGAAGTCACAATAAGTTAAATCGATCATCTTAGTTATACATCTTCTAACTGTCTTACTTCAGTGAACAATCTGTACTTAAAGTCACAATAACTTTTAGCAATTTTCTTTCTTATTAATCTATTAACTGTCTCATTTTAATAATCAGTCTATACTTGAAGTCACAATAAGTTTTAGCAATCATCTTAGTAATAAATCTTCTAACTGTCTTACATCAATGAACAGTCTGTATTTAAAGTTAAAATAAGTTCTAGAAATCATCTAAGTTATTAATCTTCTGTCTTACTTCAATGAACAGTCTGTGCTTAAAGTCACAATAACTTTCAGAAATTTTCTTTCTTATTAATCCATTAACTGTCTCATTTTAATAATCAGTCTATACTTGAAGTCACAATAAGTTTAAGCAATCATCTTAGTTATAAATATTCTAACTGTCTTACTTCAGTGAATAATCTGTACTTAAAGTCACAATAACTTTTAGCAATCATCTTAGTTATAAATCTTCTAACTGTCTTACTTCAGTGAACAATCTGTACTTAAAGTCACAATAACTTTTAGCAATTTTCTTTCTTATTAATCTATTAACTGTCTCATTTTAATAATCAGTCTATACTTGAAGTCACAATAAGTTTTAGCAATCATCTTAGTAATAAATCTTCTAACTGTCTTACATCAATGAACAGTCTGTATTTAAAGTTAAAATAAGTTCTAGAAATCATCTAAGTTATTAATCTTCTGTCTTACTTCAATGAACAGTCTGTGCTTAAAGTCACAATAACTTTCAGAAATTTTCTTTCTTATTAATCTATTAACTGTCTCATTTTAATAATCAGTCTATACTTGAAGTCACAATAAGTTTAAGCAATCATCTTAGTTATAAATATTCTAACTGTCTTACTTCAGTGAATAATCTGTACTTAAAGTCACAATAACTTTTAGCAATCATCTTAGTTATAAATCTTCTAACTGTCTTACTTCAGTGAACAATCTGTACTTAAAGTCACAATAACTTTTAGCAATTTTCTTTCTTATTAATCTATTAAATGTCTCATTTTAATAAACAGTCTATACTTGAAGTCACAATAACTTTGAGCAATTATCTTAGTTATAAATCTTCTAACTGTCTGACTTCAATGAACAGTCTGTATTAAGAGTCACAATAAATTTTAGCAATATTCTTTCTTATTAATGTATTAACTGTCTCATTTTAATAATCAGTCTACACTTGAAGTCACAATAGGTTTTAGCAATCATCTTAGTTATAAATTTTCTAACTGTTTTACTTGAATTAACGGTCTGTATTTAAAGTCACAATAACTTTTAGCAATTTTCTTTCTTATTAATCTATTAACTGTCTCACTTTAACAATCAGTCTTTTTTGAAGTCACAATAACTTTTATCAATCATCTTAGTTATAAATCTTCTAACTATCTTACTTCAATGAACAGTCTGTACTTAAAGTCACAATCACTTCTAGTTATTTTCTTTCTTATTAATCTATTAACTATCTCATTTTAATAATCAGTCTATTCTTGAAATCACAATAAGTTTTAGTAGGTAATCATCTTAGTTATAAATCTTCTAACTGTCGTACTTCAATTAATAGTCTGTACTTAAAGTCACAATAACTTCTAGTAATTTACTTTCTTATTAATGTATTAACTGTCTCATTTTAATAATAAGTCTGTATTTAAAGTCACAATAACTTTTAGCAATTTTCTTTCTTATTAATCTATTAACTATTTCATTTTAATAATCAGTCTATACTTGAAGTCACAATAAGTTTTAGTAATCATCTTAGTTATAAATCTTCTAACTGTCGTACTTCAATTAACAGTCTGTACTTAAAGTCACAATAACTTCTAGTAATTTTCTTTCTTATTAATGTATTAACTGTCTCATTTTAATAATCAGTCTGTATTTAAAGTCACAATAACTTTTAGCAATTTTCTTTCTTATTAATCTATTAACTGTCTCATTTTAATAATCAGTCTATACTTGAAGTCACAATAACTTAGCGATCACCTTAATTATAAATCTTCTGACGTCTCACTTTAATAATCAAGAATTTTCTCTTCTTTTCCTTTCTACGACTCTTTTTCTTTCTTATTTAATTTCTCGGTCTAATTTACTTCTTTTCGTTGGACTCCTGAAACATTAATTTCTTTACTTGTGTATCAACTTAATAGAAAGACATGAAAAGCAGTCATTCTGCAGATTTGTATTTATTATGATGGTACCTAGCTACTAAATACTCCACCAGAGCACCAGTATGATGACGATTCTTACCTTCATCGTGAATTTAGGTCGTTTCAAAAGTAACTTAATATTAAGTTCTAAGTTTTGTGTTCTCATTGCAATTTTGCTGGATAAAAAATACCACAAAAACCACAAAAATTGACCCACAAAAATTGAAATTATGTAAACAAAAACAAATTCAACCAAAACTACAATAAATACAACAAATGAAATCTAATAGGTCTTTATGTATACCACAACTCTGTATTTTGAAAAACGAATAATAGAGATATTATTAAAGAGAGTATACATAATGAGACCACAAAAATTGAAGTTTTTTTGTCCGATAATATTTTTAGGTGTTACTTACATTTTTGGCGGGAAAACGCAGCAACTTCACACACTTTCTTATTTACATACAATGACTAAAGAGTAAAAGGACAGGAAATTTCACAAAAATATGCGTGCCTGTAGTAAGCACATGCTAGGGTATCAAAATATCGATACTTGTTCAAAGTATCGATAGGTGGTACAGAGTACGGTTACTTTATGATAATTGAAAAATAAACAAAATCACAGCATTTATTTACATTTATTTACAATTTGTCAATGTGAAAAAAAAGACCAGTTCACAAAGTACCCAGAGTTTATAATTTTACTAAAGCTTTGACAATTTTACGGTGACATATGTATGTGTTTAATTGTACAATGATCATACAAAAGATATTTTGTTTAAAATAAAAGCCGCCGTACAAAATCGTGACACGAGACCGAAGACCGAGCTCGCGCAGGGCTAAGCCCAGAGCGACTACCCTCTCAATTCCATGATGACCGCCATAAAAGGTTCACTCTAAGAGCGAGGCGAGGCAGCAGGCCGAGGAAAACTGCGTATATGGTGAGGCCGAAGGCCAAGCTCTACGTAGAGCGACGCGGAGCGTGACGTTTCACCCAACCTAAAATTCAAGATCTCGGATATGAACTTTTGCGAACCTGATATTTCGCGTCGTTCAATAGCACCCGAAGAAATGCTTAATGCAAAAATGACACTCATGCACGCTATTGAAAAAATCTAGTTATAAAAGTGGAATCTGTTGCCAATATTATTAAAAGATACGCAAAAGCTTGCGAATAAACCAACATGTGACCGTCGAGGTTATCAATCGCCTCGAAAAAACAGACAGAGTAAGGAGGTTAAAGAGTGTGTTAGTGTCAATTTAAGCTAGCATTGCAGGCAGCAAGTATTTTTTGGTGACTTATAAAATTAGTAAGCAAAACTTAAGCTATTATTAATTTATTTATTCTGTGACTTAAGGATGTGAATTCGCCTTCTAAACTGAACAACTTTTCCCAAGGAACGGGTGGAAATACAATATATATATATATATATATATATATATATATAATATATAAATATTAGTTGTGTTATTATTAGCATCCACAGACTTTATGTCCGTGCCTTTGTCTAGATTAAATTTTCTTGTTAATACTTGATTTTTAACTATAATACAATACTTTCCATAGAGGTTTACAATTTATAAATAAGTATAATAAATATATGAATACATAATGTATATAATATATATTTAAACGAGTGACGGTTCTTCGCTGTTGCATTCAGACCTCAAGGCATCTATGATGGCTGTGTCTCGACTTTTGATCGCCATTTTGAGGTTGTAATTGACCACTTTTCCCCTGCCTGCCGTCTTTGCTTCTTGGATGAATCTGCCTATCGCATCGTTACCATCATCCGCATAATATTTGCAACTGGCGGTATGACGCGATATGGCAACTACAGCATGTGGGATACTGTCGTGTAGCTCCTGCCTGGTCGTTGTAGTACGCACGATCACCACCTTTTCGTACGTCAACCCTTGAGCCTCGTGTATGGTGAGGATGCGTGACCCGGTGCCCGATCCGTATCCCTGGTTTTGTAGAGTTGTCTTTTCTACTTGTGTATGAACAAGGTACAGGGTTTCAGACTGGATTCGATCGATCTGTGCATCTGTATAAGGAGTGCGTACGAAGTTTCGACGAGTAAATGCCACTGTAAACTTCTCTAAGGGCAAATGCTAAGTAAAAAAAATATATTTAGCTTCTCCATGCAACTAGAAATTGCCTCAGTATGAGATTTTTTTCCAAGAATTTCATGGATTCCTTACCAAAAAAGAAACAGAAGGCACAGAAATACTTACAATTTGCAAGGTTTTATTAAATGCTGATTCCTCAAAATGTAAAGAGCATAGGTGGAGTACTTTATGAGGTTTCAAATTATCTTTCCCAATAATGTCAAACCACTTACGTCGCAACGCTTCTTTTTTTGGGAACCTGAAAACATAATCAAACCAAATACGTACTAATACTAATAATCCTCTCACTTGGTAATGTAGTTTAAAAGAAAAACAAATTTCTAAGGTAAAATAATCATACAGAATAACATTAATTAAATTAATATATTTTCTAAACCTAGGTAACTATAAAATCTTAGCTATGATTTGATTTCGTCATTTCAGTTTTTAGCAAAACTGTCCCTTTACACCTTGAATACAAAAAGTGATAGTATAGATAGTTAAAAACAGCTTCTTATCTTATTTAGCTTAATGTGTCCCACCGCAATTTAATATAAAAAAATATTGTAACTGATCACTCGTACAAATATGCTCTGTAACTAATACAGAATCATCGATATAAATTCGATAGCCATTATTATTACATCACTAATGTCATTTGTATAGAAATTTTTGTTATGGAAAATATTATGTAAAGTTAGCCAGAAAGGTAATTTAGGGTGTAAAAAACGTGAAAACTATAAAATATAATCTTAGTAATAAATGTTTTAGAAGTATTTTTGGGTTTAATAGGCGTATTTCAACAAAAAACGGTTACTTACTGATGCACAGTCGTTTGCTTGCTATTTTGTTAGCCCTGTAGCTGCACTGTTTTACAGAGCACGAAGCCATTTTGCTACCTTCTCATCCAATGTTCTGACACTATACAAAACCACAAAACAACTTCTCCTCAACAAAAAATACAATTTTTCACTAATGTTGCTATTCACTTGACAGCTGAAGTACTCACGAGTGAAATGTAAACAAACTTAACAAAAATGGCGGCCGGCCACGCTTCATAAGTATGTATATGTCAAATATTGCGCCTCCATATAAACAAATACTACATACTCAAAGTTTACATAGCGTTGGTTCCCGACTGACTCAATCGATTGACATTAGTGTTGTGCTTTAGTGTTCAATAGTTTAGCTCGGAGTAATCTTTTCATCAAAACCACAAAAATTGTATGTTTTGCTGGGACACATATGTTTTATGCCATATCAAATTAACTGTGACACTAATTACAAAAAACAAAATGATATTGTCAAACTATGACTATATTGATTGAAATGAAACTATAAATTAAATTTATCTGAGAAAAATGTTAAAAATAGAAGCCGAAACATTAGATAAAACAGATTGGGGACAGGCTAGCAAAATTGAAAATACGGTTTAAATGATTATTTTATATTATTTAATAAATCTTTTTTGCTAATTTAAACTTGTCTTCACAAAATAAAAATTATCTATTTTATGTACAAAAAATATCTGATTGATATCTTTTAAAGACAACACGATTTTCAGCAAAGACACTCAAAAATGCTGTCTGGGAAATTGATCCGTTTATATGTAAGTAACTTCACCTTTTCGGTGTCATATTTAATAGTCACTATATCAATGCTACTTCTGGGTCAAAAACAGCTGAGCGTTTGCAGTGCAATGGAAAAATACTTTAAATAGCCGCCATTTTTCCGGAAAGTAAACTACGTATAGGTACCTACCTATTTAATACTCCTACCTATTTAATACTAAGGGTCCCAAAATATTTTTGAATCCGACTCTGCGTTTTATCTAAAATAATAACGGCGTGGGTATTTTGCTTACATTAAGTGTTTTACACTTTTGCCGATATTTACTTTACGCAGACTCCCAACATTGTAACCCAAAAGTATTACGAATAAGGTCAAACGTAAACTGCAAACTAAAATGTGGGGTTTTATGAATAATTCTGTTTTTATGGTTCCTGTTGATAGCGTTTGTTGGTATTTCAATGCGGAATCCGTAGATATTACAATGTCTGGAAAGTTACTTAAAATAATAAATAAATAAAACTTAGTTAAATGAAAATAAATATCCTATAAGAATCGGGTTCAAAAGTTTAGACATTCTTCGACACATTCTTCTTCGAGATTAGACGCGAGGACGCAGTTCTATATAAATAAATAAAAATCGGTTAGGAACTAAGGATCCTACGTACAAATAAATTCATTGTTAAAAATACATTTTGTAGACCAAACTTTTATAAAAAAAATTTACTTCACAGCAAACCCTTTCAATTAATATCTGTATCATGAGAGTGCAAAAGAAAATAAGAAGTTCGTAACATTGAATTTAGAATGACGTCATTCAGCTAACCAAAATTTCAACTCAATAGGTAACTGACCCAAACAAACATATTACATACATTACAAATTAATAAAAAAGCATGTGAAAAACGATATTATTGCGAGCACCAAGTATGGTTAGAAATTCAATAGGATGTAAAAAAAACCTTTATCGAGTCAAACGGGAAAAACTTAAACTACAAGAATGAAGCAGAAGATAATAATGATATCTTCTTTTTTCTTCTTCTGATATCTTTTTCTCAGTAAAACTATGTTGTATTATTCGGACAGTTTAATAAATCATTTTCATTACTCATACTCAGAAAGTAGGTCTGAAGTTGCCGACGGAGCGGCTTGAAAGTAATACTATTCAAGCCTAGGGAGAATCGCTTTCAACTGACAGCTGTCAAATTTAAGTATTAAAAAAACATGTTCCAACTTCCTATACAGCCACTCTACTCGTATTACAGCGCGATGTAAAATTGAAATAACAAAAGTTAAGTATTTATTAAAGAATACTTTTCAATGACTTTTATTATAATTTACTTTTAGCTATTTTTTTAAAATAACTTAAATTTTGGCAAAATATTTACCATTTTTTTCAATGATGAAAATGAAAACTAATGGCTGAGTAGCTGGCCAGCCACAGAAAAAAAACATCATAGGCGGGAAAGTGGCATTCCGAATATTCCGATCTTCATTTGTTTTTTCGAGTTGTAGAGTTTTGTAACTTTCGCAGAGTTCAGCTTATTCATGTTTTTATTTTTAACTTTCTTTGTATTTGTAATGAAAAGCACAGTGTTTACCTCGGGTGAAAGACTTATTTAGTCCCTTGAACTATTAGTTCCCTCGCTACGCTCGGTCGCCAAACCCCGTCCCGGGACTTAAATAAGTTGCTTTCACCCATAAAGTAACAATGTACTATTATTTATTTTTATATTATATTTCCAGACAATATGACGTGCCTGGACGTGCCGTGCCCGACGCCCGGGGCCGCGGGGACCACCTTCACAAACCTGGTGACGCACTTGTTGGCCGCGCAGTGCCTCGTCGGGGAGAACTGGCCGCCAGACAGCTTCGATAGAGTTACCAGTGAGTCGATGGACACATATGGACACACTTTCACACACTTTTATTAGTAAAATAATGTATTTTATCATGTATCTTGTAACCACATATCTAATTGCTTGTTTGTCTATGTTTTTGTAAATATTTCTGTTTCCTTTACTTTGTTTTGTAACGTGTGCTGTGTTTTTTGAGTGAATCAATGTCTATGTCTAGATGGTGATTACTTCGACTTCATAATCGTGGGTTCTGGTACTGCTGGCTCTCTGCTGGCGCACCGGCTGACTGAGCTCCAGGAATGGAAGGTGCTGCTTATCGAAGCTGGAGGGGATCCACCGCCGGAGGCTGTTGTACGTTTAATTTTCTACTTTCTAAGTTATCATTGCTTGCGGTTCATGTTCCTAATAAAATATTCGTATTTCATTATCAAAATGTTGTTTAATACAAAAATGAAATCGATTGGTATGTAAATTTCAATGTCCATATTACAGATTAAAATTTTAATAATTTTGTGCATTAATGACTTAGTAATCCTTTGAGACACAAACAAATACAGTTATGTATAGAAAAATAACATCTGCAATATATTTTCCACTATCAAAAATGTTTACAAAACAAAGAAACATATAAAATAATTCTTAGAATTATTTCAGACCTCCTGCTAACTACAGATAATGTAGCTATAACATGCTATTATCACATGATTATAATTTAATCATTGATTTCAGATACCTAACTTTTGCGGACAAACACACAGAAGTTCTCACGCCTGGAAATATTTTACTGAAGTAGACGAAACCACAAACAGGGGATGTCACGAAGGAAAGTCTTTCTGGCCCCGAGGAAAGACTCTAGGAGGAACTGGATCTATTAATGGTTTACTACATATGAGAGGAAGTCCAGAAGATTATACTCCATGGCAGGAAGCAGGTGATGGCTGGGACTGGCCAACCCTGAAGAAATACTTCATGAAGAGTGAAAAGATGATGGACCCCTTCATCTTGAATAATCCTGAACTGAGAAAAGACCACGGAGTTGACGGCGAGTTCATTGTAGATCAACTAAACTTTACACATACAGAGTTTCTAGAAAAGCTTGCAGCAGGTTACAAAGAAATGGGTCTTAAGTATATTGAAGATTTAAATGGCGACACACAAATGGGTTCTGGAAAAATAAGAGGAAGCAATCACAAAGGTAAGAGGGTAAGCACTGCCACTGCTTTCTTGAATGCTGCTGGAAACAGAGAAAACTTATATGTGTTGAAAAACACTTTCGCGTACTATATCAAAATTGACAAGAGAACAAATGAAGCTAAAGGTGTCAAGGTTACTTTATCTAATGGATATGATGCAACATTTTATGCAACAAAGGATGTTATACTCAGTGCTGGAACAGTAAACACTCCACTATTACTGATGGCGTCTGGTATCGGACCTAAAGCACACTTGGAAGGACTAGATATTGAGGTACTCGCAGACTTACCTGTCGGCAAGAACCTTCAAGATCACGTTAGAATACCGATTCCTGTTACTTTGAATACGGGAGCACTTGCAACAGATGAAAAATACTGGATCAAAGCTGCAGCAGATTATTTAATTGAATCAAAAGGTCCACACAGTATGAACTATGATCAACCCAATATCAATGCTTTCTTGTCAGTACCAGATGGCAAAGAACAGCCAGACGTACAAATTGATCATAACTATTTCGTACCAAACACTTCTTACGTTTACTCGATGTGTACAGATATTATGAACTTCAAAGAAGAAATCTGTGAACAGTTTGAAAGCTTCAACGCCGAAAAAGAGCTTTTTATTTTGTTTGTATCGTTGTGCAGACCATATTCAAGGGGGGAAATACTACTGCGCAGTAGGAGTGCTCTTGGACATCCTAAGATTTACTCAAAGTATTTCAGTGATAAGAGAGACATGGATATCTACATCAAAAGCTTAAAGAGGGTAGTTGAAATCATTGAGACTCCTACATTCAAGAGCGTTAACGCAAAATTGGAACGAATTAACTTTAAAGACTGCGATGGATATGAGTTCAAGAGTGATAATTACTGGGAATGTATGACTAGAACTTTAACTTACAATGTGTATCACCCAGTAGGGACAGCAAAAATGGGTAAATCTGGCGACCCTACCGCTGTTGTAGATAACAAACTGAAAGTGTTTGGTGTGAGAGGTTTGAGAGTAATCGATGCTAGTGTGATGCCGACCATACCCAGTGTTAATACTAACGCGGCTGTGATGATGATAGCGGAACGAGCGGCAGATCTCATTAAAGAAGAGTATACAGATTTAAAAAATAAAAAAGATGAGTTCTAAATATATTTGACTTTTATTTGGTATTCCGTTGAATTTTTTAATATTATTTCTAGGTAGGATAGTAATAAATATAATTTTTTTTATTTTATACTAGCTGATGCCTGTAACTTCATTTGCGTGTAGGGTTTTAGTAATACAGAGTAATGTGCAATAGCATAACACGAATGTACGAATGCTTATTAGGTACTTATTTTAGTATTTCTATCAAATGATCTAGCGTAAACACTGGCTTCGGAGTAAACTTATTAAATTTTTATACCTACAAAAATCCTAACTTTGGTGGCCTTTGGGAGGCAGGAGTAAAATCGAGTAAGTACCATATGAAGCGCATAATTTCACCTTGCGAGGAGATGGCAACGATATTGTGTCAAACAGTCATTTTTTTTTTACCAGCCCATATACGTCGCCACCGATGGCCACGGGCCTCCCTTCGAAATACGAAGGGGATTTAGACCATAGTCCACCACGCTGGCCCAATGCGGGTTGGTGGACCGCGTTCGTCTTTCGAAATGAATTTTCTTGCACGGGCGGGTTTCATCACGATGTTTTCCTTCACCGTTGAGCAAGTGATAATTAGAAATCCGTACATAAATCCGAAAAGACGAATTTAGCGGTACAGGCCCGCACCAGGATTTGAACTCGCGATTTAATAGTCAAATAGTATGTCTCAATTCTCGCCCTGTAGCTCCTATTGATACAATTGTTATGATGTTATATTTGCACCATTACGACCAGACTTTGATGGGAGAAGCACCAATAAACATACTAAGTCTGAATTTGAGTGAAATAAGTATAAAGCATACTAGGTATACACTTAAATATTATATTCATAAACAATTTGTGAGAGTTACCATAATGTTTAACTTTCTAACATAAAATCATCACAAAACTGGGAAACCACTTCATCACTACTAACATATAAAAAATCAGAACTACCTCATTTGTTGCAAATCAAATCAAAGTCATTTATTGCCAGCAGTGGTGACACATGATAATGTTAACAAATAAAATTAGATCTACATACCTAGTTGGTTTCCAGCATGAAATTTTTACATGATTTATACAAAAATTGAATAACGTTATTGCAAGGCAAGCAACACTAGTTTGGTCTGATTTCCATGTACCTACCATAATGTTGTTTACATCTTGTTTACATTAGCAGCGCTCTGCTCGTCTCGGCTCATTATGACGTTGAAAATGTTGAATTGCTCGTTCATGTTTGAATTGGAATATTAATTAGTTATATTATAATATTGTTAATAATTTCATCACAGTTTATTAAGGATCCCATTTACGGGTAGCCGCGCGGCCGTCTTCGCCTTTTTAAGTCAATAATAAAGATGTCACTCTTCATACACGATTAAACGAAGTGTTGTTATGTTTTTTCAAAATTCCTCTAAACAAAAAGAACCTTATAGTGAAGAACAGTGTATTTTATCAAGTAACTTAAAATTATAATTTTATAACAAACTTTTTAATAAAATAATTTTACAGTGGATTCACCGTGTAGCTAAGGATAAGAATATAGCTACGGTCTCCCCCACCTGTCGTATCAGGCGACTAAAGCAAAAGGTACGGTGATGAGGCGCTGGCGTGATCACCATGACTGATGTCATTGGTGGGCAATAAAGTATATGTGTGTTTATGTCTATCCATGTGATAACTGCAGCATTGACTCCTTCAGGAGGCGGGTTCATAAAATTGGGCTGGGCTGCAGGCAAGCGTTTAGCGGGCTGCGAGTTCAATATCAGGAATACCAAATCTTGGAATACGGCCAAGAGTAACTAACTTGAACAGGAATCGAGACAAAGCAGTAGGACAGAGAAGTTCAGATTTAAAATAAAGGTATTGTAGGAACTAACATAGCCTCTTACAGAGAATAGTCCGAGATTATTTTATTTAATTGCTTTGCAAAGATTTATGGCTTGATAAATAACCCGTAAGAATCGGGTTCAAAAGTAAAGACATTATTTTTTAGACTCAAGGACGCTGTAAGGCCAGTGTTCACCAAATATTTAACCGACGATTAGCAGCTAACCAGAGATTTGACAATGTCATTTTCATACATTTTTTTGACATTTTGTCTGGTTAGCTTCTAACCGCTGTTTAACCGTTGGTTATATTTTTGGTGAACACGGGCCTAAGTAATTTAAAACTGCATTAAAAACATACATGATTTGAGCGATGAATAATCGCTTTTCTGACTTATGGCGAACTTAGTAAAACGCAGACTTCTATAAAACTGGTTTTATTTCTGGTTTCACGTTTCCCTTGTACTTTATCTCTCGAAACCTACAAAAAAAATACTTCTTATAATAATCCATTCGTAAGAATGAGACGTTTGTACAATGAATTTTCCCGTAATCATGAGGAGCTCGATATTTTCAATGGTAAACTATACGTTTTTAAAGCTAATGCCGTTAAAAGAGTAGGTTAAACCTTAGTTTAAATTTGCTATTGTTACTAACCCATTTTATAACTGTTAAGTCTTTAATTTGTAATGTTTAAGACTTTCTTGCGTTCCACAAAATGTAACCATGCTGTAAACACATCCTGTTGATACTCAATCTAGTTAAAAACCTATACCATGTACCACTAGCATATAAGGATTGTTTTCTGTTATGTGTTTCGAATAAAATAAAATTGAAATTAAATTAAATTTTCAAGAACAAAATATCAATATTATTACGAGCACCAGGTTGGTAATGCAATTGGATGTAAAAACCTTTACCGAGTCAAAGCCGGGAAAAACTTGAATGGACTGCAAGATTAAAAGTAGAATGAGGCAGATGATAATAATAATATTATATTTCCAGACAATATGTCGTGCCTGGACGTACCGTGTTCGACGCCCGGGGCCGCGGGGGCCACCTTCACCAACCTGGTGACGCACCTGTTGACCGCGCAGTGCCTCGTCGGGGAGAACTGGCCGCCAGACAGCTTCGATAGAGTTACTAGTGAGTTATATTGGGTGAGTTAGCTAGCGAGAATTAGGAGGGAGTCGCGGTCGGTACTTAATCCTGAATGAACGAATATGTTTGTATTTGTATGTACCTATACACACATCAACGCGGTCTAAGGATATTGCACGATTTTTCATACAAAAGAGTTCTGTTTGAGAAGCTATAAAAGCATACTCGAGATACATGGTGAGCTATAATTTTCAGACGAGTAAGTGCTAAACCTGAATTTTAAATTGAAGGCAATAAATTTTGTTTTACTTGAAATTTGTGGAAACGTGACGGAAACGAAAACGAAAATGCACTTTTTCCCTGCTTTTTGTATGAAAAAGGTAAAGTTTACGCAATTATTTTTTTTCATTTTCGTCACGTTTTCACAAATTTCAAGTAAAACAAAATTTATTGATTAGAATTGAAAATTCAGGTTTAGCACTTGCTCGTCGGAAAATTATAACCCTTCATGTATCTCGAGTATGCTTTTATAGCTTCTCAAACAGACCTCCTTTGTATGAAAAATCGTGCAATATCCCTAGACCGCGTTGATGTGTATATTAAATCTTTTAATGTTACTTTGAATTAGTCATTATTAAACAAAGCTATTTTGGATTTGAACTTGCGAGCTTGATGCAGTGGCGTAGCAAGGTAACCAAAGGCCCTGGGGAAAAAAATGAACTAGGGCCCCAACTAAACTATTTAAAATCGTTTGTATCGTATTCGTCGTGTTCAAATTTTGAAGTACTCCAGAATCGTCATACTCCAGAGTCAAAGTCCACCAAGCTGGTCCAATGGCGGACCGCGCGCCTGTCAAAAAAATAATTTTTAGTTGTACCTGCTTTGGTTGTGGGAGTGGCTCTGACTGTTGATCGACGGGTCTGATTCGATCTCCAGTCTGGGCAAACATTTTAATATAAAACAGATGTTTGTTTATGTTGTTATGTATGTCTTTATGTATGTTCCGAGGGACCCACGACACAAGGGCAAACCTTATGTGGGCCTTTCAGTGTGTAACGTTTATTTGTTTTTAATTATAATTTCATTTTTTTACCAGCCCATATACGTCCCCACCGAGGGGCACAGGCCTCCCTTGATTTCAATTTAATCACCAGCAAACACGAGAGTTTTTTACCAAATATCTTGTAACCAGATGGTGACTACTTCGACTTCATAATCGTGGGTTCTGGCACTGCTGGCTCTCTACTGGCGCACCGGCTGACTGAGCTCCAGCGCTGGAAGGTGCTGCTTATCGAAGCTGGAGGTGATCCACCTCCGGAGGCTGTTGTATGTATCAACATTGACTTATAGATACATTGAACCGTGTGGTGATTGGTTGAGAATAACACCACCCCATCTCTTTATGTGGGTGTCGTAAGAGGCGACTTAGGAAACACAATGAGACCTGCCTCCTAGTAATCCATCCCAGGCAACGACACATCATTTTTTTCTGAATCTGAGGTGTCGGCCTATGGTCTCAAGCGGTGTGGTAGGCTCTGTAAAGGACCGTCTGGTTCGCGACCACCCTCCTACGGAAGTCCGACGCCAAACAGCTTGCTGTGTTCCGTCGGTGCGTGGGAGTACCAGTGCCTTTATAGGCATTTTCTGGGTTAACTCGCTCCATCGTCGACCTCATCTTTGACCTTTACGGTCAAGATTGAGGTCAAGAGTTAACCCATCTTATAATAAAAAAAAATAAAAACATTGAATTGCTTTTAATGCCATTCATGTAACTAATAAAGTTACACTTTTTCTTAAATAAAAGGGTTGTTTTTTTATGAGGTGGGTTTACTCTTGATCTCAATCTGGACCAAGGTCATAGATGAGGTCGACGATGGAGCGAGTTAACCCAGAAAATGCCTATTCAGGCACCGGTACTCCTACGCACCGACGGAACACAGCAACCAGACGGCCCTTCACAGGGCCTACCACACCGCATGATACTGATTGTTGACGCCAATTTTACGTTGTCAAAAAATTACACAGATAATCTATGATTATTTACAACGTTTTTATAGACTCATGCATTACATAGACATAGAAATAAGTGGAGAGTACGCATTATGTTGCTAAATATTCCATTTAGACCTCAGATGTAGGTGTAGGAATCGAAATGTCTTTTAATACAAATAAAATCGTATCAGTGTCAGAGACGCTACAGTTTAATATTTCAATAACTTTGCGTATTACTATACTCGTGGTCCCTTGGGACACAGAAAAAGTCAGAAACATACGCCCATGAGCCAAGAATAAACATTTAGGATTTTATTTGCCAATGGCCACTATCAAATAATGTTGACAAAACTTTTATTAATAATATGACCTATGAAATTTTTTCTCAAGCTTCATTTTATCCATAATTTATTTGATTGAACAGCTATTACTAAAATTGTTTTTTATTTAAAACCTTGGCCATATAACGGAGATATTGAATCAAATTAATACATATTTACTTTAGATTTATTTGCTGAAAAAGAAGCTCAAATATAGCTCGTTTCATCCGTTGCCCGTTTCATTGCTTATTTTTGCTGTACCTTTGTTACATTTATAACTTTCAATAAAGTAAGTATGATGAAAATTAACTTAATGTTGTCCAAACCTTCCCACAAAAATTAGCTAAATTTGGATTTCGCATTCCCGAGAAAAATCCAAAAACGTTAGTATGGAAAATTCAGTTTTCCAAAAATATTGTATGAAAAACGCAATTTCATAGGTCAAGACCTAATACTTAATGTATATTTGTTTGTCACTTTACAAGTTTTTCAATTAACAAAATAGTCGTGCCAATTGTTTAAGACCTTCTGCTGACTATTGATAATATAGCTATAACATGCATGATAGTCAATATCACAAAATTAGTTACCAAACAAATGTACCAAGGGGATAGATATTAAGTATATGCCTCAGGGATAGCCATTTATAGATGAAAGATGACATCTGCTTCAGTTAAAAACACAACGTAAAAATATAGATGAAAATTAATAACAATAAACACAAATACCAATAATATCACAAAACCTTTGATTTCAGATCCCAAATTTTTCTGGAAAAACACACAGAAGTTCTCACGCTTGGAAATATTTTACTGAAGTAGACGAAACCACTAACAGGGGATGTAACGAAGGAAAGTCTTTCTGGCCTCGAGGTAAGGCTCTAGGAGGAACTGGATCTATCAATGGTTTCCTACATATGAGAGGAAGTCCAGAAGACTATGCTCCATGGCAGGAAGCAGGTGATGGTTGGGACTGGCCAACCCTGAAGAAATACTTCATGAAGAGTGAAAATATGATGGACCCCTTCATCTTGAATAATCCTAGACTGAGAAAAGACCACGGAGTTGACGGCGAGTTCATTGTAAATCAACTAAACTTTACACACACAGAGTTTCTAGAAAAACTTGCAGCAGGTTACAAAGAAATGGGTCTTAAGTTCATTGAAGATTTAAATGGCGATACACAAATGGGTTTTGGAAAAATAAGAGGAAGCAATCATAAAGGTAAAAGAGTAAGCACTGCCACTGCTTTTTTGATTGCTGCTGGAAACAGAAAAAACTTATACTTGTTGAAAAACACTTTCGCGTACTATATCAAAATTGATAAGAGAACAAATAAAGTTGAAGGTGTTAAGGTTACTTTATCTAATGGATATGATGCAACATTTTATGCAACAAAAGATGTCATACTCAGTGCTGGAACAGTAAACACTCCATTACTACTGATGGCGTCTGGTATCGGACCTAAAGAACACTTGCAAGGACTAGATATTGAGGTACTGGCAGATTTACCTGTCGGCAAAAACCTTCAAGATCACGTTAGAGTAACGGTTCCTGTTACTTTAAATACGGGAGCACTTGCAAAAGATGAAACATACTGGATCAAAGCTGCAGCAGATTATTTGATTGAATCAAAAGGTCCACACAGTACGAACTACGATCAACCCAATATCAATGCTTCAGATGGCAAAGAACAGCCAGATGTGCAAATTGATCATAACTATTTCGTACCAAACACGTCTTACGTTTACTCGATGTGTACTAATACTTTGAACTTCAAAGAAGAAATCTGCAAACAGTTTGCCAGTTTCAACGCTGATAGAGAATTGTTACTTTTTTTTGTATCGTTGTGCAGACCATATTCAAGGGGGGAAATATTACTGCGCAGTAGGAGTGCTCTTGGACATCCTAAGATTTATTCAAAGTATTTCAGTGATAAGAGAGACATGGACATCTACATCAAAAGCTTAAAGAGGGTACTTGAAATCCTTGACACTCCTACATTCAAGAGCGTTGATGCAAAACTGGAACGAATTAATTTTAAAGACTGCGATGGATATGAGTTCAAGAGTGATGATTACTTGGAATGTATGACTAGAACTATAACTTTTAATGTATATCACCCTGTAGGGACAGCAAAAATGGGTAAAACTGGCGACCCTAGCGCTGTTGTAGATAATAAACTGAAAGTGTTTGGTGTGAGAGGTTTGAGAGTAATCGATGCTAGTGTGATGCCGACCACACCCAGTGTTAATACTAACGCGGCTGTGATGATGATAGCGGAACGAGCAGCAGATCTCATTAAAGATGAGTACAATGCAAACCACTTTTGTTGTGGACAGTATTAAGCAAATAACACCGCAGAAGAATAGGTATTTACTTTATCGAGGGCGAATGGGAATTAGGGCAAATGGAACAAGGGAAAGTGGCACTTACCCTTATTTTTGATATGTTATCTTTAGCTAGATGGTAATAAAATACCATTCTTAGTTTATACAAGGGTATCCAAATCCAACCTTGTACCCATTTGTATTTCAGAGGAATTCAAATTAGGGTATTATATTCCTTTAAGTACTTTCTAGTAATTCTAATTATAGTACTTTGCAATTCTAGTAAGTACCTGACCCTGTGTTTAAATGAAGTCTAATTGCAAAACAAACGCTAAGAAGAAAAACATTGCATCTTATACCATCCAACATATAACGTTTTATTCCACAAACCACTTCATTTAATTTGTGTCAATTTCAGACATTCACAGTTTAACCACTTCATTGTTAAACAGGTTATAAAATATGGAGTGACTTTGATCAGTTAGCGAAACGGTAGGGAATTATTATCCCATGAAAGAATTTTTCAAATCGGTCCAATATTTTCGCAGCCTATTCAATGCAAACAAACAAACGGAGCATTCCTCTTTATAATATTAATATAGATATACCTTTAGGTTGCTACAAAAAGGTTTTATATGATTTCAACGAGAATGTGATAAATTGTCAGTGAAAACCCCCGACGCAAAAAGAGAGGTGTTATAAGTTTAACGTGTCTGTCTGTGTATCTATGTATCTGTCTGTGGTATCATAGCTCCCAAACGGATGAACCGATTTTCGTTAAGTTTTTTTTTGTGTTATAGATAATTTTATCCCGAGTGTTCTTAGCCATGTTTCATGAAAATCTGTTCAGCCGTTTAAAAGTTATAAGCAATCAAATGTCGGGAGTGATTCAAAATTTTTAATTTTAGTGTTATTGGCTTACGTATTACTTTAATGTGTATAATTTAAATGTTTCATATTATGCTGTAAGTTTTCCTCAATAAAAAAATGAAACTGAACATCTTTCTCCAAGGCACAACCCATATAAAACTCAAAAAGTTTTCGATTTCTGATTCAGTTGATCGCACAAGTTGTACGGCGAAAGCGTTGTTTTTTCCATTAATTTTGACCTATGTTTCTTAGGAAAACAAGGACGGTATTACATTTAAAGAAGGTTTAAGGTCGCCTATATTGTACCTTTTGTAAAGTTACTTGTAATTGTCTCATCATTGTATTTCTTTTCAAATTGTGCAATAAAGTATATTGTATTGTATTGTATTGTATTTAATTTTAATGAACTTTTCTGCAGCTAATTGTCGGTTGCAGAGACGTTATTTGGACTTAATGCTGCTTTAACACTCATATTGTCACTTTGCCACGGCTTGATTAGTCGGTCGAGAGGGTTTTAAACAAAAACATCATTCACATAATAAGTTTGGCCTATTGCCAAACTGCCTAATAAAGATACATGATTTAATGCGTTAATAGTGAAAGGTTCTAGAGATCTATAGAAAAAAATATATATTTGAAAGTCCGGTTCAAGCGCCGATCAAAAGCTAAATGTTAAATGCAGATATTTTTGAATGCAAATTAGAAATCCGAGCAAGAAGCAGTTTCGTGAGGCAGTTTCAGGCAGTTTCGTGGGTTGATTCATATATCCTTAATGTTTGCTAACTAATTTAAAATCACGTCGTATACATACGTAGATTGATTATTAGTCAACGTCCAAAAAAGCTTTATTTCATAGAACATTCAGGATGTTACTTAAATAAGTCAAAATAGTGAATTACAGTAGCATTTTTAACTTTGAGCCTATTTGCAAAGGTGCAGTCTTCCTCAGAGAAGAATAGGCAAGAAACTCAGAGGGGTGCTCGTTTTAACACAATCATGCAAAGGACATCATTCACGGCCTATACAATAAATACCAAAATTTTTAAAGTGGCGGCCAAAAACGGTTAAGTTATTATTTCGAAAGAACATATTATTCTAAACATTTTTTAGTATGATAGCTAAGCTGTGTGTCCTTTTGAAATAATAACTTTACTTTTTTTGGCCGCCACTTTTAAATTTTGGTACGTTTTGAATGATGTCTTTATCTTATTTTATCATAGTCTATTATTGTTCCAAGCATATAAATGGAGCTTTACAAGCGATCTTGTTTACTCCAAGTTTTCGAATAAACAAGATGTGTCTTAAGACTTTAAATGGCTTAACTTTGATACAAACACTTCTGTGGGGTATTCGAAACAGCTTTCGGGAAATTCAGCAGAATTTGGTAATCTATTCATTACCGACTCACGTAGAATGGTAAGGTGAGAATTGATGTTATTTATTTCTTTCGCGTGATGTTACTTTAACTTAGCGAAACTTGAAAATGTGCATTTTCCTATGAAACTGAGCATCTTTTGTATGGAATTTTTTACATAAAATTGGACTGGGAGTGAAGAAAAACTTAGAATGTGCCAGCTACCAACTCTTCCCACGTATACAGTAAAAGTCTGTAAGAGGGATGTGAGGGTTTTGCTGTATAATGGGCGAAAAGCTGACCATTATACAACATGTTCCATCTGATAACCCTCACAATTTGTGTCAAACGTGGCATTTAGTGGTTCTACAACCACTGATGCTCTGCCTACCCCGTTAGGGATTATAGTCGTGAGCGTATGTTTGTATTTGTATGTAAATCTTTAATTCTTTTCAATTCACATGTTTGATTTTCATTTTCACCAACTATTTAAAGTCATCCTTATGTACCGATGATTTAAAATCTTAATTGCTAATCAAGTCTAGTTACGATTACGAATATGGACGAAGGGATCCTAACAAGTCTTAGGTATGGGCGTGAGTGTTACAATCTTATACCCAAGCAGACACTTTTTGAATCATCAGTTATCATTCATCAATTCATAGGACCCTTCCAGTGCGCCACTCATTTTTCTCGCTGCCAATCCCGATTTTCAACGCTTTTTTTCCAATTAATGGTATCAACTATTGCCGTGGTTATAATAGGTCTTTATTTATGAAATTGCCGTTTATCATACAATATTTTTGGAAAACTGAATTTTTCATACCAACTTTTTTGAATTTTTCTCGGGAATACGAATTCCAAATTTAACAAAATTTTGTGGGAAGGTTTGGACAACATTAAGTTAATTTTCATCATACTTAGTTTATTGAAAATGGTACCTAATTTTTAACAAAGGTACAACAAAAATAAGCAATGAAACGGGTAACAGAAGAAACGAGTTATTTTGAGCTTCGTGTTCAGTAAATAAATCAAAAGTAAATATGGATTAATTTTACTCAAAATCTCCGTTATATGACCAAGATTTTAAATAAAAAACCATTTTATTAACAGCTGTTCAATTAAATAAATTATGAACAAAATAAAGGTTGAGAAAAAATCGGCAATTTCATAGGTAAAGACCTATTATTACACCAGTTTTTAAAATTTTTTTAGCGAATGGGTTCGCTCTTTACCACAATCTAGTTCAGGAGCGAAAAGGTCGAGGATGTAGCAAGCTCAGAGAGTTTAGCTCACCCAGAAGATGCCTATTCACTTGAACTTTAAAGAGACTCGGGTTATAGGTATTGGCCCGAAAATACAGACGCAGGTAGAGACTTCCATTCCTTAGCGGTGCGCAATACAAAACCTGTAGAGAACCAGTTATGGTAACCAACTTGCTTGCTTCTGTTTTAACGCTCTAAGACGTAAATTTCGCAGAAGATTCCTTAATTAGCGCACACCGCTGCTAATCAATAGCATTGAACAATGTTAGACAAAGATTATGTTAGGCAATTTCTTAGGTAAGTATCTAAGTTATAGAGTAAACAGGGTTAAAAGCGCTAAAATAAACCCTTCGTTAAGTATATAATTTATTCAATATTTGTACCACTTGTATGCTCGTAAAATTGTTTAGGGAAATAGCAATTCAAAGTTTTACTTTCAAAAGTTTATACTTAGTTTTAAAGTCATAATTAACTTTTTCTAATATATGAAACAGAGTCGGGTTTGTTCGAACACTTATAACTCGGAAACGGCTGGACCGATTTTGACAAAATTTATAATATTATTTTCAAAAGAAAAGGTTTTCAATAATACAAAGTATGACTTACTACTGCTATGAATACGGTTTTTATAAAGAAAACGTAAGCACGCCTTGTCGAAAATGCTTGCTAATTAGTAATTTCAAGAAAACAGTTTTCTTATTAGAAACCTTACTATATTACCTCAAAATATTATATTTAACTCAAGAGCCAGGAGACTCATCGGTGACAGGAAGCTAGTAAAAGATAAGCTCCAAACCCTAGCTCATAGACGCAAAGTAGCTTGCCTATGTATTTTTTATAAGATATACTTCGGGGAGTGTGCTCAGGAGCTGCATGAGCTCATTCCACCTGCCCCATTCTTCTATCGGACGTCCAGACGCACCGCGGGGTACCATCCTTATCTTGTTGATATCCCACGGATTCGCACTGAGCGCTTTTCATCATCTTTCGTATTGCGCACTGCTAGGGAATGGAATTCCCTGCCTGCGTCTGTATTTCCGAGTTCATATAACCCGAATCTCTTTAAAGTTCGAGTGCATAGGCTTCTTCTGGGTGAGCTTGCTACATCCTCGACCGCATCTTTGCCCTTGGGCTAGATTGTGGTCAAGAGCGAACCCTTCATTAATAAAAAAATAAAAAAGAACATCTCGAGAAACGTTGTATAAAATTCGAAATCACACAGAAAATAATTTCTCTTCAGCTTCAACTAAGTTATCGAGGCACGTGTCTGCAACTTGTCAGAAAGTTTGCTTCAGTAGGTGTATTGAAGTACAATTAATTTGTAAGTAACAGATGCCACAGGGATGAGAAGTATAGAGAGGGAAATTGCCACTTCTAAGCTTCTATGCACTGTGGGCTTTAAATTAGCGAAACTATTCTCACTTCCACGCTGGACTGAAAGCGAAAGAAAAACTTAGACTGTGCCAGTCGCCAACTCTTCCCAGTATACTCATGTTCCATCTGATAACCCTCAGAACGATTGCCAAATGTGGCGTCAAGTGGTTTCAGAACCACATGACGTTCTGCCTACCCCAAAAAGGATGATAGGCGTGAGTGTATAGATGGATGGATGGAAACTACTCTCACCATGAAACTAAACAAGTTTTCCCAAGAATAACTATAGAAGATCTCAAAAAACATTTTTGACTTGTTAGATAACCCAATGTTTTTCCAACCTCTGTTGCTATTATCATTTTATAATACCTATTTAAGACATTATAAAATGCTATTATCATTTTATAATATTGCTTTTTTATAATGATAATAGCAACATTTTATAATGATAGGTTAAGTAATCACGATATAAGTTTTTTCCTTCCATATAGGTATAATCAAGTGGAAACGTTGTAAGTTTTAGAAACTCCATACTATATGTCATGGGCGTAGCCAGGGTTTGGGGGTTCAAACCCCCTCCGAAATTTTCAAAATCATGAAAGTAGTATCGGCAATATCTGTTGTGTTACCTCCAAATTTATTTTCTTAAACCCGCCCCCCCCCCCCCGAAACAGAATTCTGGCTACGCCCGTGCTACATGTGTTTCAAAGTATTTAGTGATCTAGATAACTTGGTTCATTCTACCCACTTTAGCAGGCTTGTTAAACTCAGCACCTAAACCTAACTTTGATTAGTTAACCTTGCTCTGGAAAGTCTGATGACTAAAATACTTTAGCAGATAATTGTTTATTACTTTTGGGTCAACTAAAACCACAATCGGTTAATCATTCCATTTTATGTTTATTTAAAAAAAAATGTTTTGTATAGTACAGTAAACATTATTTAGTAAATCACTACAGTACATGAACTTTATGTGTTCGGTTTCCTTAAAAGCGATGATCGTTCTTCGTCATCTGACGAGGTGTCGGACGTGGAAGGGTCCATCGACTTGTGAAGGCTCAGCTGACTCCCCAGATCCTGCTTCCTGTACCTTTTCTTCCACTTGACATCTTTCTCCATTCTCTCACATATGTCCACCACACTGTCTCTTAGTTCCATCGGTATATCCCTCACTATCACATCTTTCAGAAGTGAGTTCCGGACTTTTGTGTTCACATGGGATACTTTAAAACCAGTCCGAGGATCTAAGGTAGTAGGCTCTCTTTTCAATTTCTGTGTAATAGCTGTGTATGTCTTATACAATTTTTGCCTCTGCTTTTTATTATGTATAAACGATACTATAAATACCACTAATATAAAACTTAATAACGCCAGGCAAACCATCACCATGCCTATTAATATCTGCAGCATTGATCTTATCAGGCACCTTTTGTAATCTGACATATCCGCATTCATGACCGGAGTTAGTTTCCCAAGAACGAGATCTCTAAGTAAGCATATGTTTTCAGATATTGTTGAGCAGTTCGATTTCATTTGTAACTTTAACTTTGTTTCCTGTGCTGTTGGTTTTTCCGTGACGACTGTCATTCTTTTACTGATTGAGACTACGTCTTCCAAACTTAGTGGCGTGTCTAGATCTCTGCACATGTTACTGATTGGAACATAAGCTACGTCAGGCAGTTCTTTGTTAGCAGATGAAATACACTCTGATGTTCTAACACATTTTCTCTTTTTGGGGTCAAAAAAGGAGAGAATCTCCAAATATTTGTAAGCACAGTTGACTGGTGCACATTCATTTAAAGAATCTTCATCTAAGCTATTACATTCAACTGTTTCCGCATTTTCTAAATAGTTTTGTAGTAGGTCTGTAATGTGTTCAGGCTGAGATATTCTTGTGTCGAATGGGATGTTGACGACTTCTCTTCTGAAGAAATTGTTGCTGTCACAGTTGTAGTTGAGGGAGAAGTCACAGAACCCGACGAGGTCGTGCTGCACCAGAATCGGATACACATGTATTAGAGTCACTCTGTCTTTCGGCTTCACGATGTTATTGTAAGGGGAGTAGACATGCATGACCCCGCATTCGTCGTCAGAGTCCGGTGACTCCGGGTCCGTCAAACAACACTTCTTGGTCCAACAATGCACCAAACACTCTCCGTTCCTGTTATCATTCACCACGTCCATGAAAAACTGCATCCCTACTGAGTCTTTTTCTAAGGGTACAATACCTTTCTCTACAACATTTATAGTAGCTAACACGTCGGCGAATAGGTATGTGAGGAGGAATATTAACATTTCTTTCCAGACATTGCATTTTTGATGTTTTGACTAGTTTTGACAAGTTGATTGTTTTTGATTGGCTTTCGTCAATGACGCTTTCGTAAAAATTTTACCTAAAAAGATTTGGCTGTATATCTCCATCCATTGCCAGTCCTGATGGATAAAAGCCTCAATCATAGACATAGAAAAAGTAAGTTAAACCTCAACACCATGCTCTCAAGTGACGTCGTGTAGAGAACAAGAAATAAAAAAAGGAATTTCGGAAAACTTTTATTGTAAACTTCCTTTTTAAGCTATTGTATAGATTCTATCGCGGGCCTTGAGCGCGGGGACCGAATCCAGAAATTCCGTAACGAAAAAACCTAACGCTCCCCCCACTCCGGCGGGCACGGAGGTGTGGCTTGAAGGCCGCGCATCGTCTAACGTCGTTTAAGTTCGGCAGTCTTCGACACGGTGTTTGTGTGCGTGCAACAATAATAATAATAATGTAATAATAATAATATAATAATAATAATATAATAATAATATAATAATAATATAATAATAATAAAATGAAGTTGCTCCGATCCGGACGAAAATCGGTATCTGGGGGGTTTGGGGGTCGATGATTCCGAATATCAGGTCAGTTTTTCGATTCCACCATTTTCCAAGATGGCCGCCATACAAGGAGTGGTGAGGCGAGGCCGTAGGCCGAGCCGAACCACGACGCCACGCTGCGAGGCGAGGCCGTAGGCCGAGGCGAGCTGCGTAAAAAGCGAGGCCGAAGGCCAAGCTCCACGTAGGGCGTAGCCCGGAGCGTCCCCCCCCCCAAATCCAAGATGGCCGCCATACAAGTTTAGATTCTAAAGGTGAGGCGAGGTCGAAGGCCGAGTCGAGCCGCGTATAGGGTGAGGCCGAAGGCCGAACTCCGCGTAGGGCGAAGCCCGGAGCGTCCCCCCCTAATTAAAGATGGCCGCCATACAAATTTAGATTTTTAAGGTTAAGCAAGGTCGCAGACCGAGCCGAACGCGCGAGCCGAGGCGAGCTGCGTATAGGGCGAGGGCGAAGGCCGAGCTCCGCGTAGGGCGAAGCCCGAAGCGTCACCAAGCATATTACCCGCCGACCACCATCCGAAAATTTCATATCCGCCATCTTGGATTTTAGTTGGGGGAATCGTGACGCGAAGGGCAAAGCCCGGAGCATCTCGATTCCCCCCACCAAAAATCCAAGATGGCGGATATGAAATTTTCGGGCATACCGACATGGTCGTTTAATAGGTTTTCGGGGGTTCTGATTCCGAAAATGACATCCATTTTGAAATCCAAGATGGCGGACATGTATTTTTTGTAAAAAACACCCGTCATGGGTGTCGTTTAATAGGTTTTCGGGGGTGCTGATTGCGAAAATAACATCCATTTTAAAATCCAAGATGGCGGCCGTAAAAAACAAAAAAAATGGTAAACTTTTTTGAAATTTTTACATAGCATTTTGTATCGACTTATGCAATTATAATTAAAAGTAGAGGGCTACTTTTAATTATAATTGCATAAGTTGATACAAAATGCTATGCAATAGCTTGACCGCGGCAGTCCCCGAGTGCCACACGTCTATTTTTTTAAATATATTTTAAGTTTTAGCGCAGACAGGAGGCAATAGAATGAATGAATGTTTGTGGCCAAGCGCCCCACTGCTCGTCTGAAGGTGTTATGGGATTAGAGTCTTTATTAAAATGCAAGCAGAGGTGAAATTGGACCACACATTAAAACTTGAATCCACATACAGTAGCCACACGGCGGAAATGGATTGTTTAAGATGCAAACATGAACAAGAAATGAAATAGGAGCTTGGGAAAACTTTCTTAACAACTAAAGCCTATCTTGTGATATTTATACAAAAATTAAGCTACAATTAAACGACTATAGTACAGCTTGGTTTAAAATTCTAACTATTAGTTACGTAAACATTTCGCATTTCACGCACATTTAAAAAAACCCTAAATATAATAGTCGAAGCTGAAGCGCAGACAGGATACGAAAAAAAGCTTGTTTTTAAAAAAAATATTTATTGCACTTAATTTATTTTATTGAAAAAGATAACTAGTTTTAAACATATTATTATTTGGTTAGAGCACCATGAGGTGTAACCCTGGGGTCGTGTGTTCAAGTCTCATTTGCGACGAAAATTTTTTTTTCAGTAAAAATTCTTTGTGTATATTATAATCGGTTTAGTTACCACGGGTTTGTTTAGAATGAGAAAATCTTAAACAATAAGTATATCAAAACGATGACTGTTCTAAGTGTAATTTTATTTAATTTTATTTTTCAACAGTAAAACTGCAAACATCAGAAGCACCTAAGAAAGAAAAACCTAATTTCCTATTATTTTGTTTTGATAAGTAACATTAACATCATTGATTTTGAGAATCATTGAGGTGGCTTTCGAGCGAAAAATTAAACAAAATCCCATAAACTCTGTCTCATTACATTCCTTATCTTTTTCATAATTAATGATGTTAGCTAATCTCTGTAACGCCGGCGCCGTAACCATTAGACTTTATTCTTTAAGGCCTAAAGATACCTTATGCGGTTGGTACGAATCGACTGGGACCGTATTTTTGAATCGCTCGCCTTGTGTCTTGAATTTTTATAGTTTTACGTGGCCTCTGTTCATTTTGGAATTGTTTTACCGCTACAATTCAAGGGAGATTAGATCTGTTCGTCAAAGTGTAGTGATGAAAAATTTTGAAATCTTTATTTTAGTATAGGACATTCAGGATGCCACTTAAAACAAGTCAAGATTACATGAAATACATACAAACATACATTAAAGGATTTAAATAAGTACATAAATACGCATTCGTTCTTTTGACCCTACTGACTCTACGCCTATTCGCAAAGGTGCAGTCTTCCCCAGAGAACAACAGGCAAGAAACTCTGAGGGTGCTCTTTTTAATCGCATTAAAAAATTTCTTGTTTTCTAATTTTAACTAAATCTGAAATAACTCTAGAGCTGAGCAGTTCATTCCCATGGCTGCTTGTCTGATAGATAATTAGAAATTTTGTAATAGCCCTTTTTGCAAAGTTTTTATTTAATTACTGTTTTAAATTTGTCCAAGGGTAAATTTTGAATACACATGGGAACTTTATTATAGAAAAGTATACATTGACCCATAAAAGAGTTCGTGACCTTGTGAAGATTAGGCGAGTGATTCAAAAATAGGGCTCCTAAAGTGTTTCAAAACAAGATTACCTACATACCCGCTTCCCATACAAACAGGGACTTAGTAACAAACATCCCACTGAGTCAACTCACGGTATTGTTGTTACAGGGAGGCAGGGAGGGGGTATACTAAACGTGACTCAGTCTGTGGTGGTAGGATAGAGGACTGCTTGTGTTAGGCTATCGTTATACTGTAGAAGTGCTATAATTCCTTAGTAGGCATTTTTTGGGTTAACTTGCTCCATCGTCGACCTCATTTATGACTTTGGTCTAGAGTTAACCCTTTCTCATGATAAATTTTGAAATTCAAGGGTGGCTTGCGAATCGCACTCTGTATTAAACTGTAAACTCTGTATTAAACTGTAAACTCTGTATTAAACTGACTTCGAGTTGGCTTGCTGCCTTAGAGCAGTTAGTGAGACATTTTGTTTATTAACAAACATCCACAGCAATACATAAATGCTTATATCTACAATTATTGTATCTTAAACATATTGCCAATTACGGATTTTACTATGGACTTTGGACTTTCGATAAAAAATAAAAATAAACTACATCGTCCAAGAGTTCTCTATTGTTGCTCTGTCAGGCTGAATGGCTGGTGTACTAGTGGATTATTGGCAAGGATTGATAACCTTACCTTGTGATAATGCAAATTCAAAAGTATTTATTTCATTGAACTTACAAAATGTTGCTTGAACACGTCAATGTAGTCGTAGTAAACTAGCTTTCCGCCCGCGGCTCCGCCCGCGAGGACTACAGGTTATATTGTGCCCAACCAACAACTGTGGGATAAAATGTAGCCTATGTCCTATCCCAGGCTCTAATCTATCTCTGTACCAAATTTCACCAAAATCGGTTCAGTAGTTTAGGCGTGAAAGACGGACAGACAGACAGACAGAGTTTATTTAGCATTTAAAATATTAGTAAGGATTACATTAACACTTATGACTTTGCGCCACTCTGAAAAATATGCAAGATTTTATCTTTTTATTTTATTAAAAATGGGTTCGCTCTTGACCACAATCTAGCTTAGGGTAAAGATGTGGTCGAGGATGTAGCGAGCTCACCCAGAAGAAGCCTATTCACTCGTACTTTAAAGACATTTGGGTTGTATGAACTTGGAAATACAGACGCCGGCAGGGAATTCCACTCCTTGGCAGTGCGCAATATAAAAGATGAAGAATAGCGCTCATTATGTATCCGAGGGATCTCGACAAGATAAGGGTGATACCCCGCAGTGGGTCTGGACGTCCGATGGAAAAAAGGGGCAGGCGGAATGAGCTCATGCAGCCTCTGAGCACACTCTTCGAAGTACATCCTATAAAAAACACATAGGCAAGCTACTTTGCGTCTATGAGCTAGGCTTTGAAGCTTATCTCTAACCAGCTTTTTATCACCAATAAGCCTCCTGGCTTTGCAATCCACCGAGTCCAGAGCGGCTAATTGGTATTTAGCCGAACCATCCCAAAGGTGGCTATAATACTCCATGCACGATCGGACCTGCGCCTTATAAAGGGTAAGAAGTTGATCCGGCGTGAAGTATCGCTTAACCTTGTTAAGGATACCCGCTTTTTGGCCGCAGTCTGAGCCTTAGACTCGATGGAGGTGCCGAAGTTAAGGATCCCTAAGGTTTTTAGGTCCGTATTACAGAACGAGACTCAGACTGTGATCTTTACTTAAGTAGCAGTCTTCTTTGTTATTTTGGTAGTGAGAGACAGAAACAATCAATACTTAGGTATAGATCAAGATTTGAGTCTCCTTCTGTTATAAGGGCCCTAGTGTGAAACACCCCTTAGCGGCTAGGATAACATACATACAAAGGTTCAAAGTTTGTCATGAATACATCGGGATGTCAGCTGACTCACTCGGAAAACTCAAGCAAAGTCGGGGACAAAGTTATAGTTCCAATGAAATCCGAGGCAGACAAGTTTTCCATATATTTCAGTCAAAATGTCTCGTCTAACTGAATATGAAACTGGTAGAGAAATATTATAATGTCACTTAAAATATTTAAAGCAGGAAGTTTTGTAATTAATCTCTAGTTAATTATACTGGACTGGGAGTAAAAGAAAAACATAAAATGTGCCAGCTGCTTACTCTTCCCAGGCATACTGTAAAAGTCAGTAAGTGGGACGCGAGGGTTTTGCTGTATTGTGGGCGAAAGGTTGACAACCTCTCACCGTTCACATTCTATTTTCATCATACAACCCTCTAACTTTATGTCAATCGTGGCATCAAGTGGTTATAATAAATAAATCCTTACTTCCTTACTATATATTAATATTATAAATGCGAAAGTAACTCTGTCTGTCTGTCTGTCCGTCTTTCACGCCTAAACTTCAGAACGGATTTTGAAGAAATTTGGTACAGAGATAGATTAGAGCCTGGGAAAGGACATAGGCTACATTTTATCCCATAGTTGGGCACGATATAACCTGTAGTCCACGCAGGCGGAGCTACGGGCGGAACGCTAATAACTAAACGTTACACACTAAGAGCCCACATTAAGGTTTTCCCTTGTATCGTGGGTCCCTCGGAACACACATTAAGACAAACACAAACACTCATGATCCGAGAACAAACATCTGCTTTTTATACAAATATTTGCCCCGACTGGGAATAGAACCCAGGACCCGTCGACCAAGAGGCAGCGCCACTACCACTCGACCAAACGGTCGGTTATAAAACCACTATATATACATGTTTCATATGGGAATATGAAACATGTATATATGAACATGTATGTATGTATGTACTTAATTAAAATTATTTACAGAATAGTAGCGCAGTAAAGCAATGACATATAACAGACCAGCAGCCAATGATAGGATGACATTGACAGAATATCAGGACGGAAGTGAATGAGACTGGCAAGGAATTTTTTTTTTTTTTATTATAAGATGGGTTTACTCTTGACCACAATCTTGACCATAAAGGACTGGAGAGACTGGTGCGTTACGGGAGAGGTCTATGCCCAGCAGTGGGCTAAAATAAACTGATTAGATAGAACAAATCGTTTTCGTATCTAGTAAAAAACGTCTACTCTTCTAGCGTTCTGTGGTGTTTCAAAATTGGGGTATGTTACCATATTCTTCTTATCGTGTAGGTATAGTCAAGTATGTGGTGAACTTGGCTAACCCTGGTGTCAGAATTTTCAAACGGCACAATGGCCTCTGACTAGGTTTAACGACTGTAGTCAATCGACAACAGCCGGGACCGACAGCTTAATGTGCCCTCCGAAGCACGCAAACGCTCGTGATAAATTGCCACTTCAGTCACCCATCAGATTCCCTGCTTCTGTGTACGTTTCTTAACCTCACTGATCGGTTGAAATCAGTGAGCGCCACTGGGCACTAGGTTACCATGGTCCGTTTGGAAGACCAGGTTGGTAGATAATAATTATCGTGTAGGTATAGTCATGTGTGTAGATAATTAAGATGAAGCGACTGTTATCTGAACTCCGTGAGCCTAATTACAGGGTCTCTGTTGAGATTACGTCTGGTCACACAATAATATTAGTTAATCGTACCTGTAAGTGCGGTTCTCAAGCTTTGCAATTAATTAACAATTAGTCTTGTGTCATGGGCAAAATAGCACCTGGGGTCAAAGTCAACAATATAGAACAATCAGAATGTTATACAAAATAAATCAAAGTAGTGAGTTACTTTAAGGTTACTTTACCATTTTTAAACCTATTCGCAAAGGTGCAGTCTTCCTCCGGAGAAGATTAGACAAGAAACTCCGAGGATTGAATTTTAGTTGACTTAATATCTGAATAACTCTGGAGTCTAACAGGTATTTCATAACCCTGATAAGGTCTAGACCAACTTCATGCTCTGTGTATCGGCAAGCTCAGGAATGCGCATAGATAGGACAGATATCTCACATCTATCGATTGTCGTCAATCTATCTTACTATGATCTTAGCACGTAGATTTGCTAGCATACAGGGCTTAAGGTAAATCTCTTTCAACCTCTCGGGTGGTTAATCAGTCCATGAAACTGAACAACTTCCCCAAGGAACATAGGTCAAAATACGAAAAAAAAATTTTGATCTCCCATACAAAATGCGCTATATGCTGATGAAGTTTGTATGGGAACTCAACATTTTTTTTCGTATTTTGACCTATGTTCCTTGGGGAAGTTTCATGGACTGATTAACCACTCGAGAGGTTGCAAGAGATTTACCTAAAGCCAGTGTAATCTTCCAATATCTATATAACAGTATTATCACCTGACTATGGAGTGATCAGCAGCTCTAGCACGATAACGACAAACTCGCGCTCGGCTCACGCTGAAACTTCACTTTGATTGCGCGAGGGTCCCGCGCAAAGGCTTGCTCGCCCTATGACGTTGTCAAAGTTGACATTTTGACTTAGGATCGCGGTGTTATCGCGGCGCTGTCACTATCGTACTCGGCCTGTAGTTCCTCCCTTCCATCAATCACTCGGTCGGCCTCTATGGTAACCCCGAAGATCCTCAACACTCTGCCTAGCCCGAAAGGGATTGTACCGTAACTACGTAATGCGACTGAATTTTGGGCAAAGGCACAAGACAATCGAATTTTATTTATTGAGTTTGATTCTATTGATTACCGTTGCCAGAAGAAATTCGAATTCTTCTATTATGAGTAATTTTAGATATTTTATTTATTTAAGCATTATTTTGACAGTTCATATATAAATAATAAACTATAAATAATAAACGTTGACTTTAGTTGTTCAGTTGCTTTTAGGTTTTTGGAGAAAACAGTGTTTCCTAATGGATGAGTAAATGTAAGTTCCACTCGATTTGGTTTAAATATATTTATTTAAACCAAATCGAGTGGAACTTACATTTGGTAATAGTGATTTATATTTTTGCAGCTGTAATGTCGTAGGTAACATAATCGTAGGTAACATAATCAGTTTCAGTTTCAGTTATCATCATTATAATCATCATAATTACTAAGTTACGATTTTTTAACAATATGTTCATGTGATAAGTGTAATATGTATATTTAATTATTCTATAGGATTTGAAGTGGTGATGCAAAAAATCTTTTCCCAAAAATAATTTTTGCACAGAGTTGGGGACCCCGAGAGTGACGTAGGCTACTTTTCCACGCGAACGAAGTTCTACATAAATTGTTCTACACCTACTGGATGTTCTGCAGGCCTATCTTGTTTGTTTGTCTTCCCACACGTCCCGATATTTAAATTGTTTATGCCCTAACTTTTAAAACGATTAAAGGACAAGATTACTTGTTTTATTTACAGCTGAAAATCCAATACTAACCTAAAATCAAGATAACTCCTCAGAGATATATAGAATGCTAGTCATAGCGTTGTTAATTGAAATATTAGTACAATTAGTGTTAAATAACGGCATTGTTAAACAAGTTGTGGGCCAAGAGCTGTACCCTGGGCGATGTAAGCTGCTGACACCACAACAGGCCGATCCCTATGTTGACATTATATCGGTAAGTTTTTACTTCCTTGCTTGAATTTCTGACTATGGACAGGTTAGGCCTTTTTATAATGCGAAAACGGCACAACAGCAACTCTAGCATGCTAGCGACAAACTCGCGCTCGGCTCACGCTGAAACACTTTGATTGCTCGAGGGCCCCGCACAAAGGCTTGCTCGCCCTCTGGCGTTGTTGATATTGACATTTTGACATAGGACCGTGGTGTTGTCGCGGCTTTGTCACTATCGTACTCGGCCTGCAGTTGTATTACCATTGCGTCCTTAATACTAGAAGCTGAGAACATAGGGGGCAAGGTAATTCAAAATTTTAAGTGCCGTGCCGTGCCGTAGAAATTATAAAAAGGCCCATGTTTACCATTTTTAATTTATTAAACCTATGCGCGTGTGTTCAAAATTTGTAGCGCACGTGCCGTAAACAAACGCGGGATGTTAATAATAAAAGTACTCCTACACAATTTTACACAACTTCAATTAACCTATTTTTTTACCAAATTATTTTTGCTGAATTTAAATTTATTGTTAACATGGAATATCAAACGCGGTGATAGCGGTGATTGGTAATGAGCCAGACTTGTAATCCGAAGGTTGTGTGTTCAAATCCTGGTGCGGGCCTGTACCACTAAATTCGTCTTTTCGGATTAGAATTTTTACTTGCTCAACGGTAAAGGAAAACATCGTGATGAAACCCCGTCCAAGAAAATTTTCGAAAGACGAGCGGTCCACCCACCCGTATTGGGCCAGTGTGGTGGACTATGGCCTTAATGCCCTTCGTGTTTGGAAGGGAGTCCCATGTCCCTTAGTGGGGACGTATACGGGCTGGTAAAAAATAATAATATCAAGTATACTTATTGCTCTACACTGTTTTGTGATGTGTGTGTTAGAGACGGACTTGTAATGTATTAATTATCAATACAACTTTGTATTTATATTTGCTTATCGTAAGTGTAATGTATAAACAAGTGGCTAACTTATCTAGTCCTGGTGTAAAGAGTTTTAAAACCACTAAATGGTTTTTTAAATGGTTTAACGACAGCAGTCCATGGATAACATCTGGGACCGAAGGAGACATTAAACTGCGCACTATAAATTGCTACTGTGGTCACACCTGGCAAAAAGTCTAGCTTTTAATCCTAGCTACGGATCTTGCGGATTTTTCCGAAGCTAGGCTTCCATCAAAGAATCTCCATATGTTCTGCAGTTCTGCAATTCTCGTGACCTTTGCGACATTACCAGACACCATGACCCGAGAAGAAACATCTGCTTTTTTCACAAATATATGCCCCAACCGAAAATCAAACAAAGGACCCGTCGATCAAGAGGCAGCAACACTACCACTCGATCAAATCGACCGTCAGGAGGAAGAAGTTGAATTTCTCAGATAATTCACAATAAGTTGAGGAAATGGCGTATAAACAAGCAAGCATTAGTTAGTCACACTCCGAAAACAACTGTACAAAAACAAATCGGTAATAACAACACAAAACAATGTCTAAAACTCATCTCTTGCTAGTCCAATTAAACTTTTTTCACAAAGAAGTAGCCCCGTACTTTCATTAAACAAAGATGAAATTGTAAAGAGAGCTCAAAGAAACAGAAATTTAGCGAATTTTGCCGAGAATACGTCTTTGAAGCTTCCGTAATGGCATGTCATTCACAAAACTGATGAAAACAATATCGGAGGATATAGTTTTATTTTGCCATCTACGTCCAATATTCGCCGCTTGACTTGAAGGCACGATAGCTCAGTTGGTTAGAGAACCAGGAAATGTAATTCTGGGGTCGTGGGTTTAAGACCCAATCGAGCCGAACATTGTTATTTCCCTGAAATTATTCTTACACCACGCGATAGCTATGTATTTAAAGAATAAAACTTGTGTTAGAACTAACGTATCGTACGTATAACTACGATATACCACGATTTTTTACCGACTTCAAAAAAGGAGGAGTATCTATGTTCGACTGTATGTTTGGCTCTGATGATGGGTTCCCAGGAAAATCGACGGAAACACTCAAATTTAATAAGCACTTACAATATTTCTCATATACTTACTGTCTATAACTTACACTAAAAATGGAAAAATAAATAATTTGATTAAAAATAAATTAAACCGACTTCAGCAAAGCGAAAAAAGACAACATCATAGTAACTACTGATCTGTTTGAAGTCGGTGTCAAGCCAATATGATGTTGTTTTTATTTTTTTGCTATTTTGAACTTGGTTTAATTTTTTTCCACAGCTTTTGGGCGCGTGGTATCAGCAGGGTCGGATACATAACCACTTAGAAAAGGGAAGTTGCTCCACAACCTTTTATTACATCGTCGACACGGAAACCGGCATAGTCATCAATCGGGAGCTCTTCAGGGATACCTTACGGGTTTGGAACGGCACCATCACCAGGGATTATGAGAATCCTCAGAGGTTCACCGTTACTTACGGTAACTACTTTCATTATTATCTATACTTCTATACTAATATTATAAAGAGGAAAGATTTGATTGTTTGTTTGTTTGTTTGTTTGTTTGCATCGAATAGGCTCCGAAACTACTTAACCGATTTGAAAAATTCTTTCACCATTAGAAAGCTACATTATCCCCGATGGACATAGGCTATATTATATCTTCAAAAAAATTAGGGATCCTTACTGAAACTCAAATAATGTAACCCAAGGTGTAAAAAAATTACCTAAAATATTCTTTACATTGCGTGCTCTGCGTAAACTATTGATGATAGAATAAAATAATGTACTACGACTTTGCAGAACACATACATATTTACAAAAAGTGTCGCGACAGCATATGTCTAACTATTGTAGTTATGCCACAATATGTATTCTTTTATTTTAAAAAATTAATTGAAATGTCGCCCGCTATAAAATGCTTTTTATTTGTATCTTGGTATTAATCCTTATCAAAATGAATTACTTCATATTCAAGACTGCTTCAATATCTTTATACAACTTTTTGAATTATGCAATTCGGACATTCCATTCAAAAGATATCACGAGTTTAAAAATGTAAGTATTAGAAAAAAGTTTCGTGGTCGCCGCTCATCCTGCTAAGCTAGCTAGCTAGGCAGCACCTTGCGTCACTGGGGTACGGGCCGTACGGGCGGGGAGTCAATATCAAGAAATGAAATAAAAAAATTCAGAAAGTTTAATAATATGTTATAAAATCAATCAATATCTATTGTTTGTATGCTGTATGACAGCAATGCAGACTGCTTTTCCAGTCTCGGTGGACATTCTCTCTACTGGTAATTTAGGTCCGTATTACCTAAATTACCAAGCTTGATATATACTTAAGTATTGATTGTCTCTTTCTTTCACTATCAAAATGACAAAGACGACTGCTGCTTAAGTATAGATTAGTCTGAGTCGCTTTTAATAATACGGACCTTAGATGCACATTGCATAAGTGCTCAGAGCATTTCAAGCAATTAGAATACCCTCTTCGTATATGATAAATACTTCAATAAGGCTACCTATATGCTATTTTAGGTTTCAAACATGTATTTATTCATAACTTAATTGAAAGACTTAAATTTAATATCTTAGGTAATAAGCATAGCCAAATAGATTACTCTGGAATAGCAAATATTCGTCTGTTTAAAAAGGTGTTTTTATCTATGTAACATACATGATTATTCTATTCAGCTTACGTCTTTAGTAAGTAAGTAATTCAAATCAAAAAGTTGTATTTTTACAGCACCATTGTATTCTATGTATACCTTTCTGCAGCTTTCTATGTAATACCTATCAATGTCAAGTGCATAAGATCTCAACTTTTATTTGTTTAGTTAGGAATCATTAAAATGGCGATGAACTTTACAGCACCAAAAAAAGGGTTTTTCTAAATTCTACCCCTAAGGGGGTGAAATGGGGATTCAAAGTTTGTATGGAGAAAACAATTTTTTTGCACATTTTGACTCAAAACTTCGTCAAAATATACCTCGAAGCAAATAAACGGACACGTGTTTCGCTATTTTTCAAAAATCATCCCCTAAAGGGTCAAGAATGAAATGGGTGACTAAAAGAGTTCTTTGCGCGAGCGAAGCCGCGGGGAAAAGCTAGTAATTTTATAAAGAGGAAAGATTTGATTGTTTGTTTGTTTGTTTGTTTGCATTGAATAGGCTCCGAAACTACTGGACCGATTTGAAAAATTCTTTCACCATTAGAAAGCTACATTATCCCCGATGGACATAGGCTATATTATATTTTCAAAAAAATTAGGGATCCTTACTGAAACTCAAATAATGTAACCTAAGGTGTAAAAAAATTACCTAAAATATTCTTTACATAGCGTGCGCTGCGTAAACTATTGATGATAGAATAAAATAATGTACTACGACTTGGCAGAACATATAAATATTTACAAAAAGTGTCGCGACAGCATATGTCTAACTATTGTAGTTATGCCACAATACGTGTTCTTTTATTTAAAAAAAATAATTGAAATGCCGCCCGCTATAAAATGCTCTTTATTTGTATCATGGTATTAATCCTTATCAAAATAAATAACTTCATATTCAAGACTGCTTTAATATCTTTATACAACTTTTTGAATTATGCAATTCGGACATTCCATTCAAAAGATATCATGAGTTTAAAAATGTAAGTATTAGAAAAAGTTTCGTGGTCGCCGCTCATCCTGCTCAGCTAGCTAGCTAGGCAGCACCTCATGCGATGCAGGCGTCACTGGGGTACGGGCCGTACGGGCGGGGAGTCAATGTCAAGAAATGAAAAAAAAATAAAAAAAAATCAGGAAGTTTAATAATATGTTATAAAATCAATCAATATCTATAGTTGTGTAAATATGCTGTATGACAGCAATGAAGACTGCTTTTCCAGTCTCGGTGGACATTCCCTCTATTGGTAATTTAGGTCCGTATTACCTAAATTACCAAGCTTGATATATACTTAAGTATTGATTGTCTCTTTCTTTAACTATCAAAATGTCAAAGACGACTGCTGCTTAAGTATAGATCAGTCTGAGTCGCGTTCTATAATACGGACCTTAGATGCACATTGCATATGTGCTCAGAGCATTTCAAGCAATTAGAATACTCTCTTCGTATATGATAAATAATTCAATAAGGCTACCTATATGCTATTTTAGGTTTCAAACATTTATTTATTCATAACTTAATTGAAAGATTTAAATTTAATATCTTAGGTAATAAGCACAGCCAAATACAGATTACTCTGGATTAGCAAATATTCGTCTGTTTAAAGGTGTTTTTATCTATGTAACAAACATGATTATTCTATTCAGCTTACGTCTTTAGTAAGTAATTCAAATCAAAAAGTTGTATTTTTACAGCACCATTGTATTCTATGTATACCTTTCTGCAGCTTTTTATGTAATACCTATCAATGTCAAGTGTATAAGATCTCAACTTTTATTTGTTTAGTTAGGAATCATCAAAATGACGATGAACTTTACAGCACTAAGAAAGGATTTTTCTAAATTCTACCCCTAAGGGGGTGAAATGGGTGTTCAAAGTTTGTATGGAGAAAACATTTTTTTTGCACATTTTGATTCAAAACTTCGTCAAGATATACACGAAGCAAATAAACGGACACGTGTTTCGCTATTTTTCAAAAATCATCCCCTAAAGGGTCAAGAATGAAACGGGTGACTAAAAGAGTTCTTTGCGCGAGCGAAGCCGCGGGGAAAAGCTAGTCTATACATATTATAAAGAGAAAAGATTTGATTGTTTGTTTGCATTGAATAGGCTCCGAAACCACTGGACCGATTTGAAAAATTCTTCCACCATTAGAAAGTTACATTATCCCCGATGGACATAGGCTACATAATTTTCCCGAATTCCCACGGGAACGAAGTCCTGGGCGGAATGCTAGTATATGCATATTATAAAGAGGAAATATTTGATTGTTTGTTTGTTTGCATCGAATAGGCTTCGAAACTACTGGACCGATTTGAAAAATTCTTTCACCATTAGAATCCTACATTATCCGGGATGGACATAGGGTACGTGATTTTCCCGAATTCCCACGGGAACGAATTTATAATTTAGGCAGGCAGTTGAAAAACAACTGATGCAAGCCTGTATCCTGATATCCTCATCTATGTTGTTGTTGGTCTAATCTTATTATGTTTGTCCAGTTTGTTCTTAAAGATGTTGACATTGGGCGCTGAGACCACTTCCTCTGGTAGTTTGTTCCAAGGCGTGACTACTCTGTTGGCAAAGTAATGTTTATGTGGGTTGTTATTTGATGATCCGTCGGTGCGTGCTGGGAGTACCAGTGCCTTTATAGGCATTTTCTGGGTTAACTCGCTCCATCGTCGACCTCATCTTTGACCTTTATGGTCAAGATTGAGATCAAGAGATAACCCATCTTATAATAATAAAAAAGAAGGATGTTTGTAGCTTTACTGTATAAAATGGATTTTGATTGATTGATTGTATAAATAAACGCTAACAAACTCAAAGGTCCACTCTTTAGTCCGTATTACAGAACGCGGCTCAGATTTTGACCTACGCTTAAGTAGCGTATTACAGAACGCGGCTCAGATTTTGACCTACGTCTTTGTCATTTTGATAGTGAGAGAAAGAGACAATCAATACTTAAGTATAGATCAAGACTTGAGTCTCCTTCTGTAATACAGGCCTAAAGTTTTCCCTTGTGTCGTGGGTCCCTCAGTACACACTTAAAGACACTAACACCCATGACCCGAGAACAAACATCTGCTTTTTACACAAATATTTTCCCCGACTGGGAATCGATCCCAGGATCTGTCGATCAAGAGGCAGCGCCACAACCACTCGACTAAACCGGCTGTATCTAATTATTTAAATTTACTGGCAATGTTTAAGGAAAAGTGCGTTTAATTTCCTCATTAAACATACATATATGCATACGCTCACGCCTATAAGTCTTACAATACAATACTCTTTATTGCACACAAAAAAAAACATAAAACATCACATCAAACAAAAACAAATGTTCATGATGTAGTGTACAATCCGGCGGCCTTATTGCTAGAGCAGTTTCTTCCAGGCAACCGGGGGGTGAAGGAACCGACACAGAAAGGGTAGGCAGATCATCAAGTGGTTTAAAAACCACTGACATACATACACAGAGTTTTATGATAAAATATGATATAAGTTGTGAGAGGTTGTCAGCCTTTCGTCCCTCTTACTGACTTTTACAGTATGTATGTATGTATGTATGTATGTATGTATGTATGTATGTATGTATGTATGTATGTATTTATTCTTTATTGTACATGAGCATAAGTTACACAAGACACAATATGAAAAACAGTACAAAGGAAGGAGTAGTCGGCAGGTAGCATTAAATGTACAAAAATAGTACAATATAATTTATTAATATACAAATAATATAGTAAATTAAACATGTACATATATAATATATAAATACACTGGGCGTCAAAAATAAGTAGTACACTTTTCAAATTGCAATTACTCCTAAACTATAGTAGTTACACTTATGAAATAAAAAGCAGTTTATAGTAAACTTAACGAAGTTTATTAAAGTTATATTTTATTTGGCATGAATAAAGTTTCAAACTTAAAATTAAGATAAATACTAAAAAGTATCAATTTTTAACGATATGTCAACCACTTAATTTTCACGTTTTGGAACTTTTTCACAATTTAATAACTTGTGTTGCCGCCTCGGGCTCTAATTACAGCTTGGATCCGGTTTGGCATGCTGAACACTAAGTTTCGGAGGCGGTGTTGGGGAATATTTTCCCATTCTTCTATCAGCGCATGTTTTAGAGCCCTGAGTGTGGCAGGAGGTGGACTGCGCCTTCTGACTAGCCTCCCAAGCTCATCCCAGGCGTGTTCAATCGGGTTGAGATCTGGGCTTCTCGATGGCCAAGCCATCAAGTTGATGCCAACCTCCTGAATGTACTCTTGTACGTGGTGAGCAGTGTGTGGCCGGGCGTTATCATGCATTAGGATGGCTCCATCACCCATATTTATTAAATATGGCCCTGCATACTCGTTGAGGATCTCCGAGGCATATCTTTCACCAGTCAAAGTCCCATTTTCTATTACCACAAGCTCTGTGCGACTCTCTGAAGAGATACCAGCCCATACGTGTACAGAGCCCCCGCCATATTGGACTCTTTCCGAGATACAAGCTTGAATGTATCGCTCACCGGGTCGTCTGTAGACTCTCCGCCGTCCATCTGAAGTGTATAAAGAGAATCGAGACTCATCTGTGAATAAAACTCTAGCCCATTCTTCTTCGCCCCATTGTACGTGTTGACGGGCGTAGCGTAGTCTTGCTACGCGATGCTCTGTCTCAAGTTTGGGGCCATTTGCTGGTCTTAGAGGCTTCAGGTTAGCTTCAGCAAGTCTTCTTCTCACTGTACTCTCACTGATGTAGTCTGTTCGGGTCCGAAGAAGCTGTTGCTGAACCTCAACTGCATTAAGGTGTCGATTTCTTAACACAGTGGAAACAATAAAGCGATCTTCTCGGGTACTTGTGCACCTGGGTCTGCCATTACCTCGTCTCCTTAGATGGTTTCCAGTCTCTTCGTACCTTTGCTTTACTCGCTGAACCGTTCTTAAAGTTACACCCACCCTCCTTGCAGTACGACGCATACTGATGCCCACTTCGAGAAAAGCTAAGATTCTTGCACATTCTTCTGGTGAAAGAGGCATGATTAGTCAAATTTACTCTCTGAAGATACCTATGCTTTTCAATTACAATTGCTTTATCAGCAGCGAATGTGTCAAACACAAAAATCCTAAGTAAGACAACACCTTTCAACAGTTTAAAAAAAGTGTTTTTATTTATTCGTTTTTTTTAAAGTCAAGCATTATAAGTTCTTATAATGCATGAAGTTTTTATTGAATAAGATTAAATTTTCTTTTTAACCTTTTTTGTTTCAAAGGTCTAAGTTTTATAGTTTGGGAGAAATCGCAATTTTAAAACTGTACTACTTATTTTTGACGCCCAGTGTATATAATATAAGTTTATACATATATAAGGTCCTAATCCATTAGTCACTCACCCTCCAAGGCGTTATTGTATAGGTTGATAGTATTCCAAAAAACAACATAAAAACCTGGGAATAGTAGTATACCTGGAAATAGTAGGCAGCTGGCACATTCTATGTTTTTCCTTTTCTCCCAGTCCAGCATGGTTTTATTAATACTGCTTGAAAAATCATGATTATTTACCTATTTTCCCAAATGTCAATTAAAAAGACAGAGAGGAACAAAAACATTATCTACTTACTAGCTGATGCCCGCAACTTCGTTTGCGTGTTAATTTTTTTTTGTACAGAGTACACAGATTGAAAACATCTATCTTACGTGATTTAGATTTTTACATACAAAAGTTTTTTCCCGCTAACTCCCGTTCCCGTAAGAATTTTGCAATATCCTGTTGCAACTAAGCTTTAAGTTTACTAAGGTACCTGCATGCCAAATTTCAAGCGTCTAACTTAAGCGGTTTAGATTTTTCATACAAAAGAATTTTCCCGCTAATTCCCGTTCCCGTGTTAATTTCGGGAATTCCTTCCTTAGTGCACCTCTACGGTACCTAAGCTACGTCTCTTCCAAATTTCAAGTGCCTACGTTTAGCCGTTTAGGCTGTGCGTTGGTTGATATGTCAGTCAGTCAGTTTCTCCTTTTATATATTTAGATTTAACGAAACCACTAATGATTAGAAAGCGAAAAGAAAACTGCTCAAATTTTTATCGATATGAAAAAAAAAATGAAAAATGAAAATTACATTTTCAAAAAAGAAGTAATTTTTACATTTTCACTTGAGGCCAGCCCAGTAAGCATTAATTTGCTTGTGTTGGGTGTGCCTCGCACAATCCCAGTTTAAATAACAAAATTTCTTAAACAGAACAAAAATATATCTAAATTTACTTAAATCAAAGTGTGTGTAGATATCTAATTAAAGCCTTAATTATTTTTGCAGACCAGGATATTGTCGATTTCTATGTGGTTGCGACTAACTACAAAGAGTACGCTCTGATCTACGGATGCAGCAGTAGCATCAACAACACCAGGCGTGGTAAGTTTTGGGTCATGCTCGCACAACTTTACCACAAATATGGTTCTTCTTCTTATCGTGTAGTATAGTCAAGTGTGTAGCGAACTTTGCTAACCCTGGTGTCAGACTTTTCAAACCGCACAATGGCCTCTGACTTGGTGTTAACGACTGGTATTCAATCGGCAACAGCCGGGATCGACAGATTAACGTGCCCTCCGAAGCACGGAAACGCTCGTGATAAATTGCCACTTCGGTCACCCATCAGGTTTCCTGCCGCTGTATACTTCATGTATGGTTCATGTATGTATGGTGTATGGCTCAACACATATACAGGACTTCAGGTAAATCACTTTCAACCTCTCGGGTGGTAAATCAGTCCATGAAACTGAATAACTTTCCCAAGGAACAAAGGTCGAAGTATGAAAAAATAATAATTTTGACTTCTCATATAAAATGCGCTATCAGCTGACGCAGTTTGTATGGGAACTAAAAAAAAAATTTCGTATTCCGACCTTTGCTTGCTCCTTGGGAAAGTTGTTCAGTGTCATGGACTGATTTACCACCCGAGAGATTGAAAGTGATTTACCTAAAGCCCTGTATGTATACGCTCACGCTTATAATCCCCATTAGGGTAGGCAGAGCATCAGGGTTTTAAAACAACTTGATGCCACGTTTGACATACATTCAGAGGGTTATAAGATGAAATATGATGTGAGCGGTGAGAGGTTGTCAGCCTTACGCCCACAATATAAATACAGCAAATTTCACGTCCCACTTAGTAATTTTTACAGTATGCCTGAGAAGAGTAGGCAGCTGGCACATTCTATGTTTTTCTTTTACTTCCAGTCCAGCATGGAAGTTACATTTGAAACTTAATAATATAAATATACAAAATCCAAATTCTTGGATTTTACAAGGTAAGTATAAAACACGAACCCCGTTAGGGCACTGCAGTTTTTGGTACCTACTCACAAATACTTACTTTTATTACATTTTTGATACCAATTAGTACCTAGTGTACCCGTCGCGTTGTTTACGACGCGTGCGATACAAATCCTGCACACACGGGTGTGCAAGAATCGCGCGAGGGTTTAAATAAACTATTTATTTTATAAATAGCTTTCCGCCCGCGGCTCCGCCCGCGTGGACTACAGGTTGTATTGTGCCAAACTCTGGAATAAAATGTAGCCTATGTCCTTTCCCAGGCTCTAATCTATCTCTGTTCCAAATTTCATCAAAATCAGTTCAGTAGTTTATGTGTGAAAGACGGACAGACAGACAGACAGACAGAGTTACTTTCGCATTTATAATATTAGTATGGATTTACATGTGCAGTGCGTTCGCGCTTACTAGCTGACTCTCATTGACACTCACTCGAACACAACATTTTAACTTAAGAGTAAAAGGTCGCCATCCTTAATCTAGACAAGGGCACGAATATCAAGTCTGTGGATACTATAATATCACGAATATCAAGTCTGTGGATACTATAATATCTTTAAAAAGTGTGTAATTTAATTTCAATGATCGTGATGGGCTTTCTATGTGCTCTCCACAACTTGAACCTTAAACTTACTAAAACCTAAGCATCCTTACTCGTCTTATGTACTAAACTATACAAAATATCTGTCACGAGTGCTACTCATACAAGATTTCTGATTACCTAACTGACAAGCAGCCATGGAAATGAACTGCTCAGCTCTAGAGTTATTTCAAAATTAGTTAAAATTTGAAAATAAGAACATTTGTAATGCGATTAAAAAGAGCACCCTCAGAGTTTCTTGTCTGTTCTTCTCTGGGGAAGACTGCACGTTTGCGAATAGGCGTAGAGTCAGTAGGGTCAATAGAACGAATACGTATGTATGTATTTAAATCCTTTAATGTTTGTTTGTATGTATTTCATGTAATCTTGACTTGTTTTAAGTGGCATCCTGAATGTCATATAAAATAAAGATTTTTTATATTCTATTCTATTCATGGATTTCAAGAGTTGGAAGTAGATAAAGTTTGATTGTAAGATTGTATGACCTTTTTATAATTCGAAAACGACACGGAAAAATTGTATTTCCATTGCCTCCTATACACTAGTGATACTAAAAGCTGGGAACTTTTAAGGGGCCATGGTAATACAAATTTCACTGTGCGTGCCGTTCGAGTTATTTATACACATTCATATTTTCAGTGCTAGGCTGGCTACTGAGCCGAAACAAGCGTTACGTGCCCACGGCGAGGGCCACGCTCGAGATGAGAGAGGCCCTCAAACTAAATCCGGAGCTGAACAACACCTGGATTCCGATCTACCACGACAATTGCGACACTGAGATGTCGTTGATAAACTATCTTAAGACTGCAATCATAAAAAACCGTGACAGAATTAAACTTGTCAGCAAAACTGATATATTTAAACCCATGACGAAATCCGTAGACCTTAACTTCTTTAATCCTGTTATCAAAAAGTCTGTTCTTTTTTCCAAATCATAATTACATATTTCTAAATGTATTTTGCTCGAGCGTCATTGTGTCTATCTAGTCTCAGTACAATTTATAATGAATTAAATAAATAGACATAATATTATGTATTAATTATCTATTATCTATACTAATTAACAATGCTTATTGTTTTGATGTATAAAATGAATTAAACATAATTATTAGATATTTTGTGTTTTCCTTCTGCACAAAAGTGATTTCTAATCTTTGAACCAGTTGTAGTCGATATTGTTATCGTTCAAACTCCTCTGGTTTCAAGCTTGCCGTTAAAAAAAAAACATAAAGTTCTGTAAAATCTAGTTTAAAAATTAATTTATTATGCCCCCTTTGTGATAAATCAGTTATTTCCAGTTCAAACTTTCAACTTTACCCTTAAAATAACTGAAATTACCTAGATTTCTGTTTTATCATAACGGACATAACCAAATAAAGTTACTTTTACCTCGATCACTAATTTCATCTTTATTGAGTCAATAAAAAAGACTATAGAAGTAGTTATGGCGAATCCAATACTGTTCACACTGAATTTAAGTGCCTTGTGTTTGGTGTTCTTCGCTATCCTGGTGGCTGGTCAGCTGCTGTACCAAGGCCCGTGCCATGTGGACCTAGAACAGGCTGACGCCCATGTCAACATCTTAGGGGTGAGTAAGTCTTCTTACCGAGTCGGTCATATGGCTAAATATCAAATTTTATTAGACCAGTACTCGGCCACGCGCACAGCGTTATTCGTAGCATTGTACAGGGCCTCGATTCGTAACTTAAGTTGTGTATCGATGGAATGGTCGCCTATTTATCCGTTCAGGTGGCAAAATTGAGAACCATCCAAATTTTATACATCTAATGACGGCTGGTTTGACTGGTGGCGCCAACGCCAACTGAATTTTCAGTTGCTAGGTATAGTTTGCAACTTTACGTTCGGTTGGCGGTGGCGCTGCTGGTTGGGGTGGTTGTCAGCAAATATATGAAATTAATAGTTCTCAATCTCAATGTCACCACCTTAACTGATAAAATGGTCTCCATTCCATCGACACACAACTGAAGTTACAGAATCGGGGACCTGATGTATTAATTACAAGTTTATTATTCCAGCTGCTAGGCCCGTGGTACCAGCAGAATCGCATCCGCAACTCTCATGAAAAAGGCATGTGCTCATCCACGTCCTTCTACGTGGGGAACCTGGAGACTGGCATGGTCATCAACCGGGAGTTCATCGACGGATACGCTCGCTACTTAAATGGCACCATCGTGAAGGATGAGGACTACCCTCATAGGTTTATTGTTACTTATGGTGAGTCCCTCCACCAGTGGCGTAGTTGGGTAACAAAGGCCCTCGGGCAAAAAATTAACTAGGCCCCCAACTATTGAAAATCGTTTGTTCCGTATTCGTCGTGTTCCGAATTCGACGTAATCCAGATTCGTCATACTCCAGATTCGTCGTAAAACAAAAAGTCGGTTAAGAGTGTGGTGTTATTGGTTGAAAGATCTTTACTTAATAGGATTCCGTACCCAAAGGGTGCTCGTCGGGACCCTAACGTGCCGAGGGGCCCTTGGAGCTCAGGGGCTCCGGTAGAGCCCAAAATACAATGGAAACGTGAGTGGTTCAGCTGTGGTAAACACGTTCAAACTTATCGCGATCGGGCTGCTATTCCCTCACACCTATAGTCCTTGTTAGGGTAGGGAGAGCATCGTGCGGATCTTGTACAACTTGACACCATATTTCTTAAAAATTCTGAGAGTTATCAGAATATATGCATAGTAAGTGATGAGTCTTAGGCCCGTGTTCACCAAAAATATAACCAACGGTTAAACCGCGGTTAGAAGCTAATCAGACAAAATGTAAAAAAAAATGTATGAAAATGACATTGTCAAATCTCTGGTTAGCTGCTAATCATTGGTTACATTTTTGGTGAACACTGGCCTTAATAGGTTACTAATAAGATAACCGGCGACGGCCGGTTTGGTCGAGTGGTAGTGACGCTGCCTCTTGATCGACGGGTCCTGGGTCCGATCCCCAGTCGGGGCGAACATTTGTGTAAAAAGCAGATGTTTGTTCTCGGGTCATGGGTGTTTGTGTTTGTCTTTGTGTGTTCCAAGGGACCCACGACACAAGGGAAAACCTTAGTGTGGGCCTTTTAGTGTGTAGCGTTTATTTATTTTATTTTATTTTATTTAAGATTTCGTACATTACATACGCTCACGCCTGCAATCCCATACGGGGTAGGCAGAGCATCAGTGGTTCAGAATCACTTGATGCCACGTTTGACATAAATTCTGTGATTATTCGATGGAGCATTATGTATAGTGGTGAAAGCAAAAGGGTGACTTTTGCCCACAATATAACAAAACCCTCGCCTCCCTATTACTGACTTTAACAGTATACCTGGGAAGAGTTGTCAGTTGGTATATTTTAAATTTTTCTTTCACTCCTAGTCCAGCGTGTACGTTCCTTTACTTATATTTTATTTTTATTTTTTTACTATATGATGAGTTAACTCTTGACCTCAATCTAAGGTTAAAGATGAGGTCGACGATGGAGCGAGTCAACCCAGAAAATGCCTATAAAGACACTGGTACTCCCACGCACCGACGGAACACAGCAAGCTGTTTGGCGTCGGACTTCGGTAGGAGGGTGGTCGCGAACCAGACGGCCCTTTACAGAGCCTACCACACCGCATGAGACCATAGGACGACACCTCAGATTCAGAAAAAAATGAAGTGTCGTTGCCTGGGATGGGTTAGCTAGGAGGCAGGTCTCATTTATGTTTCCTTAGTCGCCTCTTACGACACCCATGGAAAGAGATGGGGTGGTGTTATTCTCAACCGATCACCAAATTAATCATTATTTCAAATTAGTCAATGTACACACGGCAGCACGTCAGGTTAACCATCTGCACTACAAAAACCGACGCTATTACGAGCGAGATAAGGGTGACGTCAAGGTCAACATGCATAGCCTGATGTGCTGCCGTGTGTAATACTCGTACATACGTTAAAACGTATAACGTTTGTTATTTTTTCAGGCACCGTGAAATACGACTACTACTTCTTGTCTGTGAACTACAGGGAGTATGTCCTCATCTACAGCTGCAAGAGTAATGGAAACAGAACCAGAAACGGTAAAACTATAATTTTATTTAGTACTAGCTTTCCGCCTGGGACTTCGTTCCCGTGAGAATTCGGGAAAATTATATAGCCTATGTTCATCAGGGATAATGTAGGATTCTAATGGTGAAAGAATTTTTCAAATCGGTAAAGTAGTTTCGGAGCCTATTCAATGCAAACAAACAATCAAATCTTTACTCTTTATAATAGATATTCTAAAACGCTTCCCGCGTGAGGGATATTCACAAATAATGTTTACGGAAAGAAAAATGTTCGGTGCGAATGGGACTTGAACCCAGGACCCCAGAATTAGATCTCCTGGTGCTATAACCAACTGAGCTATCGTGCCTTCAAGTCAAGTGGTGATATATATATTTTTTAATTTCATTTATTTGTACAACGGTAAGTTACAGTTTGTCTAAGTTATATTACTCGCCAAACTAAACAGTTTGATGGCGAGACGCGCTCTTTTTATGCGATATGAAAAACCTACCATAAACTGCTTAACAAAGGAAAATACAATACTACTTTGCGCATAGTAGCAAAGTTGAAAATGATAATAATGCAATTCACTATTTTGACATTCTGCACGTTTTATGAAATAAATAGTTAATTTCTCATTCCCTTACGAAGCACATTACGTCACGTGTGTAGGTTAGCGCCATCTGTGTCTCGTACGAAGAACTGGTTTCAAGTCAAGTGGCGTTGCTTAAGAAAATCTAATCCTGGGGTCGTGGGTTCAAATCCCAAATCGCGCCGAACATTTTTATTTCCCTAAAAGTCATTTATAATTTTATTTCTATGGAGCAGCTGGGATTTAATTTCTGTCCGGAATAAGAAAAGTATAGCCTTACACACTGTCTATATGATAGAGGGAGTGTTCTGATAAGTCGATAAGTCTCTTTACAAAAGTTGATAAGTCAACAGCTACTGGGCCCTAAT
>OX465255.1:19307590-19762632 GCA_949987775.1 Aproaerema taeniolella | reverse complement strand
GCCCTGTTGTAGGTAATTGAGGACTTTTTGCTTTTAATAAGTAAACCCTTTAGATATTTTGAGTCAAATGTATAAATTCATTTAGCCGTGTGAGTCCCCGGCAGAGTAGAATAGCACCACCCTCTTTCGTACCGAGGTGTCGTACAAGGCGACTAAGGTATTATATGCAAGCAAGTTCATCTGCACACAGAGAAGAAAAACTCTGCAATTATATCAAAACCCTCGCCAACCCGTCTGCCAAGCGTGGTGAGTGTGGCATTTACCCTTCATGTTATTGAGGGAGATCCGTGCCCCAGCAGTGGGGACGTATATGGGCTGATGAAGAATAATGAAGTTATGAAGTATAAATTCGTTCCAGTTTGGGGCTGGCTGCTCAGTCGCAAGAGGGACTACAAGCCAACGAGGCAGTCGGTGAAGGAGATCCGCGTGGCCCTCGAGATGAACCCAGACCTCAACGTCACCTGGACTCCGGCGCAGCAGAAAGAATGCAGATATTAACATTATTGTAACTTCCTTTGTTATGCAATAAAGTATATTGTACTGTATTGTAAATCTTAAATCAAACAAAGTCGGGTTTGTTCGAACAGTTAGAAATAAAGAACGGCTGAACCGATTTTCATGGTTTTTTATTTTTTGTATTTGTCTCCGTCCCGAATAGCAGAATTAAAAATATTAAATTAAAAAAAAAAAGTTGACGAAATAATTCCCATGGGAACGAAGTCCCGGGCGAAAAGCTATTAATATACTGGGTGTAAAAGACTGATTTAGGATGTCACGGTAGTGAATATACATTAGATCAACCATCGGCCTCACACATTTTATTCTAATAAAATCTTGTCCACGCGTGCAAATCCGCGGGTAACAGCTAGTATGTCTAATTTTACACTCAATTAGCAGTTTAAGTAAGATTTTGTACAAATAAGGTCGAAATGTCAAGCTGCACTTAACTGAACAAGGCTGAACACGTGCCGTCAGCATTAATCAAAAAGCTTGGAACATAATATCATCTTAAAGCGAATGAAATTAGAATTTATTGTTTCATGGAAATCCTACTTATCAGTTAGATACACGTGGACCCAAAGTATTTCATCTTATTGAACAGTTACAGTCAGAAACACTGGAAACATACATCTACTCTAATATTATAAAGAGGAAAGATTTGTATTTTTGTATGTAACGAATAAACCTAAAGACTACTGGACCGATTTCAAAAATTCTTTCACCAAGGATGCTACATTATCCTTGAGTAACATAGGTTACATAATTTTCCCGAATTCCCACAGGAACGAAGTCTCGAGCGGAATGCTAGTCTCTTATAAACGCGAAATTTTGTATATGGATGTATGGATGTTTGTTACTCGTTCATGCTCAAACGGCTGGACCAATTTTCATAAAATTTGGTATAGAGGTAGCTGACATCTTGGATTAAGAGATAGGCTACACAATTTTCCCAAATTCTCACGGGAACGAAGTCCCGGCGGAAAGCTGGTTGCAAATAAATAAATAAATAATCTTAAATTGTTACACAGTACCATACTTGTTTAAATACAAGTCAAGGCATACAAATAATAATTTAATACCTAGTTATTAGATACTAGCATTCCGCCCGGGACTTCGTTCCCGTGGGAATTAGGGAAAGTTATGTAGCCTATGCCCATCGGGGATAATGTACTAGCTTTCTAATGGTGAAAGATTTTTTCCAAATTGGTCCAGTAGTTTCGGAGCCTATTATTGAATAGGCAAACAAACAAACAATCGAATCTTTCCTCTTTATAATATTAGTATAGATTATATAAAGAAAAACATGAAAATTGACAAATCCAATCTATAAAGCTAAGTGTCTAGAACAGTAACATGTAATCAGTGCAAGTCAATTTAAAACAAATAACATACATACATAAGCTCACGCCTTCAATCACATACGGGGTAGGCAGAGCACCAGTAGTTCAGAACCACATGATGCCACGTTTGACATAAATTGTGAGGGTTATTAGATGAAACATGATGTATAGTGTTGAGAGGTTGTCAGCCTTTCGCCCACAATACAGCAAAACCCTCGCGTCCCGCTTACTGACTATTACAGTAAGCCTGGGAAGAGTTGACAGCTGGTACATTATGTGTTTCTTTCACTCCCAGTCTAGCGTGGAAGAGTAATAAAAGCTACAGTCGTTTCCCACCCCACTCCTCATCCTGTTATGGCGGTTCCTCACGGTGCACTCTGTGCGTTTGTGGAATTCACTTCCACAGGCCATTCGAGTGAGTTGTTCATTGGATGCGTTCAAGAGAGAGCTGAAAGAGCATTATTTATCTATCTAAGTAATATCCATATATTGTATGTATGTATATATTATAGGTATTTTATATATGTAGGTATATATTATTTATTTATTTAGCTAATTGTATGTGCTTATATATTTATTAATTATTATGTTTGTATTATAAATTTAATATCTCACTTTATCTTGGTACACCCTTGCCCACTTCAACTGCCTCTCCTTCTCACATAGGTTAGCTGGAAGAAAACTCATTGCTTGAGTTAAGCTCGCCGTTGTACATGTCCTTTCTTTGTGCAATTTTTTATATGTATTTGTGTGTACAATAAATAATAAAGACAGTCTGTGAGATGTGAGGGTACTGGCCCAGTCATTTAAGCTTAAATTAGGTAAGAATCTCGGAATTCGAGATACCCAGCTGTAAATGGGTTTTTTGCTATTTGTATTTATTATCAATATTGTTGAATACAAAATTCTCTACAAATGTTGCATAAAAAAGTTTTTTATACGGTGAACCGTTTTCGAGATACAGGGCGGAGAGCGCGCGGTCACAGCATCACTTCAGGTCAACCGGTGCCTCCGGTCGAAAACGCGCCATATATAGTTGATGAACTATCGATAAATCAATGATTATGAATATTTGTCAATTTTTATTAACTATTATATTGTATTTTATCATTTTTTCCTAACTTATCCACTTTTTATTCAGTATTAATTTATTTAACAACACTTACCTGCCCATGTAATTGTAGAATTGTTAATGAATATATGGGAATTATATTTGAATTTTAACCTAATTAATATTAATAACTTCTTACATGATGAAAAAAAAACCAAATAAATTATGAATTAATCTTTTTATTAAAAAATATCATTGAATACGTTATTAGAGAGTGGAACTCAAACCTTATTGGCAGTCTATAATGTTCCGAAATCTGTGAAAAGTCTCGATCATCTTCGTTATATGCATTACGTGAAGTCTACAAAATTTAATAAACCTGTGCACTTGTGCAGCTTTCAAATATTCCACCAACAAGTGCAGCTGCTCATAAACATTTCAACCGTGTATATTATCAAGTTTAAATTTGGTTAGGACATGATTTGGAACCCCAGGGTTGGGCAATGCGAAACGATTTTCTGGAGCCTATCATGACAATTTTACCACCTGTTCCAGAAGATTTGCTAAATACAATTTTCTGCAACTGCAAGAGTGGTTGTGGTTCGCGATGCGGATGCAGGAAAGCGGGCTTGCAATGCTCTTTAGCTTGTGGCCAATGTAATGGGCAAGCTTGTCTCAATGCACTACCATATCAGAGCGACATTAACGAAGATGGAACCTTTGACCCCGAAATCATGGAAGAACTTGAGACAAATGTCGTTGAAGACGATAATGAAGACCAGTTTGAAATTTACCAGCAGCCAGAAGACGACGATGAAGAGGAAGAAGATGATTAAAATTATAAATTGTAGTTTTTGTACCCTTTATTCCATTTTTTTACTTTCAATAAAAATAAACGTATTCAATGATATTTTTTAATAAAAAGATTAATTCATAATTTAAGTATTTGTTTTTTTTTTCATCATGTAAGAAGTTATTAATATTAATTAGGTAAAAAGTCAAATATAATTCCTATATTTTCATTAACAATTCTGCAATTACATGAGCAGGTAAGTGTTGTTAAATAAATTAATACTGAATAAAAAGTGGATAAGTTAGGAAAAAAATGATAAAATATAATAAAATAGTTAATAAAAATTGACAAATATTTATAATCATTGATTTATCGATAGTTCATCAACTATATATGGCGCGTTTTCGACCGGAGGCACCGGTTGACCTGAAGTGATGCTGTGACCGCGCGCTCTCCGCCCTGTATCTCGAAAACGGTTCACTGTAAAAAAACTTTTTTATACAAAATTTGTAGAGAATTTTGTATTCAACAATATTGATAATAAATACAAATAGCAAAAAACCCATAGGAAATGAGATATTTCCAAAAAAAGCGCAAAAAACCGATTATTGTGACCTTTGACCTTGAAATTTAATAGTTGCTTACACCCTACCATATGTAGGTTTTCAGACAACTTTTAGGGAGTCAATATACAAGTATTCACAGACTTACAGCTGGGTATCTCGAATTCCGAGGTGAACTTACTATAATGACTGATCTATACAGTCTGTGAGATGCGATAACGTTCACAGGTTAACGTTATTGCATGACCGTTGTCAATAAGATAATATTAATCTAAAGTAAATCTCTACGGGCCCTGTACTGTTTGTTGTTTTCTTTAGGTTTATTTTTGCGAGCAGTTTATTTATAAATAAAGTCCATGAAATCCGATTATTTTATAAAAGCTTTTTATGATTTGCAGACCTTTTTCAATCCCCCGAAGGAGAAAAGGTGGTTTAATTTTGAAGTATATATAAATATATGTATGTGTTACGTTGCGAGTATATGTATAGGGTATTAGAGACAGATTAGCGAAAACTGAAATCCAGAACCATTATTTTGAACAGATTTCAATGGATTTTTTTAATAGGAAAAGTTTTGAATTTTTTTCGAGTTTTGTAATAATATTTTCTGTTTTAAAATTTAATTATTTACTTGAACATAATCCATTTAAAAAAAACAATAATAATTGAGTAAAACACGAAAACAAGCATGTATATAGCTAACTGACAGCAGCGCGGCGCGAGGGAACAGCGCACGAGGCGCGGTTTCGCGGTACATTTGCGTATAGATATGTATGTAGCCCGGGGACATTTATATTACGGCGGGTTACGGTAATTAAGACCTCACTTTTAGTATATAAAATGGCGAAATCTATAATAATTTCACAAAGACAAAAGGTAACCTTTTTCGTAATATAAATATCCCCGAGCTACAGATCTAGTAATGTATACGTTTCTATAATAAGATTCCCATGTGTATTCAAAATTTACCTTTGGATAAATTTAAGACAGTGATTAAACAAAAACTTTGCAAAAAGGGCTATTACAAAATTTCTGATTATCTATCAGACAGGCAGCCATGGGAATGAACTGCTCAGCTCTAGTTATTTCAGATTTATAGTTAAAATTAGTAAATAAGAAAATTTGTAATGCGATTTAAAAGAGCAACCTCAGAGTTTCTTGCCTGTTCTTCTCTGAGGAAGACTGCACCTTTGCGAATAGGCGTAGAGTCAGTAGGATCAGAGGAACGAATGCGTATGTATGTATTTAAATCGTTTAATGTATGTTTGTATGTATTTCATTGTAATCTTGACTTGTTTTAAGTGACATCCTGAATGTCCCATAAAATAAATATTTTTCTATTCTATTCTATTCTAGTAGCGCCAAAATAGATTAATGACGAAAACTCATAAATTGACGTTTCTGGAGAAAAATATTTACTTATGATCGCATAATTATGGGTGGATTCTACCAATTAAGCATTTTCTAAGCTGCCCCTTACATAGGGTGATCGGTTTATCTGTGTGTCGCGGTAGAACCTAATCGGATTATTCGTTTTGAATGTTTTCCTTTCATTTGACGGCTGCTTCAATTTAATTGAGATTAATTCAATTGGCTATGTGGCTTAACAACTCACGTTTTTAATCACAATCGGGTTGGGTAGAGACTGATATATTATTTTTCCGGGGGGTTAAATGTGTATAGCTTAACCCTCGGTATGCCTGGTGGGTCTCAGAGACCAGCATGATGGATATTCCTTCATATCTTTTAAAATATAAATGTAAGTCAATTGTCGCTCTTGGTAGCTTCAGTTTAGAAACTAGCCATGTAAACAATCCCCTTCCGATAATCCTAAGCTGACTTCCTTCCGAGAAAGACATGCGTATAGAGATTTAGATTCTTGTAGGGTCTATACAAAAATGTTTTTGATTTATTCCTTATATCTCTCTTTCTTCATGCCTGTATATTATATAACCTTAATTATATAACCTTAAGTGCCTTAAAAAGATAAATTAGATATAAAACATGATTTCATTGTTTGGTTTGTGCTCTTAAATCCAATATAGGTTTATTTTAATACGAATCTTAACTTCTTTTTTATAACATTTTAAAAAATAGTGACCTTTGAAAATTGTCTATTAGATAATTTTCTTAATAAATTGTTATGAATAAATATTCTAACCGAATCTTAACAAAAATTTGTTAAGTTTCAATTCTTTTTGGTAGTAAAATATGTGTTTGAAATGGGGTCTCTCAGACCCCACCAGGCATATGATGTCATTTCCATTCACCAGGCACGACAAGGTGTATTATTGTATATTCAAAAGTTACTAAATGGAATGTAGTTTATTAAATGCACTTTATTAATATAGTAAGTAAGCATGTTGATTTCTCGACTGTGGATAATTATATTATTTTTTAAATGATTTTTGGCGTTTATCGAATCGGTAGCCCAACATTCTGGGGTAGGCCCTAGACCATAGCAGGGTGGGCACCTATATTATTGATGATGTCTTTCGTAAACTTAATTAATAACCATCTCGATTACGTCAGCTTTCAAACAAAAAAAAATCGCATCGAAAACGGTCCTTCGTTTAGGAGCTACGATGCCACAGACAGACATACAGACGCACGACACACGACACACACGTCAAACTTATAATACCTTTCTTCTTTTGTCGGGGGTTCAAAATTCATAAACAAATGTTGCATAAAATAGTTTGTATTAATGATCAGGGCCAGGTGAGGGAAGACCTTTAATATAACCTCGCGTTCATTGAATGACTATTAATAATTTAGGGCGGGTTTGTCCAATATTTAGCCACAATCTGAAAGCAGTAAATCGACCCTCGCTCGGTGAAATATGACGAGCAGTGACAGTAAATCGTTGTACTAGAGATGTGATCTTTTAGGCGTATTATGTTTAACAGCTTTGGGCTCCAAAATTAACCTGTGACAGCAAGTGAGGTTTTCACATTGGATGTCTTTTCGTTTGCTCCAGTATAGGCTCAGATTTCACGAAAAAGTGCGATTCCCTAATATAATATATGATATTCAAAAGACGCATATTCACGAGAGCTGTAAAGTGTTAAAACAATTATTCGAGAAAGTCAAAACCGAAAAATTTATGGCCGAAATAGTGAAAAATAATTCAATTTTTTCCCATTTTCGATTTTGACGCTCGATATTTTGGAAACGAAGAATGATATCAAAAATTTGTTAAAAACACTTCTGGACAATTTAGTCAGCTACAATTTGAGCCTAAAACAAAGACCATTGGGTTAAAGGTTTGCCCTTGCAGGTTAGACGAGTTGCACAAACATCGAGTTGTGAATTGCGTTTTAGATGAGTTGCTACATAGACCACATACGTTCGCGGCCATCTGATACTAACTCGTGTATGTGAGGGAGCGAAATCTGTGAACTTTTTTCTTCATTTTTCTTGACCCTCTGGCCCAAATCGTGTCTTGGATCATGCCGCCGCGTCTGTTATAAAATTAAAAGTACGTATACATACATACGCTCACGCATTAACGGGGTAGGCAGAGCATCAGCGGTTCTAGAACCACTAGAGGCCACGTTAGACACAAATTGTGAGGGTTATAATAATAATAATAATAATAAATCTTTATTTCCTCTACAATGGGTTCTTAAAAACTAGTAACAGGTGCCACCCATTAAGCTCATCGCCTGTGTCGGGTAACACCACTCTTCTTATAATTAAATTACATACATAGTAGGTAGGTACGCCAACTGTAAAACAAAGGTAAGTAAAAAGAAAAAAAAAATTAACGTTCTTAATTAAATTAAAGAAATAACAAAGTGCAACTACATTTTACAAACAGTACCAGGAATAACATGTTTTCACAGTATACCAAGTGTGTATATATGTGTGTGTGTGTGTCTGTGGGTATGCGCGGTTATGTGCGGTGCGAAACAAGTTGTATAATGGTGAGAGGCTGTCAGCCTTTCGCCCATTATACAGCAAAACCCTCGCATCTCACAGACTGTACTGTGTACCTGGGAGGAGTAAGTAGCTGTCACATTCTAAGTTTTTCTTTTACTCCCAGTCCAGCATAACATAACATTAAAAATAGCCTTTTGACTTATAAACTAACAACTCCATCACTTTGTAAGCGGGCGACAAGCGGACGAACTATGCATAAAGAGCATCGAACATATTTGTACGAAACCTGGTGTACCTAAGCCCCACTATGGAGACATGAAATGTTGGCGGCCATTGATGATGAAACTTGGCGGCGTTTTGTAATATTTTTCTCTATCGATTGCCGCAAGTTTCATCAGTGGCCGCCAACATTTAATGTCTCCATAGTGGGGCTCCTTCGGGTGATCACCTTGAAGTATAGGTATACCAATAAGGTTGGATGTTCTTTGCCTTTGATGATCTTGATGTTACTGTTCTGATGGAGTAACCTAGTATCATAGGGTCACCTCTAGTGGTCACAGGGTGTAAATTATTCGTGTCGTGGTGAGCTTTCATATAGTTTTGCGAACGTAGCGAGATACAGGACACTCATATTTTATTGGGAAATTTTTTACTGCTTTTTTTGACGATTTTATTACGGCCAACGGAAAATGGAATACCTTATGTAAGTAGACAGTGAAACTACATACATACCTACGCTCATGCCTATAATCCTAAAATTCAGGTCAAGGAGAGTAGCTATACTGGGTGAAAAAGAACCTCCTAGCTATATTCAAAATCCTGGACCAGTATCACTCACAGAACACATTTATGAAAAAATATTTTTTTTAATAGTTCATTTTTTGCTTAAACGTAGACATTACTCCTACACCAGGCACGCGAGGGGTGCGGGTAGCGCTCGGGGGGTGTGCCTGAGTGGTGTCTACGTTTAGGAAAAAAAAATCCCCCCCCCCCCCCAAAAAACGTGTTCCGTAAGTGATACTGGTTCAGGATTTTCAATAAAGCTAGGAGGTTCTTTTTCAACCTGTATAACATTAAAAGACAGAATTTAATAAAATTAAAAGGTTTTACGGGCTAAATTCGATTTTGTCCTAGGACAAGTTAGTTTGAGCTCTACATCTCAAGGGATAGGTTGTGTTACGTTCCGTTGTGATTATATTAACACAGATAATTACAACTAACATTCGACCCGGGACTTCGTTCCCGCGGGAATCCGGGAAAATGATGTAGCTTATGTCCATCGCGGATAATGTAGCTTTCTAATGGTGAAAGAATTTTTCAAATCGGCCCAGTAGTTTCGGAGCCTATTCAATGCAAACAAAGAAACAAACAAATAAACAATCAAACAATCAAATCTTTCCTCTTTATAATATGTATAGATATAAATAGATGTATAGATATAGATAAGGATAGTCCTCCAAAGTCAATGAAGAAAACAGTTTTTTAAGCAATTTGTATGGAGAACGAACGAATTTTTGATACCAACAGCAGCATTTGCACTACGAAAACCGGCATTATAACGATCGAGATAAGGGCAACGTCAAGGTCAACATGTACAGCCTGATGGGATGCCTTCTTCTTCTTCTTATCGTGTAGGTATAGTCAAGTGCGTGGCAAACTTGACTAACCCTGGCGTCAGAGTTTTCAAAGCGCACAATGGCCTCTGACTTGGTTTTAACGACTGTAGTCAATCGGCAATAGTCGGGACCGACAGCTTAACGTGCCCTCCGAAGCATAGAAACGCTCGTGATAAATTACTACTTTTGGTCACCCATCAGGTTGCCTGCCTCTGTGTACATAGATTTAATTAATATTTAGCACAAAGCAATACCAAACGAAGAGAGTTATTTCAATAACGAGTTAAATTTCCCGCTACCTTCTTTCATAAACGCTCTAAACGAACGCTATTAAAGGGAAGTAATAATCAAACCCAACTAAATTTTCTATTCATCTGATTCCCTTTGATGCTCAAAAGGTTTGTATTATCCCTTCGGATGTCACTTAAAAGGTCTACAGAATTATACGCAAAAGGGAAGAAATCTTATAATTAACAAACTCAGAGTTTCTTGCCCGTTCATCTATCTGCCTTTGCGTACCGACTGACCTTCGCGCCGTGATTTCAAATAGGCAGATATTAATAAAAGACAAGAGAAAAATAATAATAAACCGTTTATCTATACTTCTATACTAATATTATAAAGAGGAAAGATGTGATTGTTTGTTTGCATTGAATAGGCTCCGAAACTATTGGACCGATTTGAAAAAATCTTTCACCATTAGAATCCTGCATTATCCGTGATGGAAATAGGGTACATGATTTTTCACTACTCATGCTCGGAAAGTGCTTGTTTGTGCAGCTTGTAGGCTGCAAGCTTTTGCTTTTTGTTTTCTAGAGCACAAAACGATCTACTATAGGCTGCACAAAATCGCATTTTGTGCTCTAGTGTACAAAGTGATCTACTCATAAATGGGTCTATAGTAAGGCATATAAAACTCCGTACAGCCAAAATAATCAGAAGTTTAAAGATAAAATTTGTTATTATATGTTATTTTATTATTTCCTCGCAATCGAAGTGAAAAGCAGAGTTTATAACTCGTCCACAAAACCATTTTTATTCAAAAAAATGACTCGTTTTGTGCACTTGTTGTAAAATCTACTATTTCCTAATTCCCACGGGAATGAAGTCCCGAGCGGAAAGCTAATTATTTATAAGTTGAGAATACAAACTGACAGGAGCTTACATAATAAAGTTGCCTAAATAAAACCCCACAGTTATTTATAATCTAAAATCCCACACTATTAGGCTAAAGTCCAGTGGCAATTTTGTGAGAAACATTTCAGGGAGAATATAATAAAATATAGTTCAGTAATTGACATATTTTTAAGTGGCTGTAAGTTCAATCAAATATTTTTTGACTTTGGATTAAAATGTACAGTTTCAGTGCGTATCAATGGAGACAGTTTATGTGGGGTAGTGAACAACCGAGGTCTGTATTTCAGGAGAAATTGATTACTATATGCATTCACACACACCACTATTCACCCTTTAGTTTAATCTCAGTGGATATATCCTTTCAGTTGTGATATGTTTCAAAGCTCACGATACGAATGGCTCTGGGCAACCGGAAATACAATATGTGTCCCAAAAAGTTGTAAAACAAAGCTTGTTCTGATGAGTACCAGGGGCAGGGGAATTATGGACCTGAGAGGGGTGTATAAGATGAATTATACCTGTGTATATGTGAGAAGTCGGCTTTATTTCAACATAGTTCAACCCAGCGCCAGGCCAAGGACTCAATTTTGTTAGATTTTTGATAAGTGTGGAAACAGACTTACTATAAATAGTTAAGCCCTCAAAAATAAAAAATATACTTTGTATTGCTAAATATTTTATACATGTATACTTTGTATTGCTAAATATTTTATACATGTACTAACGTGTGTGCGTTGTGGAATTACAGAATCCTTTTTTCCACACATACTCGTATAACAATTTCGTGTCAGACATTACTACTTTTCTACGAGAATAAAGCTTGTTCTAAATCAATTTTAGGGTGACTCGCAAAATATTTAATATATTTTAGACATTTAAATGTATAAACATGTTTGGGCTACATACAATTCTTTGAAAGTTCGTAGAAGACATCAAGTTTATGTATAAGGAACTCTCGAACATAAAAAAAAATGTTGAGTAAAGCCGCTCTAAGGTCATCCAACATGATGTAGTCGAGGTTGTAAAAGCTCACCTAGAAGCTGCACGAAAAAGCTCGCTGTAGCTTTAAAGAGATTCGGGTAATGTCTCTTTAAAGTTAGAGGGAATAGGTATCATCTGAGTGAGTACATCTCCGACAACTTCTCCCCTGAGATTGATTGTGTTCAAAAATTTACCTATCTATACATATTATAAATAGGAAAGATTTGATTGTTTGTTTGTTTGCATTGAATAGGCTCCGACACTACTGGACCGATTTGAAAAAATCTTTCACCATAAGAATCCTGCATTATCCGTGATGGACGTAGGGTACATGATTTTTCCAAATTCCCACGGGAACGAAGTCCCGGGCGGAGTGCTAGTCTATATACATATTATAAAGAGGAAAGATTTGTTTGTTCGTTTGTTTGTTTGCATTGAATAGGCTCCGAAACCGTTTCTTCCCTTTGGCACAACTGCTTAAACTACTTGACCGGTTTGAAAAATTCTTTCACCATTAGAATGCTACATTATCTCTAAGTAACATAAGCTTTATAATTTTTTCGATTTCCCACGGGAACGAACTCCCGCGCGAAAAGCTATTTCATTATTAATCTGAAAATCTGTGTTGCCAGCCTGATAATCAGTCTAGCGTAAATCGCCGAGCCCAGGCCTTTTTTTCCTCACTGCGGCAGACATATGCAAGCATAAAACTATGCAATAGGATTAGAATATAAATTTGAACTTTTTTTAACCTTTTTAGCGCCAAGAATTTTCGTTAAAAACGTTCACCACACGCCACGACATTAAAAAATAATTTATTGATGTCGTTAAATTGGTAATTTGATTTGTCTGATATATCAGACTTTGACAGCGAGGACACGAAACTTAAACGTCTGATATATCAGACTTTGGCGGTGAAAAGGTTAAATGTATGTGTGTGCTGTTTTGAAGAAATAAACGTATTATTATTATTATTTAAAAAACCGGTAATGTAAACTCAGAACTTAGTTTTACAACAACCTTAAACATTAGCCCGTGTCGCAGGCCGACGAGTATTAATGATCAATGGCTTAAGTTAATGATACTCTGGTTCAGTTAATTTAATCAATCACTTCTGGGACCGACTCCAAGGTTAATGAAATGGGCTCATCTAGGGTTACAGCGTGTCTATTCAGCTAATAATGGAACGCTGTTTCGGAAGTTTATTGAAATCCAGGGATGAAAGTGCGAGGAAAAAATTTATTGCTCTATCTATTCACAATAGCACATAACAGATTTATTTGTTGTTAATTTTCTAAAATAATGCTAAAATTTAAAGTCAAAGTCAAAAATACTTTATTTTTATAGAACGTATCAAGTGCTTCTAAAAATACATTAGCATTGAGCAAAATAGTGAATCACATTAGCATTTTTGACTTTGCGCCTATTCGCAAAGGTGCAGTCTTCCTCAGGAGAAGAATAAATGTTTAACCCACGATATTTAACGCTTGTAACTCTTTACGGGCTAAACCAATTTTGAACAATTCGAGCCATTCATTTGGGAGCTACGATGCCATAGAAAGACGCACAGATACACACGTCAAACTTATAACACCGTTTGGCTACTAAACAATTTGTAAGGGTTTCGCTTGTGTTTCGCATTATTCTTTTAGCGTGAGTACATCGTTATTAATTTCATATTTTATATACGACCGCGAGTGAAACTTTTTTAACGTTGATTGTACTAATACAACCAAGCAGAATGAAAAACGACATAATTATAATAACAATGATGGAAGCTTCTTTTTAGGTACGCCTGCACAAGACGTGTATATTATTCCTTATTCTTCTTCTTTAGTGATCAATCTTGATTGAGATATACATATATATAATTAAGTAAAATGCTCATACGAGACTTCCAGATTCCGTGTATAATATGGTATATATAATATGGTATGGTATATATGGTATAGCCAAAATAATCAGAAGTTTAAAGATAAAATTTGTTATTATATGTTATTTTATTATTTCCTCGCAATCGAAGTGAAAAGCAGAGTTTATAACTCGTCCACAAACCATTTTTATTAAAAAAAAATGACTCGTTTTGTGCACTTGTTGTAAAATCTACTATTTCCTAATTCCCACGGGAATGAAGTCCCGAGCGGAAAGCTAATTATTTATAAGTTGAGAATACAAACTGACAGGAGCTTACATAATAAAGTTGCCTAAATAAAACCCCACAGTTATTTATAATCTAAAATCCCACACTATTAGGCTAAAGTCCAGTGGCAATTTTGTGAGAAACATTTCAGGGAGAATATAATAAAATATAGTTCAGTAATTGACATATTTTTAAGTGGCTGTAAGTTCAATCAAATATTTTTTGACTTTGGATTAAAATGTACAGTTTCAGTGCGTATCAATGGAGACAGTTTATGTGGGGTAGTGAACAACCGAGGTCTGTATTTCAGGAGAAATTGATTACTATATGCATTCACACACACCACTATTCACCCTTTAGTTTAATCTCAGTGGGTATATCCTTTTAGTTGTGATATGTTTCAAAGCTCACGACACGAATGGCTCTGGGCAACCGGAAATACAATATGTGTCCCAAAAAGTTGTAAAACAAAGCTTGTTCTGATGAGTACCAGGGGCAGGGGAATTATGGACCTTAGAGGGGTGTATAAGATGAATTATACCTATGTATATGTGAGAAGTCGGCTTTATTTCGACATAGTTCAACCCAGCGCCAGGCCAAGGACGCAATTTTGTTAGATTTTTGATAAGTGTGGAAACAGACTTACTATAAATAGTTAAGCCCTCAAAAATAAAAAAATATACTTTGTATTGCTAAATATTTTATACATGTACTAACGTGTGTGCGTTGTGGAATTACAGAATCCTTTTTTCCACACATACTCGTATAACAATTTCGTGTCAGACATAGACTACTTTTCTTCGAGACTAAAGCTTGTTCTAAATCAATTTTAGGGTGACTCGCAAAATATTTAATATATTTTAGACATTTAAATGTATAAACATGTTTGGGTTACATACAATTCTTTGAAAGTTCGTAGAAGACACCAAGTTTATGTATAAGGAACTCTTGTACAAAAAAAAAATTGAGTAAAGCCGCTCTAAGATCATCCAACATGATGTAGTCGAGGTTGTAAAAAGTTCACCTAGAAGCTGCACGAAAAAGCTCGCTGTAGCTTTAAAGAGATTCGGGTAATGTCTCATCTGAGGGAATAGGTATCATCTGAGTGAGTACATCTCCGACCACAACTTCGCCCCTGAGATTGATTGTGGTCAAAAATTAACGTTCACCACACGCCATATTAAAAAATAATTATTGATGTCGTTAAATTGGTAATTTGATTTGTCTGATATATCAGACTTTGGCGGTGAAAAGGTTAAATGTATGTGTGTGCTGTTTTGAAGAAATAAACGTATTATTATGATTATAATTATATTATGTTTAACTTCTTAATTGGCTGTATACATTTTTAATATAAGGGCTATGTAATGTAACATGTATAAGCTGTGAAGTTTGCAATAAAGTAAATAAATAAATAAATAAAAAAACCGGTAATGTAAACTCAGAACTTAGTTTTACAACAACCTTAAACATTAGCCCGTGTCGCAGGCCGACGAGTATTAATGATCAATGGCTTAAGTTAATGATACTCTGGTTTAGTTAATTTAATCAATCACTTCTGGGACCGACTCCAAGGTTAATGAAATGGGCTCATCTAGGGTTACAGCGTGTCTATTCAGCTAATAATGGAACGCTGTTTCGGAAGTTTATTGAAATCCAGGGATGAAAGTGCGAGGGAAAAATATATTGCTCTATCTGTTCACAATAGCACATAACAGATTTATTTGTTGTTAATTTCCTAAAATAATGCTAAAATTTAAAGTCAAAGTCAAAGTCAAAAATACTTTATTTTCATAGAACGTATCAAGTGCTTCTAAAAATACATTAGCATTGAGCAAAATAGTGAATCACATTAGCATTTTTGACTTTGCGCCTATTCGCAAAGGTGCAGTCTTCCTCAGGAGAAGAATAAATGTTTAACCCACGATATTTAACGCTTGTAACTCTTTACGGGCTAAACCAATTTTGAACAATTCGAGCCATTCATTTGGGAGCTACGATGCCATAGAAAGACGCACAGATACACACGTCAAACTTATAACACCGTTTGGCTACTAAACAATTTGTAAGGGTTTCGCTTGTGTTTCGCATTATTCTTTTAGCGTGAGTACATCGTTATTAATTTCATATTTTATATACGACCGCGAGTGAAACTTTTTTAACGTTGATTGTACTAATACAACCAAGCAGAATGAAAAACGACATAATTATAATAACAATGATGGAAGCTTCTTTTTAGGTACGCCTGCACAAGACGTGTATATTATTCCTTATTCTTCTTCTTTAGTGATCAATCTTGATTGAGATATACATATATATAATTAAGTAAAATGCTCATACGAGACTTCCAGATTCCGTGTATAATATGGTATATATAATATGGTATGGTATATATGGTATAGCCAAAATAATCAGAAGTTTAAAGATAAAATTTGTTATTATATGTTATTTTATTATTTCCTCGCAATCGAAGTGAAAAGCAGAGTTTATAACTCGTCCACAAACCATTTTTATTAAAAAAAAATGACTCGTTTTGTGCACTTGTTGTAAAATCTACTATTTCCTAATTCCCACGGGAATGAAGTCCCGAGCGGAAAGCTAATTATTTATAAGTTGAGAATACAAACTGACAGGAGCTTACATAATAAAGTTGCCTAAATAAAACCCCACAGTTATTTATAATCTAAAATCCCACACTATTAGGCTAAAGTCCAGTGGCAATTTTGTGAGAAACATTTCAGGGAGAATATAATAAAATATAGTTCAGTAATTGACATATTTTTAAGTGGCTGTAAGTTCAATCAAATATTTTTTGACTTTGGATTAAAATGTACAGTTTCAGTGCGTATCAATGGAGACAGTTTATGTGGGGTAGTGAACAACCGAGGTCTGTATTTCAGGAGAAATTGATTACTATATGCATTCACACACACCACTATTCACCCTTTAGTTTAATCTCAGTGGGTATATCCTTTTAGTTGTGATATGTTTCAAAGCTCACGACACGAATGGCTCTGGGCAACCGGAAATACAATATGTGTCCCAAAAAGTTGTAAAACAAAGCTTGTTCTGATGAGTACCAGGGGCAGGGGAATTATGGACCTTAGAGGGGTGTATAAGATGAATTATACCTATGTATATGTGAGAAGTCGGCTTTATTTCGACATAGTTCAACCCAGCGCCAGGCCAAGGACGCAATTTTGTTAGATTTTTGATAAGTGTGGAAACAGACTTACTATAAATAGTTAAGCCCTCAAAAATAAAAAAATATACTTTGTATTGCTAAATATTTTATACATGTACTAACGTGTGTGCGTTGTGGAATTACAGAATCCTTTTTTCCACACATACTCGTATAACAATTTCGTGTCAGACATAGACTACTTTTCTTCGAGACTAAAGCTTGTTCTAAATCAATTTTAGGGTGACTCGCAAAATATTTAATATATTTTAGACATTTAAATGTATAAACATGTTTGGGTTACATACAATTCTTTGAAAGTTCGTAGAAGACACCAAGTTTATGTATAAGGAACTCTTGTACAAAAAAAAAATTGAGTAAAGCCGCTCTAAGATCATCCAACATGATGTAGTCGAGGTTGTAAAAAGTTCACCTAGAAGCTGCACGAAAAAGCTCGCTGTAGCTTTAAAGAGATTCGGGTAATGTCTCATCTGAGGGAATAGGTATCATCTGAGTGAGTACATCTCCGACCACAACTTCGCCCCTGAGATTGATTGTGGTCAAAAATTAACGTTCACCACACGCCATATTAAAAAATAATTATTGATGTCGTTAAATTGGTAATTTGATTTGTCTGATATATCAGACTTTGGCGGTGAAAAGGTTAAATGTATGTGTGTGCTGTTTTGAAGAAATAAACGTATTATTATGATTATAATTATATTATGTTTAACTTCTTAATTGGCTGTATACATTTTTAATATAAGGGCTATGTAATGTAACATGTATAAGCTGTGAAGTTTGCAATAAAGTAAATAAATAAATAAATAAAAAAACCGGTAATGTAAACTCAGAACTTAGTTTTACAACAACCTTAAACATTAGCCCGTGTCGCAGGCCGACGAGTATTAATGATCAATGGCTTAAGTTAATGATACTCTGGTTCAGTTAATTTAATCAATCACTTCAGGGACCGACTCCAAGGTTAATGAAATGGGCTCATCTAGGGTTACAGCGTGTCTATTCAGCTAATAATGGAACGCTGTTTCGGAAGTTTATTGAAATCCAGGGATGAAAGTGCGAGGAAAAAATTTATTGCTCTATCTATTCACAATAGCACATAACAGATTTATTTGTTGTTAATTTTCTAAAATAATGCTAAAATTTAAAGTCAAAGTCAAAAATACTTTATTTTTATAGAACGTATCAAGTGCTTCTAAAAATACATTAGCATTGAGCAAAATAGTGAATCACATTAGCATTTTTGACTTTGCGTCTATTCGCAAAGGTGCAGTCTTCCTCAGGAGAAGAATAAATGTTTAACCTCGATATTTAACGCTTGTAACTCTTTACGGGCTAAACCAATTTTGGACAATTCGAGCCATTCATTTGGGAGCTACGATGCCATAGAAAGACGCACAGATACACACGTCAAACTTATAACACCGTTTGGCTACTAAACAATTTGTAAGGGTTTCGCTTGTGTTTCGCATTATTCTTTTAGCGTGAGTACATCGTTATTAATTTCATATTTTATATACGACCGCGAAACTTTTTTAACATTGATTGTACCAATACAACCAAGCACAATGAAAAACGACATAATTATAATAACAATTATGGAAGCTTCTTTTAAGGTATGCCTACAAGACGTGTATATTATTCCTTATTCTTCTTCTTTAGTGATCAATCTTGATTGAGATATACATATATATAATTAAGTAAAATGCTCATACGAGACTTCCAGATTCCGTGTATAATATGGTATATATAATATGGTATGGTATATCCAATCTCAAAGGATTAGAAACAGAAGGCAGCACTCACTTAATTAAAATATCTTTCCCATCTGTTCCCTTGCTTAAGAAAATGATTCAGAAATGTTTTTGTAAAACTCTTCGTCAAATTCGCTTCACTGATGTAATAAATGAAATTATGTAAAACTATACAATATGTGGCATACAACACATGTTATTAAGCATTAGTTTGCTTTACCAATATTCATCAAGTACCTTTTTTTATAGAAGACACTTTTTTTAACCCGTCGGCGTGTGCGATACAAATCTTGCACAACATGTGTGCAAAAAGCGAGCAAAGGTTAAATAATGTTTAAAATGCTTTTCTACTACCAATTAAATGGTTTAAGGAAGCGCTCGTAGCCCAGTGGCTCTCGCTGATCTCAACCGATCAGTGAGGTTAAGCAACGTACACAGAGGCAGAGAACCTGATGGGTGACCAAAGTGGCAATTTATCACGAGCGTTTCCGTGCTTCGTAGGGCACGTTAAGCTGTCGGTCCCGGCTGTTGTCGATTGACTACAGTCGTTAAAACCAAGTCAAGAGGCCATTGTGCGGTTTGAAAACTCTGACACCAGGGTTGGCCAAGTTTGCCTCATACTTGACTATACCTACACGATAAGAAGAAGACAGAAGATACTGTTTTTTAATAATGTTTAAAACGCTTTTCTACTGCCAATAAAATGGTTCAAGTAGGCGCCTCTTAACATTACTCAACTAAATTTTGCAGTAAAAATAAAAGAAAACTAAAGCAAAAGTAGTTAGGCTACTTACTTGCTTAAGCTGAAGTTTTTGTCAACAAAAACTAACTTATGGCACCTTCACAGCGCACTTTAAAAAATTTAATAAATCGTCAACTTCTAGCGAAACGGAGGAAATGCTCAGGGAGGGAGTTAGTTATTGCTTTTAAGATTTATTTTACAAAATAAAATAATATAATATTTTTTTCAGATTTATTTATTTAGTTTTTGTGTAGTTTCCGTGTATCCGAACTTGGATTCCTGTGTGATTGGTTAAAATATATGCTTTATATAAACTGTAATACCTTTACAATAATAAGTATCACTCCTGACATTCATAACGAGTAACTTTTAAATGGCTAAACTAATTTTGATGAAACATAGCTAAGAACCGTCAGCTATCAGTAAGAAAACCGCATCAAAATCGGTCCAATCGTTTAGGAGCTACGATGCTACAGATTTGCACATATATATACACGGTAAACTTACAACACCCCTCTTTTTTCATCAGGGTTTAATAAAAGCTATTCCCTAGGACACTGAAAAGCAAAAGAATACAAATGTGAAGTTTATGAAAAATACTGCGAGTAGAAAATATAAAGACGAATTGTATTCTTTTTCAGTCTAGTTGGACAGAGCGAGATGAAAAAGTCTAGATAGAAGACAGTTTATTCGAAAGTTTGAAATAAAGTTTTGATAATGAAATTGTAAAACCTACAATACATTTTATTTACACACAACAATATATATAATTTATACAAGGTGTTTCAAAAAAAACAAAAAAAATAGATAATTCAAAATAAATTAAAATTTAGCTTATTGCGCAGCTCTATTACAAATATGACAAGAACTTTCAATTTGAAAGATGTCAAACCGCGCAACTGATTACCAGAGTTGCGACTATTTCAATTTTAAAATTAAATTTTGGATTTTCTTTTTTTGGGGTTTTTTTGAAACTCCTTGTATAGTAATACAAGGCACGGGGTGTGCGTGTGTGGTGTCATTACATCTTAGTGCTCCAAAATCGTCATTCTTACCTGCTTCAACCGACGAGGCGGGTTTAGGTTACACCCTTTTATAGTAATAAGTCACGCAATAAAAATTCAGTATCTCATGTGATACTTTTTGGTGTGACGGGTTGAGGGTTAATTATGAACCCTTAAAGGGTTTTTTTTACTTGATGTTGGCGACTCCGCTATTCTCTTTTTTAGTACCTACTCATTAAAAAATTCACAGATTTCATGCCATACATGATTTCAGAGTACATTGGAAATGAATTTCATATTTTAAATAAACTAAGAATTCACGCAGAGTTAACCACCTTTATGTAAGCGTTGTGGAAAAACTAGTTGACCGATTTCATTTTTTACGGCTTAAAATGTTTGCGATCTATGTCCCCAGAGGTTCTTTTTTCGAAATTTCGATATCTCTTTTAGTTTGCGAGATATTGGACTCAAAAGGAAAAAAAAATTCAAAAATCCCAAAAAAAAAATTATTGATTGTTGACATTTTCAAAATTCTTTTTTGCATAATGTAGTCCTTGCAAATACGCATCTTTTGAGCCCTCATACACTATCCTAGCTATATTATCAACGGAGCTATACGCAGATCACACTTTTTCGTGAAATGAGGCCCTATACCGACACCTCCCAAAAGACATTTCCAATGTCGAAAAATCTCCCATGCTGGACTACGAGTGAAAGAAAAACTTAGAATGTGCCAGCTACATTCTCTTCCCTGGTATACAGTAAAAATCTAGTGGGATGGGAGAGAGGGGCGAAAGGCTTACCACCTCTCACCATTATACAACTTGTTCCATCCGATAACCCTCACAATTTGTTTCAAGTTTTAAAGAATAAACCAGTGTTTTATTGTGTTCTTTATACTTATGTTTTTGTGCCTAAATATGGGGTACGAAATTTCGGAGTTTGCTTGACTCAACCGCTCAATTTTCAGAACATTTGAATTATATTTGTCATAGCTTTCCGCCCTACGTTCCCGTGGAAATTTGGGAAAATTATATAGAATCAGCTACATCTCCTAACATCGTCACAAACTTTCGCATTTATAATAGGTATAAGTAGGATAATTTAATTCAAAACATCTTACGTAAGTTCTTCCCTGTAGCTAAGTGCTGCGAAAATTTAATTTTTACAAGTTTGTTCTCGAAGGCTGCAGCTGTGTTTTAAAAGCTTGCCGCGCTTAAATTATTAAAGAAGTTGTTTTCGGACTGTCCACAACTGCTGAGTTATAAATTACTTGAAATTGAGTTATAAATTACTTACAGTTTTCGACTAAACGCTCGCCAATTTTGTTTATACTGTAAGAAAATGTTTCTAAGATATTAACAACCCACTTGTTGTTTCTTTCTAATCAGATTTGCTTATTTTCTCATTATATGATACTAGCTTTCCGCCACGGCTACGCCCATGCCCAGCTGTGGGATAAAATCTAGCCTATGTCCTTTCCCAAGGTCTAATCTGTCTCCGTACTTTTCATCCAAATCGGTTCAGTAGTTTATCGTTATTTGTTCCGTATTTATAAAAATAACCCTTTTTTTACCAGCCTATATGTATACATCCCCGCCGAGGGGCACGGGCCTCCCTTCGAGACACGAAGGGGATTTAGGCCATAGTCCACCACGCTGGCCCAATGTGGGTTGGTGGACCGCTCGTCTTTCGAAAATTTTCTTGGACGGGGTTTCATCACGATGTTTTCCTCACCGTTGAGCAAGTGATAATTAGAAATTCGTTCATAAATCCGAAAAGACGAATTTAGCGGTACAGGCCCGCACCATGATTTGAACCCACGACCTTCGAATAACAAGTCTGGCTCATTACCGCCCAGTTGGTATCACCGCCCAGTTGGTATCACCGCTCATTACCGCCCAGTTGGTAGCCTTTCAAATTTCTATGTCCAAGAGTCTGGGCTGCCGTTGATGAGTTAGTGAGTCAGGACCTGCAATCAATCAACGCTTAGCCTAGTTCAAACCCTTCGATCTAGAAAGCTAGGCACAAGGGGTCCTTTTATAACGTAGGCTAGAAATAAGGAAGGAATTTACGAAATTCCGGGCATTCTCTAAACACAACTTTGATGTACAATCCATACCAATATTATAAATGCGAAAGTAACTCTGTCTGTCTGTCTGTCTGTCCGTCTTTCACGCCTAAACTACTGAACCGATTTTGATGAAATTTAGTACAGAGATAGATTAGAGCCAGGGAAAGAACATAGGCTACATTTTATCCCACAGCTGGGCACGATATAACCTGTAGTCCACGAGGGCGGAGCCGCGGTTGGAAAGCCAGTAATGTATAAGTTAAACTAAGATAGCTGTTTTAAGGGACAAAAGTTGGAAAATAGTTTTGACATTTTGAGAAAATTATGCCATTACACGCAATAAAAACAAATAAAATAATGTAATGTCCGGATAATGTTGTTTCATTAAAAGTTTTTTGCGTAGGAGCAACACCGGGTTATTCCTGCTTCTACCCGAAGGATCTTTACCACAGATTACTTTTGCTACCAACAACAACATGCAACGCTACATAGACGTGTTAGGGTTAGTGTCAATTGGATAAGGACCAAAAAGATGGTCAGAAAATGAAATGGTATGATAAGAGCAGAGAACTGTAAAAATAGGTGCTTTGTTAGATCTTAAGAAAATGAAATGAAATGGATATGGAAGGACAGAAGAGGTACCTGGCTTGGTCGCTTTACGGCGGCTGCTGGAACCGGGGGCCCCCTTGTCTTCTGCTTCTTCTGGTTACCACTTGATCACGTACACTTTAATTGTTTATGTTTTAGATGCAGTTTTAGTGATTTGGTTGAGTTTTAACAATTATTTGTTATTTTAGGACGCGGAGCAAAAGCGGTCAGTTTTCGAGACTTTGATGCTTGACCTGATCATGCACTTTAGCACTTTAAAATGTTTTCTAAAGATCTATACTCAGTCACATAACGACTTTTGTAATAATTTAATTAGGAATAACGTTTTTAGGAATAATTATTTTACCAGAACAGCTAAACGCATAACTGTTTTCTCATAGTTTTTACTAGCATAACCATGTTATGTGGCATAAAGATGACTTAGCATAATGTTCTAAGGCATAGATTGAGAAAAGCATAACGATACCTTAGCATTAGGCAGTTGTCCCACCGGTAACGATGAACGAGTAGCGAGCAGAGCTAGAATGTAGCAACGAGTCGGCGTGCCGCGGGGAGCGAGTGCGTAGTTATGTAGCTCGGCTAAGCAAGTGTGCGAGTGAGACGAGCGAGTGTACTTCCAGATCCGCACTGTAGAGAAATGACCGCTGGTTGCTCTCTCGGCGTGAGTTCTGATCGCTGAGCGAGTATCGCCGAGTGAGTGTAATCTTTCCTAGCTATTTTCGCCCAGCGACAAACTAGTGAAGCGAGTCTTCGCCGGCAGTGTGAACAGTCAGCGATTAACCATTTGTATATGCATCTCTTTTGTTTACACGGAATGTATATCTATTGTACGTTTCTTGAGCGAGAAAATAGCCGATAGTTAGTCGTTTTCTCGCCGGCGGTGGGACAACTGCCTTATGATCATCAGCATACACATCAAACGACATGAAAATTTCTCCTAACCTAACAAAACTTTCATTAGGTACGACAGTATAAATTATGCTACATTCATTATGCCAAAGTAAATTAGGAAGAAAAAAATGGTGTAAAATGTAACCTCTGTGGCTTCATTTATTTTATTTTATTTATTTCGACAAAAACATTAAATAGGTAACAATAGCTTCAAGAAGACAATACACATATAATTTGTCTTAGTGTCATTCTTCAGTCTATACAATATAACAGTTGCTAAATTCTAATACAGGGTGTAAAGGACAGCTTAGCAAATACTTAAATGGTGATATACCCAGAGCTATCATCAGCTATAAGTAATGTTTTTTTCCCGGAAACGTCATGTTAAGGAGTTTTCATTATTTACCTACTTTTTCGCTACGCAACGTATCGTGAAACTGCGCCCGGTGCGCGATCCCCTCGCGCCGCGATCCTATTGGAGTGCGATGTACATTGCTGGTTTTCGTGTTTTACGTTGTTATGATTGTTTTTTATTTCAAAATGTATTGTATTCGATTAAATAATAAAAAAATAAGCATAAAATATTAAAAATGGAAAATTTCCGGAGAAAAATTCCACTGGAAAATCACTCAGAATGATTGTCTGAGTTCAGGGTTCCAGTTTTTGCTAAGCTGTCTTTTACACCCTGTATAAGTAGATTAAACATAAAATTAACAAACTTAGGTATTGCACTTAACACTAACAACACATAAATTACAATTTTGGCCCTGACGCGGCTGCGATAATGTCGCTAAACGCGCTCCGGAACCGTGGTCCCACTGCGATTGCAGTAACTTACGACAATAATATAAAACCTCTGTAAAAGAAGGAAGTTGCTGGGAATCAATCTGCATATGTCGCAGTAAAACAGGGGTTCCCAACGTTTTAACCTATGCGCCACCTAACGTTGAGCTAAAATCCTACGCCTCTAGGAGCTGAAATTGGGAGTTTGTATAAGAAAATTAAATAAACAATGATAAAGTGATAAAAATGAGGGTGTTTATTTTTATTCATATGACAATAGAATAGAATCTATTCAATAGATAATCAACTATAAAAAAGTAATTTTTTTTATAGGCAGAGATCAGGGACCTCTGCGCCCCACTTGGAACCGCTCGACGCCTCCCAAGGGGGGCGCGCCTCACTGGTTGGGAAACCCTGCAGTAAAATAAATGGAGCCGTAATATTGTTATATCCCTAGGGATATAGTTATATACCGTAACATAATAAAAGTCAAAGTCAAAAATAGTTTTATTTTATAGGACATTCAGGATATTACTTAAAATGAGTAAAAGTAGTGAATTACATTAGCATTTTAACTTTTCGCAAAGTTGCAGTCTTCCCCAGAGAAGAATAAACAATAAACTCCGAAGATTGCTCTTTTTAACTTAGTCATACAAATTCCTTATTTTATAATTTTAATTGACTCAATATCTGAATAATTTTAGAGCTGAGGTTATCTTTCTAGGAATATATACAATTATACTAGCCTTTTCCTGCGACTTCGCTGGCGCAAAGAGCCATTTTAGTCACCCATTTCATTCTCTTAATCTTTTATTTTCGGAAAATTGTTAAACACATGTCCTTTATTTGCTTCAAGGTATATATCCTCACGAAGTTTTGAGTCAAAATGTCAAAAAAAATTGTTTTCTCCATACAAACTTTGAACCCCCGTTTCACCCGCTTAGAGTTAACTTTAAGTTTCGAAAAAGCTTTTCTTAGTGCTCCCCTAGACCTCATACGAAACCTACGTGCCAAATTTGGAATCCTTAGACCCAGCAGTTTGGGCTGTGCGTTGATATGTCAGTCAGTCACAAGTCAGTTTATTCTTTTATATATTTAAAAGAAAAAAAGAAGAAGATGGCTCTAAGTATTAGATTACCTAACCCAAAAAAAAGGTTAGGTTAGGTCGGGTTGATCTAGCAAAGATCTAGCTCTTAAGGTTAGGTTAAATTAATGAACCGCTTTCTACGTTATCTTATTTACAGAGGCCAAATGACCATGTCGTCAAAAGCTGCCCACAAAAGTGTGCCGAATCTTATTAAGGCCTAAAATAACATTGAGTGGTCAAACGGTTCGTCATTTAAACGCCTTTGTAAATATGTGAATTAGTACCACTGCTGTGTTATCACATATATAGGTAATGACCTATATCGTTAGTATAACACCCTTTTATTCTTTTTGAAATAGCACCAGCAATGCCTGTGACAGAAAACCTGTGAAAATATATCTTTCCGTGGGTGTCGTAAAAGGCGACTAAGGAAACAAAAATGAGACCTGCCTCCTAGTAATCCATGTTAGGCAACGAAACCTCAGTTTTCAATCTGAGGTGGCGTCTTATGGTCTCATGCGGCGTGGAAGGCTCTGTAAAGGGCCGTCTAGTTCGCGACCATCCTCCTACCGAAGTCCGACGCCAAACAGCTTGCTGTGTTCCATCGGTGCGTGAGAGTGCCAGACCAGTGCCTTTATTGGCATTTTCTGGGTTGACTCGCTCCATCGTCGACCTCATCTATGACTTTGGTCAAGATTGGGGTCAAGAGTTAAAACCCATCTCATAATAAAAAAAACCTGGGAGAATGGTTTAGCATAGTATGAGGAGGAATGATGGGCGTGGTAAAAATATACAATGAGGAAGAATTCAATAAATATCAAAGATTGGAGATTAAAAGGATGGGGAAGACGAAAAAAAACTGACCATGGGAAAGATGACTTGAGTTGAGATTTGGTTACACTACATCTCATATCTCCTTGGTATGAGATATGTGATCTGGAAAATAGAAGAAACCCCAAGTAAATAGATAGATAGATTAAACCCTTACTTAACTGCCACAACTGCCACAATACACAAGAATATAGAGCAGGCGAAAGAGCGAATCGGTTCGCGTAGTGAACCCGCCCCATTCGAGTTACACAGTAAATATTGTCGCAATAGCTATTTTTACGTAACTTTTGTGCATAAATGAGAGGATATTCCGTAGCCTCCCATTAACTATAAGCCATACGGGAAATTACATTTTTTTATTAAAAGTGGACTGGAGCGTTAATCTATCTTCTATACATATAATAAAACTGTAGAGGTCGAATTTCTGTACATAGAAAAAAAATGCTAAAAACCGAGTCAGGGGGATGTAAGAAGAGAAATAAAACAAATCCCGATTTTTTTAGATTTTTTTGTTTCTCTGTTTGTCTGTTTGTCTGTTTGTCTGTTTGTCTGTTTGTCTGTTTGCACGGGCTAATCTCCGTAACTGTTGGACCGATTTAAATGAAATTTTGCATAGGGGTACCTTATATCCCCGGTCAACATTTAGGCTACATAAAATCTCGAAATTTAGCCAGTAAATATAAAACCAACAACAAAAACCCCTGAAAAAATTCAAAGCTAGGTGTTTTTCAGAACATTTTACTCATACCATAGAGATCAACGTATTTTTGACATATACATGGGCTAAAAGCAAGGACATGTTGTTTTTTAAATTTATCTCTTTCGAGAAAGGCAAAGGAATCTGCATCCATACAGCCAGGTCTTCAATATATGTATTTCTTAGCTATGTCTTCAATTTATATTTCTTGACTTCTCTCATTCTCCGTAAGCCGATAGTGTTTTGTTTACGAAGAACTATGGCGGCGAGAAGAACTGCCGCTGGATCGGAGCAGATACACCGACTTCCAAAAAGGAGGAGGTTTTATGTTCGACTGTATACAGGGTGGAATTTTGTAATGCCACCTGAAGGGAAAGTACTCTTAATACTGTAAATAGAAAATTGTACTCAAAGAAAACATTCCTTTATTTTTGAAAAGAAAGAAACCTGCATTCAAGAATTTTCGAAAATTCGCTTGCCCCAACCGGGAATCGAACCGACTAAAATCTGTAAGAATACCCTGTACTTTTATTGCGTCGATCGTTAGGGTCAATTATAAGGATGAAATCTTTCTAACAAACTTGGTAAATTAAATGAAAGGAAGACTACGAAATCTTAAACCATTGTATCTTTATTTTATGTATGTTCACCGATTTCTCCGCCATTTGGACCGATTTTCAAAATTCTTTTTTTTTGTTCGAAAGAGTATACTCCAGAAGTGGTCTTATTGTCACCAAGTCAGGATCTGATGGAATCCCATCAAAATCAAGGGCAACCCTTGAATGGAATAGGCACTTACAATGTTTCTCAAGTTCTTTCTATTATTTACGCCAAACATAGAAAAATATACACATCAACACTGTCTAGGGATATTGCATGATTTTTCATACAAAAGAGGTCTGTTTGAGAAGCTATAATACCATACTCGAGATACACGGAGTGATATAATTTTCAGATGAGCAAGTGCTAAACATGAATTTTCAATTTTTATCAATGAATATAATTTTTCTTGAAATTTGTGAAAACGTGACTAAAATGAAAAAAAAAATTGCGCTATTTCCACCATTTTCAAACAAAAAGCAGAAAAAAGTGCATTTTTGTTTTCGTTTACGTCACGTTTAAAAAAAACTATTTAAACAAAATTCATTGACGAGAATTGAAAATTCAGGTTTAACACTTGCTCATCTTAAAATTACATCCCTCCATGTGTCTCGAGTATGCTTTTATAGCTTCTCAAACACACCTTTAAAAAAGTACTTTATAAAGAAAATCTGAGGGTGCTGCTCTATAATTAGATAGATGTTATTTTTAAGAGCTATCGTCGAATATAACTGAGTCGGAAGAAATTAAAATTATTGTAACTGACCCACAAATATCCAAAAATAAAACATAAACTTCTGTGCTGAACTGGCACTGAACAAAAAATTTGGAATGTGCCAGCTACCAACCAAATACATTGCATTGTTGGTACAGAAGCCAGCGCATCAGGTTACTCCATTTTCATTGCAAAACCACTCTTATCACAACAGCACAGAGTGCACGCGTGTGGTAACCTGAGTTGGAGCCGTCCGTGCATTACAAAATTTAGACAACGTATTATATACTCATAAACAATATGCCATTTTTTAAATTTTCATGACATGTAAAGTTATGTGACTTATGTTACCCCAACGAGGATTATAGGCGTATAATATCTAAAATATCGAAACTTTTGTCAGCTTCCCCATTAATAGTTCGGCTATTCTGCACTTTTTTTACGAACCAAAACTAAATATTTAATACAGTGTTAATAAGAACGAAGTTGATTAAGTATTTAGTCTTCAAATCTTAATTCGGCCCTAACTAAATGACAGTATTCTATCTTCAGGATATCACTTTTTGAAAACAATAAAACGGCTTATTTTTATTTTTAAGCAAAGGAATCTATGGCCGTACAGCCGGTGTTTTCAATGCATTTCTTATTTTTAAAGGCGGGAAACTCAATAGAAACTGACAATTGACATTTGTTTTATTAAAACCACTATGAATATGGTCTATATAAGTTTGGCTTTGATGTTCTGACATGAAATAAGGGCTATTTATTGATTTTTTGATTTTAGTTTACATCAAGCGTAGCATTGTGAATATAAGCCATGGATAAATATTATAATATTACTGTTCTAATAAGTTTCTTAGTTTGGATCAAGCACTGACACTTTTGCTTATTTCTACAAATGTCCATTGAAGGGAAAAGCTTAGTCATTTCTATCTTAAATTTAATTTTTTATTGAATCATTTTTACACAATTATCGCAAAGCACAATAAAAGCAGCGTGCTAGCTGAAATCTCAAATGCACGGGGGTTGTCTTAGATACTGACATAGGTGACCTATTTCAGAAACTTTTATTCCACTGAAAATCAAAAATAAGTCCGTAATTAGCATTAAGGAATTCGTGTGCCATTTATTGTACTTACCTAAGTAAGTAATAGGTCTTTCAACATACAATTATTATTTTCGTAAATTTTTTACTCCACATATTTTTATTTTATCAAAATTGATTTTTTATAAGTACAAAATCCTTACGTTTTTCACAGAAACGCGAAATACAATATTAATTAACCACTTTTTGTGGGATTGTTAAGACAACAAGATGTTTTAGAGGCACCACTGACTCATGTTAAGTGTTGATTGTCTATCTCTCTCAGTATCAAAAAATCAAAAACGACTGCTACTTAAGTATAGATCAGAGTCTGAGTCGCGTTCTATAATACGGACCTTAATCTATCAAAAGCAGTAACAATGGTATAGAAAATATAAGCGATAGAGGAAACAACTATGTTTGACCTTTGTTTTCAGATCCAAAGTAATGTATTAAGTATCAACCTTATATGACATAGTTAGCTAAGTTTTCAATAAAAAATATTTTTAGAAATTGCTTTTCCTTATATGAACGATATAGTATTCGTTCATATAACGAAAATATGAACGAAATAGTTGCTTCAATAAAAAACGGCAATTCATGTATCTGTAGTTGTGTCAAAGTACAAACTCGGTCTATAAAAATACATACAACACGCAGACGAAGTTGCGGGCATCAGCTAGTCTTAAATATAAAGGAGAAACTGACTGACTGACTGACATATCAACGCACAGCCTAGACGGCTAAACGTAGGCACTTGAAATTTGGAATGGACGTAGCTTAGGTACCGTAGAGATGCACTAAGAAAGGAATTCCCGAAATTCCCACGGGAACGGGAATTAGCGGGAAAATCCTTTTGTATGAAAAATCTAAACCGCTTAAGTTAGACGCTTGAAATTTGGCAGGCAGGTACGGACGGCCGCAACTCAGGTTACCACACGCGGGCACTCTGTGCTGTTGTGATAAAAGCGGTTTTGCAATGAAAATGGAGTAACCTGATGCGCTGGCCTCTGTACCTTAGTAAACTAAAAGCTTAGTTGCAACAGGATATTGCAAAATTCCCACGGGAACGGGAGTTAGCGGGAAAAAACTTCACGTGGTTCCCGAAGTTCACGCGGGCGAAGCCGCGGGCGGAAAGCTAGTTAACTCTACAAATAGACTATGACGAAAACTTGTTATGGGCTCAATAATCTAAACAATGATAATAGCTCGTAAGTTTTCTGAATAAAACATTTTTAATAAAATAAAATAAAAGAGTTTTGGCAAACGTATTAGGAAAAATCATATATGTGATTATTGAATGGAGAATATTCATATTGATTGTCAATTCTGTCGGTAAGGATTTTGACAAGATTCTCGTCTTGAATATCGCAATCGCCGTATTTTTTCTTCTCGCAAATGAAGGGGAGTTTGCGACTGCAGGCGTCGTCAAATAACATACCGAACTGACTAATAGCACCACAGTACTTCTCTTCTCTTGCGTAGTTGTTTGGTTCGCCATGTGCAAAAAGACCATCGGTGATCAGAGTGTCACCTGAAACAAAATACACAAACAAAGGCTCGGAAATCATGTCTGTGTATGCATATAACAAATGATAAAAAAAATTACAATTATATTAGTTATTTTAACCCTGCGCCTATTCGCAAGTGTCCAGTCTTCCCCAATAAATACTACCCAAATAAGCGACAAAAAATCAAATTTCACCTCTCCAGCTCGAAAGAGAGCTTTTGCTTGTCAAAATCAGAGAGCAAAATCGTTGTTTGCTGCGATGCGAGCATTTTTTGAGCGAGAGAAAAAGTGATTTGAATTTTGAACACTAACTTTGAAATGTCTTAGCGCGGTGATTTGTTCTGAAACTAATTTAGGCCTGTCAAATCACGAAATTTTATATTATTTATTGAAATCAAATTAACAAAAATGTGTTAAATATTGATCGTTTAAGGAAATAAAAGGTTATTTAATATAAATTCTAATAAACAATGTAGTTTTCCAAAAAAATATTTTTAACTTTGTAAAAATGTTACGAAGTGCAATTCCTGAACGCAAAAAATAATCCTGGCCACTTTTAAAAAAGAACAAAACACACAGCTATTTGTCAATTTAAAAAAAATTCACCCTGCAGCTCTAGCACGATAACGACAAACTCGCGCTCGGCTCACGCTGAAACTTCACTTTGATTGCGCGAGGGTTCCGCGCAAAGGCTTGCTCGCCCTATAGCGTAGTCAATGTTGACATTTTGACATAGGACCGCAGTATTGTCGCGGCGCTGTCACTATCGTACTCGGCCTGCTGTAGAGGTGAAAAGTGATGTGTTTAACACGAGAGCAAGTTTTTTTGATCTCGTGCCTTTAAATCACTCGCTAGGCTCAGTAGTCTACTTTAGAATAGTAATTCAACTGTAGGCTACTTTACTAGCTCGTGGTTTAAAGATTGCACTCGGGTAGCAAAACCAACTTTGCTCTCTTGTTGAACAAATAACTATAGAAGTCAAGAGAGAATAAAGAGAGAATAATAACACTCTGGGCAGTTCGTTAGTGCAACACCAAGTCTCGTACTGTCGATGCTACTGCTCCAATCAGGTATATATTAATTATTCTCGATCTGAGATGATTTTACTACCATCGATATTAAATTGGTCACCCGTTGATCATCAGGGTGCTCTGGTCGCAGTGCAGGTTGGTATCTGAGATAAAAGGGATCCTCATCATGGATAGATGTGTTCTCCATAATATCCTTAACGGATATCACATGTTCACGCAATTGAATGCTGATTTTGAGTACACAATCCTTGATGGGCTTCTAAATAATTATTTAATAGGTGCCACACGATAAATTCTATTAAATCGGTAAACTTACCATCAATAGTGTACCAATTCTGATTGGGCCCATTAGTTCTGAACCCCATGAAGGCCCTTTCCTTCCAGTACTTCTTCGAGCCAAGCTTCTTGATAGCCATTCTAAAGATGTCCCCAAAGGCCTTGGCCTCTTCCTTTGTGCGAACGATGGCCATCTGCGCCTCTTCACTGTTGCACGTCGACTGAGCCTTGTACCATATCACAAATTCCTTGTGGAATTTGTAGCATTTCCCTGTACGATCATCTCGGACGTATTCTGGAACCGAAGAAAACAATATTATACTGCACCATGCCATAAAATTCCACACAAATTCTGTTCTTTTCACACTTATTTTTTGAAATAACCTTACCTGGATCAACAGTTCCACATTCATTGAGCTGGACAGATAAATCGGCTTGCTTGAAGCAGATGTATGGATAGAATTCATTTTTTTGGATATTACGGTGACTGCCATCTTTGTTCATTACTATATAGGAGGCACTGTTGTAGTTGTCTGTTAATAAAACAAAATCATCTGTTGATAAAACGCACGGTAACTCTTCAGCGGTCAGTCTTGGCTGTTGCCAATTGACCACAGCAGTATTTTGACTGATTGATCAATTAACAAAATTGTGAGAAAATAAAATCTGTACATCTTGATTCTTGACTGGTATTTTAACTTCCTTCCTTCCTTACCGAAATTGACTTGAGTAATCCTGGTGTCAGAGTTTTTGAACCGCCAAATGGCCTCTATCTTGGTTTAACGTCTGCAGTCAATTGACAACAGCCGGGACCTCCGGCTTAACGTACCCTCCAAAGCATGGAAGCTTCCAGGATAAATTTCCACTTCGGTAACCCTTCAGGTTACCTGCCTCTGTGAACCTTGCTTAACCTCAATGACCGGTTCAAATCAGCAAGCGCCACTGGGCTACGAGCGCTTCTTTGGTTACTTCTTTTGTCTTTAATCTTAACTTTTTAATCGACAGCAAAGAAGGTATAAGTGAGACAGCGTATCAGTGTGAGTGAGTAAGGTTGTGAGTGGTGTCAGTTCAAATTAGGAACCACAAAGTTGTTATTCTACCCTGGGATGAAAGTGACCGGATAAGTATTTATTTTTCGAACAGGAGCTAAAGGATTGCCATATTCATTCAGCACATGTATTCCATTCGGCACGGGCCCTCAGGAAGTCTCATTGCATCCGTTTTTTGAGCTATTCATGGTTCTTTTTTGAGTTCAAGAGTCTTTTTGAGTACCATCTTATAATAAATTTTTTTGATGGCAGAGATAGGTACAGTTTTGTCGAATATACGATTCGAGTCGAATGATGTAGAATACGGGTACAAGTAAGTAATTTTTACCTTTCTGCATTATCCCCGTGTGTATGCCGTTATCTGTGATATACTGATATTCTGGTTTCTGCGCTCGGAGCAGTATGTGCATCGCTTTCCTTACCTCCATATCAGTACTGGGACTTGCTAGAACTGCTCCTGGAAAATTCAGAACTGCCCTGTCAGTTTTGTCTTTAGGTTTCATAGCGGTTCTCTTGTTGAAACAGAAGTATTTTTAGAGTGAGAAGCAAAGTAACAGTCGTCAATGCTCCCAATTATGTAATTTATATCGTGTTTAAATAAAATGATAAATATAAATGTAAAATATCAACCGTTCTTTTAAAAATAAATAAATATTTAAAATATTAAACGGTTGATAGTTACATAAATATTTTAAAATAAATCTACGGACTTAGGTTATAATATGGATACTGTCTTTTGCACCTTGTATTTTTTCTTTTATACCTTGTGTTGTGCCACCAAAATCAGTTGCTTACATTCTGTCGCTTTGTTATCAACCTAGCATCACGTTTGTCGAAACTTCATTCAAAGGTTGATTGTATAGAAAAAAAAAGTTCATTTATTGTACCTACGCGGAAATAAGTACTTATTCACGTCATTTGCCCTCGTCAAAGCTGAATTAGAAGGTTTGCTTTTTAGCAATTTTTTGTTTTTCTTTAGTGTAGTAAGTTAATTATTATACAAGAGTGCAAAGTTGCTTTTTAACCGCGTGCTCAATTTTGATCATGAGCGCAGCGAGGTGAAAAATCTTTGCACTCGAGTGCAACACGTCACTTTTCATCCCACCTCAGCGAGGAAATTACTAAATATGACGTGAAAATAAATAGGCGCGCGCAAAGCAAATTTAAAAAAAGTACACCAAGGAGGTTCTGAGTCTGAGTTTTTAACAAATTAAAAAAGTTGTATGATAAATTCGGCACCATGAAGGTAGAAGTAAATAGGTTTAATGATGTTTTGAATTCACAAACAGTGCACACGATGACTCTTTATAGAAAAAAATAAGTTTCTCTACCTTTAGATATTCTATGGTTGTAGTTACCTTCTAGCTTGCAGGTTTCTCGAGCGTCTTCCATAACGGCGGGTTGAGTGTGTAGCTTGTACCACCCGTACCCGTCGGGGATGTAGACATAGTCACAACGAAATCGACCGGCCTCTGTATACAACATTTACATATTATGAAATTTCTGGCCGCGTGTACCTTTGTGAAAATTGAAATAGGCGATTGCTTTGTCCTCCAAGTTTTAATTTTGTTTTTGCCTGGTGGTATGTATCATAAATAACGGGCAGTACTCCTATTCATGCCAAGAAACATTTTTCCAGTGGTGGGGATAAGTGGAACTTGTCTTAATAGCTTGAAAACACAGTAAAATATAATTAATTTATAAGATACATTCCCTCCCGGGACTTCGTCCCCGTGGGAATTTGGGAAAATCATGTACCCTATGTTCATCACGGATAATGTAGGATTCTAATGGTGAAAGAATTTTTCAAATCGGTCCTGTAGTTTCGGAGCCTATTCAATGCAAACAAACAAACAATCAAATCTTTCCTCTTAGTAATTTGTTTTTTTTTCCACCCGCCACTATCCCGAGTACGAGTATGGCTTCAGGACCCCCCGGGGGATTGTGACCCCTGCTTTGAAAAACATCATTCAGTGTAATAAAATAAAATAACATTCTTTTTAAGCCAGCGGGTAAAAAAAAAGGTATTTTTAGTTATATAGATAGAGGTCCTTCTTCAAAATGTTGAAAGCTTACAACCATTCTCTTACATTAAACTATATCTACACAAAACTTCATCAAAATTGGTTGGGTATTTAAGGCGTGATGGCATAACAGACAGGAGGAGATACTGTAGCATTTATACAGGGTTACTGGTAATACGTCACGATCCCTTCAAGGGGTGATAGTAGAGATCAAATCACCCTCGGGTAGATGGGGTAAAAATGTACCAATTCCGAAAAAAAAAATTCCTCTATTATTTAAGAAAAGTGGGTTATACTTCTTTAAATTGTATTTTAAAAGAAACTTACGAATTGTAAATGGTTGTTTTTACCCGAGCTAATATAAGTCCTTATCTTTGTTGTTATTTAACAAAAACAATGTAAAAATCCACTTTTTTTAAAAAGCAGAGGATTTTTTTTTCGAAATTGGTACAATTTTTCCCTATCTACTCCAGAGTGATATGATAGCTAATGATCTCTACTATCACTACGTATTACCATAACCCTGTATATTTAGTATGAAAGTAATAAATTTAAATAAATATGAAATAAGTAACAAACAACTTACTTATGAATGAAGTACAAAAGCACAACACAAGATTAACGATAACTAATTTCATTGTTCGGAACCAACTCGCGTCTTTCGATATCGCTCAAATCAATCTGCTCTCATCGGATCCTATTCTAAGCCACAATGAGGTTATGCCTGCGAAAAACTTAACTACCCACGTTATCAGCAAAGTTTATAAACAAAGCTGACTATTTGTACTACCAAAGCCAACACAGAGGAAACAATGCGGATATAAAATTGGGTAACGTGGTTCAGCGAGCACGTGGTGTCATTGTTATTTCATTTGAATTATTTGAAAATATACATTCAGATTAACATGTTCGTAGTCGTAATAACTGACACACGCAATAATATGACAGAGATCTTATCTTATCATACACATTGGGTGACTAAATTAATTATGTGAATCAGCCCACGAAACTTAAAAATTTTCCTTAAGGAATAAGAATAAAAAAATCGTCTCTCCATACGACTTGTCGTGCGATTAGCTTATTTGTCTTTGTATGGGGAGTCGATTTTTGAAGTGAAAACTTCTTTAGCGACGTTGTGCACTTTTTGGGATGGGTAAAAAATGTTAAACTCGCGTCAGAGCACGTGACCCTGATCGGAAATTCTTAAGACGGAGGGAGAGTGAAAACTTCTTTGTTGTGCACTTTTTGGGATGGGTAAGAAATGTTAAACTCGCGTCAGAAACGTGACCTGATCGAAAATTCGTAAGACGGAGGGAGAGTAGATCGCAAAAAAGTAATTATATGTTCAAGTTTTCACTTCTGCTGGCACTCCCGTAGTACAACCCGTTGTTTTTTTGGGAGTTTTATACAGGTTCCCTGGAGAAAGTGGTTCAGTTTCATAGAGAGATTTACCCCTTAATGTTTCGTTATTTTTTTTATTTTTTATTATAAAATGGGTTAACTCTTGACCTCAATCTTGACCAAAAAGGTCAAAAATGAGGTCGATGATGGAGCGAGTTAACCCAGAAAATGCCTATAAAGGCACTGGTACTCCCACGCACCGACGGAACACAGCAAGCTGTTTGGCGTCGGACTTTGGTAGGGTGGTCACGAACCAGACGGCCCATAACAGAGCCTACCACACCGCATGAGACCATAGGACGACACCTCTGATTCAGAAAAAAATGAAGTGTCGTTGCCTGGGATGGATTACTAGAAGGCAGGTCTCATTTGTGTTTCCTTAGTCGCCTCTTACGACATCCACGGAAAGAGCCAAAATATTGGCGTTAATTTAGCCGACGCGAGTGGTTCTCCCAATCAAACTGAATAACTTTCTCCAAGGACTAATAAATTCTCAAAAAATTTCGACAAATCCCTCAAGTAGATTATTTATTGATCTTATTTGCAAGATAAACTCAATTATATAGAAAATAAGCCACAAAACTCCTGTCGTATCTGTTAGAATAAGCGGCACAAAAAACCACTCAACATTTTTGAAGTAATTAAATACCATTATAAAGTTGATTATTTTATTGACAAAATTGCTAAACATTAGTAATACTTGTCTTCATGGTTTGTTTTGTGGATGAAAAACACTGCGATAGGCAAATTTTCCCTCCAATTTTATGGAGAGGCGATTTTTTTATATATTTCGACCTATGTTCCGTGGTTAAGGTGGGCTAATTTACACATACAATAAATAAGTTCACGCCTTTGTCCTATTGGGGTAGGCGGAGACCACAGATTGGGGTGGGCTCATTTAGATTCTTAGTTTTCGCTAATTTAAAGTTAGTTTCCACGCTGGACTAGGAGTGAAAGAAAAAGTTAAAATGTGCCAGCTGCCTACTCTTCCCAGGCATACTGTAAAAGTCAGTAAATGGGACGTGAGGGTCTTGCTGTATCATGGGCGAAAGTCTGACCACCTCTCACCATTACACAACATGTTCCATCGAATAACCCGCACCATTTGTGTCAAACGTGGCATTAAGTGGTTTTATAGAACCACTGGTGCTCTGCCTACCCCGTTAGAGATTACAGGCGTGACCGTATGTATGTATGTATTTTCGTTATTCTTATTTCCTTGTTTGTTGTATTGTTAAACTCTATCGTTGCTTTTGTGTTTGTCTCTTTCTGTACTGTCTCTTTGTAAGTGTGTACTGTGATGGAAATATCTAGGTATCTCTCAATATAATGTAGGTAGATGAGGGGGGACACGTGTCTTGTCTTGCTTGCGAAAGAGAAAGAGAGAGAGATGAGAGAGAGAGAGAGAGAGATGGAACTAGTGGCGTGACCGCGCGTCGCCTTACAAATGTCAGTGAAAACTCACTCAAATGTTGTGAGAAACAATCGTCTTAATACCCAGATTGCATCTCTACTGGTTAAGTGCTCTTTGGATGAAACATTTCAATAATAATACAATAGGATCTTAAACAAAATGAGGACTCAATATTTTAGAGGTCTCAACATAGACATAGAAAAAACAAGCGTTATGTCAGTGGGTGTCAAAGGGGGTGAAGCTCTCGTGAAGCAGAAAGTACTATCCATACTCAAAGGTCCATGCGTGAAGCTTTTAACTTATTTTTTCCATGTCTATGAAGTTAAGGCAAAGGGCGAAGCCATACAGCCAAATCTAAGGAAAAGAAAAACAAACTTAATCTATGGACATCAAAAACGGCAGAGATGATCGCGTCACCTGTATGTCACCTGCCACTGTATTTTTCACCTAAGTTCTGACATGTCATGACATAGCAAAGCAGTTTAGTTTTTCTTAGCTTTATAAAATTACAGAGCGGTGGACTAATAGCAAAATACTCTGAGAAATTCTAGAGAAATTATAATGCTGTATCTCATACCGGTTTAATGTTCACAATCAGCTGCTACGACGTACATCCGGTTGCCGCGAAATTAGAACCGATATGGCGCTGGGCACAGGTACTGAGCTAGTTTTGTTATTGTGTAAACAAATAATAAATAAATAAACGCTACACACTCAAAGGCTAACTAACTAGGGAAAACTAAGGTTTCCCCTTGTGTCGTGGGTACCTCGGAACATACATAAAGACAGACACAAACACCCGTGACCCGAGAACAAATTTTTACACAAATGTTTGCCCCGACTGTGAATCGAACCCAGGACCCGCTGTCCAAACCGGCTGTCGTTGTAGGAAGACATGTATGTAGGAAAATTTGTATGTACAGGCGGGTATTTACCTATTCAGATTTCGCTGGAAATAGGTCTCAACAAAAGAGTCTAAAAATGACTCGGACAGAGTATGACTAAAATAAAGAGTTGGCGATGATTTTCCTATGACTCTTGCAGTTTACCTCTATGACTCTTGGCACTTAGTAAGAATGAGGAAGGAGTCAGAGAGTCCTGTTAGGGAGATCCTATTCTACTCTGCCTAAGGAAGGTAACATATGGTAAACTTCGCCTGCGATACTACATGTGCGGATAATAAGGCAGGAGTCTTTTAAACTTCCACAGCACTTATTCTTTATCAGGGAAGATTTGGTGGTGTTGACAACGGGTTAAGTCAAGTGGTAGTAGCGCTGCCTTTTGATCGACGGGTCTTAAGGTTCGATTCCCGGTCGGGGCAAATATTTGTGTAAAAAGCAGATGTCTATTCTCGGGTCACGGGTATTATTTTACTATTTGATTGTGTCTGTCTTTGTGTGTATTCCAAGGGACGACACAAGGAAAAACCTTAGTGTGGGCCTTTGAGTGTGTATCGTTTATTTATTTATGCTGTTGGTTTCATGGACATAGCCAGGGGGGGAGGGTGAACCCGTAATTTTCAAAATCATATTCATCTCCCTGCCCTTATACCTCTACGAAACACCGTAAAGTAGTATCGGCATTATATGTTGTGTTATCTCCAAATTTTGCGACCAGTTCTGAAATTGACGAAGCGATTTGTATGTACTCGTCAGTGCTTCTCGAAAAAAGTACGTTTGTGGTGAAAGCAGAACTTGAAGTGTGGAAATATTTAAAAAAAAAGAGAAGATTGATCCTCTATTGCGTTTGAGTTCACATGAATATAAATGTCATTTCATATACTTTGTTGTTTATTTATTTGTAAAAGTATACATGACAGATCACAGTCGTTACAGCATTGTATAAATCTAAATTTTGATTCTGGACTACAATCCACTGAGAATGTATACTAGTAAACAACATTTAGGCGAATACAAACGAAAAGTATGAAATTACTTTTAAAGACAATTTTGTAAATACAAAAATGATTTCAACTTAGAAGATAGATTACTAAGGTACTTACTGAAACTATTAGTGAACACATCTATATTCGGGTTGTTTTACTTTTTTAAACCCCCCCCCCCCCCGGAAACAGAATTCTGGCTACTACGCCCGTGGTTGGTTTCCTAAATAAAGTAAATGATGAGGTTCTCGTTTTGGGCAGACAGCGACGGACTGGCTGGTATACATGGTGACGAGGTCGTGCTGTCGATGCGGCGGCGGACCAGTTCAAACCTCCACTACCACCGACAAAGACACCATCGACACTTCTAGGGTAACTATGGATCCTGTACTTGTAGTAGGTAGGCAACTTGCTGAACTACAATAGGGCCTTACTCGAAATGAGCTGATCTTCTTCTTATCGTGTAGGTATAGTCAAGTATGTGGCGAACTTGGCTAACCCTGTTGTCAGAGTTTTCAAACCGCACAATGGCGTCTGACTTGGTTTTAACGACTGTAGTCAATCGACAACAGCCGGGACTGGCAGCTTAACGTGCCCTCCGAAGCACGGAAACGCTCGTGATAAATTGCCACTTTGGTTACCCATCAGGGACATAATTTTGAGGGTTATTAGATGACATGATGTATAGTTGTGAGAAGTAGTCAGCCTTTCACGTACAATACAGAAAATTATTCGCGTCCTTATTTCAGTAATAAGGTGCTTGGAAGGGTTGGCAGCGTTAATTCTAAGTTTTTCTTTCACTCCCAGTCCGGCATAGAAGTTAATAATTTTTAGGGAAAGAAAATGTTCGGTGCAAATGGAACTTGAACCTACCACCCCAGGCTTAGATCTCCTGATGCTCAAAAGAACTGAGTCATCGTGTCTTCAAGTCAAGCGGCAAAATTTACCATACCTTTAGTAATCAAATTATTTAATTGTACCAATTGATATACAATAAACCATTCAGGGATGGCGAACCAACGGCACCATCAATGGCACGCGACAAAATATGAATGAAGGCGTGGTGGGCGGGAAGCGATCTTGTTTAAGTTTAACATTCTCACAATAAGTTAACATTTTGATGGCACGTCTATGGTCTGACATTTATTTTAAAAATGGCACATCAATCTATAAAGGTTCACCATCTAGATTCTAGATGATCTAGATACCTAAACTTAAAGAAACATCAACCAAAAACTGGCAGACCTTCCAAATCTAGCAAAAAAAAGATGTCCAATCGGCGTGATGGCCATTCATTTGTCACGGACACTTTTTGAACGCGGTTGGAAGTCTAGTTGCTTATGTAGGTCAATGATCGTAACCGTGTGGTGATCGGTTGAGAATAACACCACCCCATCTCTTTCCGTGGGTGTCGTAAGAGGCGACTAAGGAAACACAAATGAGACCTGCCTCCTAGTAATCCATCCCAGGTAATGACACTTCATTTTTTTCTGAATCTGAGGTGTCGTCCTATGGTCTCATGCGGTGTAGTAGGCTCTGTAAAGGGCCGTCTGGTTCGCGACCACCCTCCTACCGAAGTCCGACGCCAAACAGCTTGCTGTGTTCCGTCGGTGCGTGGGAGTACCAGTGCCTTTATAGGCATTTTCTGGGTTAACTCGCTCCATCGTCGACCTCATCTTTGACCTTATGGTCAAGATTGAGGTCAAGAGTTAACCCATCTTATAATAAAAAAAAATGTACCCTACTAACAAGATATGTTTCCAGTCGAACTCCCAGATGATCACTTCGTCGTCGCCGTCTGAGATCCTGGAGCCGGCTGAGCCTCGGCGCCGGCTCCCAGCGCACTCCGACACTGAGCTGGCATTAAGGAACAAGGCCCCTTTAGACAGCAGCCCCGACCGCCTTATCACCACTGACAGCGGCTACAGCAAAACTTCACACCTTTCTGTATGTTGTTCACTGTCCCTCCTAGCTTACTCATGTATTTAAAACGCCGGTTTGTTCGAGTGGTAGTGGCGCCGCCTCTTGATCGATTCCGAGTCGGGGCAAATATTTGTGTGAAAAGCAGATGTTTGTGCTCGGGTCATGGGTGTTTGTGTCTGTCTTTATGTATGTTCTGAGGGACCCACGACACAAGGGAAAGCCCGAGTGTGGGCCTTTAGTATGTAGTCTATATTTGTAGTAATATTATAAAGAGGAAAGATTTGATTGTTTGTTTGTTCGTGTGTTTGTTTGCCTCGAATAGGCTCCGAAACTACTAGCCCGATTTGATAAATTCTTTCACCATTAGAATGCTACATTATCCCAGAGTAACATACCAAACTTTTCCGAATTCCCACAGGAACGAAGTCCCGAGCGAAACGCTAGTTTAAAAATAAAATGCTTTATCTAAACCCTTGACGCCACAGCTAGAAAAACTGTGAGGGATATTAGATGAGAAATAAATGTTTGGTCGTCTTCGGTCTTTTGCTCACAATATTACAAAAACCTTGAGTCTTACTGTCTCCAACAGTATACTTGGAAACAGTTGGCAGCAGCGATTTTTTACGTGTTTCTTTCGCTTCCATTCCAGCATGGAAGCACCTTAGCTTCTAAATCTTTTATAGCTTGTCATCATCATCATCACCTTATCAGCCGCAAGATGTCCACTGCTGGACATAGTCCTCCCCCAGAGACCTCCACCTCGATCGGTCCTGCGCCACCTGTATCCAGCGGCTTCCCGCAATCTTTACCAGATCGTCGGTCCACCTTGTGGGACCCGTAGGATTGATGGTCGCTGGGGCAGAAAAGTCCTCGAGTGGTCGCCACTCGAGGACTTTTCTGCCCCAGCGGCCCACTGCCACTTAAGGCTAGCAATTCTTTGGGCTATGTCGGTGAATTTGGTTCTCCTGCGGATTTCCTCATTTCTGATTCGATCGCGCAGAGAAACTCCGAGCATAGCCCTTTCTAGCCAGCCGCATAGCCGCAGCCACAGCAGCGAGTATAGCCAACCGACTATAGCTTGTGCTGTCAGCGAATAGCCTTAATATAAAACCTAGATTTTTTATTTTGTTCAGTATTACAGGCAGATACAACACTTAATTATATTCACGACAACTGTGACTTGGGTGTTTTTAGATGTCATCAGGACTGTCGTTAGACATAGAAGACGCGGGCGGGGAGCCTCACGGGCAGCTGATTCTAGACTACAACTCTACTATTGGTGACACGGAGACTAACAATGTGGGTAACGTCTCTTCAGCAACTATCTTTTATAGCTAGTCATCATCATCATCATCGTCATTTAACTGAAACCCTGTACTCAGACCATAATTATGAATGATTTTCTAGTGGAATTTTCCCTAGGAAAAGTTTCGCGGTACGTTGCGTAGCACCAAAGTGGGTAAATAACGAGAACTCCTTGACTTGTCGTTTCCGGGAAAAATTATGACTTATAGTCGATCTTAGTTATGGGTAGATTCCACCATTTAAGGATTTGCTAAGTTGTCCCTTACACCCTGTATGATAGACTGTGGTCGGCCATGTATCATTCGCATTCATTCAGCGGCTTCCCGCATAAATAATATCGTAGTACTCCTGAAAGACGATTAATTTGCCTGTGGCAGCAGAACCCGCTCTTCTATAGCTCTTAAAAACTAAATACAAAGAGTAAAAAAGTAAAGTACTTAAACCAAAATGTTTGTATGTGTGCGTGTGTACACGCTCACGCACTTACAATTTTAATGAAAACCATTTTACAACTTCACAATTTTTCTTATTTAGTTTACAATTTGGGAAAAAGGCTGCGTAAAGGCAAATATAGAATGGGAAGCCCCCGCTTGCTAAAGTAATGACTGCAGGGAGCCACCCTGCAGGGATCTCCAGTATTACGCATCACATCGCAGTATTCCACTGGAGATGAGGCAATGTGGCACGTCTTGGAGGAGGTCTATATCCAGCAGTCAACTGATCTAGGCTAAGATGAAAAATTTTTTTCCTATAGGCCTTCTACAATTATTCGTGAATCCTTTGCAACGAGGACATAAAAACAAACTTGAAGACTTTTCTACTTATTCAAGACTCAGACAGAATTCACTTGTATGTATTGCAGTCAGTGACACTACAGTTACTGGGCATGACGTCGGACTCGGAGACAGGGTTTGCTGAGCTGCCTGATTGCGGGGCCACGGGAGACCACAACCAGTGCACCCTGAGCCTGTACAGCCATGGCAGTGAGACTGACGTGGACAAGACGCAGCCTTCAAACTACGGCAGCAGTCGCGAGAACATGAGCAGTGGGAGCTACGAGCAGACCAGTCAGGATGAGACCAAGTCTAGTCAGGTTTGGATCCTTAATCTTCAGTTTACAAGAAGCGGTCATAGCCTGGTGGCGCTCATTGTTCGGAGTCGATCAGGAACCTGATGGGATGACCATAGTGCCAAATAATCATGAATTAAGCTGTTGGATCCGGCAGTTATCGATTGACTACAGAGACCATTTGGCGGTTTGACAATTCTGAGCTAGATCACAGTTCGCCACATGTTTGATTATACCTTCACGATAAAGAAGGGAGGATTTATCACGACCGTTTCCGTACCAACGAGGGAACGTTAAGCAATTATGTCATAGTCACAGGTCCCAGATGATGCCGATATATCAAAAGTAAGTCGGAGATCCTGGACGGTAAAAAAAGTCTGATACTAGGTTAAGTATAGTACTTTTTACGTAAATAAGGCTTCTTATTGCTGTTCTAGTAATCCATCCCAGGCAACGACACTTAATTTTTTTCTGAATCTGAGGTGTCGTCCTATGGTCTCATGCGGTGTGGTAGGCTCTGTAAAGGGCCGTCTGGTTCGCGACCACCCTATTACCGAAGTCCGACGCCAAACAGCTTGCTGTGTTCCGTCGGTGCGTGGGAGTACCAGTGCCTTTATAGGCATTTTCTGGGTTAACTCGCTCCATCGTCGACCTCATCTTTGACCTTATGGTCAAGATTGAGGACAAGAGTTAACGCATCTTATAATAAAAATTATAATATTAATTGTTGTTTTATTAATTATTGTTGTTTACTTTCAGAAAACAGAAGAAATAAAATATTATGACATTCCTCCTGGATACGACCTTTCTAGTAAAGCATCGGATTTCAGTTTGCGGTCTTTACAAGCACCTGTGAGTGAGCACCTGTAATTTTACGGTTTTACAGTTTTATTTGTGTATGAGCTGCTTTTTGTCTGTTATAGATGTGAGACTGAAATGCCAACTTGCACAATTTATTTATTTATTTAACTCTAGCAAAGAAAAATTTTTCTAAAGCGAATCTTTGGAATGTGCAACTTCCCATGTAACTGAACAATTTTCTCCGAAGAACCTGTATCAAATTCCCAAAAATTATACTAGCCCAAGTAGTATGGAGCTCGTCGCAGAACCGACGAGCGTTGGAGTAGACAGGTTCTCGAATGGAGACCACGTCTTGGCAGACGTAGTGTAGGACCCAGCCAGATGGTCAGATGACCTAAAGAAGATAGCGGGTAGTGGCTGGATGAAAACAGCGGAGGATCGTGCAAAGTGGCGCACCTTGGGGGAGGCCTATGTTCAGCAGTGGACTGCAATAGGCTGATATGATGAAGTGGTATGGAGAAATGATTTCTATTTTTATATTTTGATTTACGTACCTTGGAAAAAGCTTTTGGATTAGTGGGCGATTCACTTCCTCAATTTCCTTTAAATAAAAATCGGTAATCGGTAACTCTTTAAAAATGTTTTGTTATGAAAATAATGTTCGCTATAAGGTAGCAAATTTTCAATCCTTGTAGGTAAGCAATGACGATAAGTAAAGACGAATTTTAATCAATGTGTTAGTTACTTTAACAAAAGTATGCTTACATTGTTCATTGGAATTATGAAAAAAATCTTTGTGTTTTAGTGTATTAAATCCTTGTTTTGGTATAGCAAACTTCTGTGTCTAATGTGTTTTAGGGTACAAAATCCTTGTATTTTTACCCTTCAGATGTCAGAACCAATCTTGGAGATCGCCCACTCGAACTCGACGGTGCACGAGGACACGCTGAAGATGAAGAGCTACCAGCTCAAGCAGAGCAGCCTCGGCGACAGAACCGTGGTCGTCCACACTCTTCGGTGCAACAACTCCAAGTTCTACCCTGAACAATTCGACACACTCATCACGCCAATTAAACAACTACGGGTAAGATTCTATTAATACAGGGTACAGATACATAATCCTTTATTCCACACACAATATTGTTAAAAACATACAAGCAAAAATTATCAAAGGTAGGCTGGAAAGGGTGTGGGCACAGCAAGCTGATTTTAAGCCCAACCTGAGTCACACACAATGAGGGAAGTGAACTAGAACTTGGATAAGTAAGTAATTACAGGGTGTAAAGGAATAGCTTAGGAAAAACTGGAATCCTGAATTCAGAACATAATTGTATATATGTATGTTATACTTATTTTATATATTTATTTATATATAATTATATCTATGTATACTTATATATTTGTTTATTTGTATTATTTATATATATTTATGCACCACCAACTACTTCTTACCTTACTACTGTGCTACCCTAAGGTTGCCTGGAAGAAATTGCTACCTAGCAATAAGGCCGCCTTGTTGTACACTATGTTTTATGTTCTGTTAATTGTTTTGTATGTCTTTGTGTGCAAATAAAGTATGTTGTTTTGTATTGTATTGTAAATCCTTTATTGTACAATAAATATTATTACAGTAGCAAAACGTACCTATAGTAAAAATTAGTTTAGGGTAGAAAGGCGAACTTATCCCTCTAGGGCTAGGGGATCTCTTTCAGTCAACTTAATCAGCAGTGAGAAGTGATCATCATTCTGAATGATTTTTCAATTGAATTTTTCTCCGGAAAAAATCTTTTTTTTTCAAGTTTTGTATATTTTCTTCTTTAATGTTTATTTTTTTATTCGAATACACTCCATATTGCAAAATTAACAATCATAACAGCGTAAAACACGAAAACCGGCCATATATCGCACTCTGACACAGGCGCGGCGCGGGGGGATCGCGCGCGGGATGCAGTTTCACAGTAAATTTCTTAACGCCAAAGTAGGTAAATGGCGAAAACTCCTCAATAAAATGATTATAATTCCGGGAAAAATAATTACTTGTAGCTGAACATAGTTATGGGTGGATTTCACCATTTAAGTATTTGCTAAGCTGTATTATCTGTATTATCGACGGCCCGTTTCATCGAGGTAGTGAGGCTGCCTCTTGATCGACGGGTCTTGTATTCGATTCCCCGTCTGGGCCGACATTTCTGTAATAAGTCGATGTTTGTTCTCGGGTCATATGTGTTCGTGTCTGTCTTTGTATTTGTTCAAAATGACCCACGACACAAGGGAAAATTTTAGCGTGGGCCTTTGAGTGTCTAGCGTTTATCTCTCAGTGTATCTGCAGTATTAGTGCATTAGTGGATGCAACAGTCAGTGCATTTCTCTCTTACGCTATACAGGTGACAGCGATAGGAACAATCATGTGGAATATTGTCGACGGTCATTCGAATGGGCAAGCAGGCGGATAAAGATTGGGATACATACATATATACGGGGTAGGCAGAGCATCAGTGATTTTTGACGGCCGGTTTGGTCGAGTGGTAGTGACGCTGCCTCTTGATTGGCGGGTCCTGGGTTCGATCCCCAGTCGGGGCAAACATTTGTGTAAAAAGCAGATGTTTGTTCTCGGGTCATGGGTGTTTGTGTTTGTCTTTATGTGTGTTCCAAGGTACCCACGACACAAGGGAAAACCTTAGTGTGGGCCTTTGAGTGTGTAGCGTTTTTTTTTTTAAACCACTTGATGCCACGTTTGACATAAGTTAAACGTTTAGGATGTTATGTTACTTAAAATAAATCAAAGTAGTGAAGTACAGAGGCCAGCGCATCAAGTTACTCCATTTTCATTGCAAAACAGCTTTCATCACAACAGCAAAGAGTGCACGCGTGTGGTAACCTGAGTTGCGGCCATCCGTACAATAGAGGATTATTAATAAACATTTACTGTGCTTGAGCTGCCTGTTGCCTCGAGTTTAAAGTTTATCTGGCCGGGCTTCTTCAGTTTTTATTTGCTAAGTTGTCTTAACTTAGCTTTTATTAGTCAAAAGCAATTTTATTACATAAACTTCGAAAATACCCTTCCAATTTGAGACACCTTTGTAATGCAGATGTAATTAGAAGGTAAGGTTGAGAATCCGTCAGCAGTTGAAATGGCTTGTGTTGTCACCAGAAGGGGGTCGAACAAGAGCCCTTGATGACTGCCCCCCCTCCTAGGGGCCCTTCCGGAGAGGAAAACAATTTGCCAGCCGTGCACACAACCAGGAAAGATGACAAAGGTAAGATGCCTCGCACAGACCACAAGACATTAGATGCTTTTGTTTATTGTGTTCTCCATTTCGTGCTACATTAATGAGGCTTTAAGAAATAGGCGACTTATTGAGCGTTTCTTGTTTTTAATGGTTTATTTAATACTAGCATTCCGCTCGAGACTTTGTTCCCGTGGGAATTCGGGAAAGTTATGTAGCCTATGTCCATCGGGGATAATGTAGCTTTCTAATGGTGAAAGAATTTTTCAAATCGGCCCAGTAGTTTTGGAGCCTATTCAATGTAAACAAACAAACAATTTAATCTTTCCTCTTTATAATATTAGTATGGATTTTAACGTAACGCGATCAGCGCCTAAATCATCATTTTTGTTATGATGATTTAGGCGCTGATCATTTTATCATTTTTGTTATAAATTTTTTTCGTTATAAGGGGAGATCTAGGTTAGTTTTGACAGAGGAGATTTATGACCCAGTCGATTTTTTGAAACTTGTAATCACAGACCTATATCGAGATAGACAGTAAAAGTTTATCTACCTTGCGTGTGAAAAGTGTGATCCACGGTCACAGTTTTGTCCGACTTAAGCCAGTCCGCTTGAGACCTATGCCGTAAATGATAATCGATTTTAACCGGATTTACATTATTATTTTACTTAATTAAGCGCCTTTGAATCGTTTCCGCTCGGTCTTGATTTCCCATCACTAAATCTCGCTCGTGACGTCATCTTAAGTACGAAAAATTCGACACGCTATTTTCTCATACAGTTTGAAACGCTCTTTTCTTCTATCTCGATACAGGTCTGTGCCTGTAACTGCTAGCGAGCTTACAACAGCGCGCGTTTCTTAGTTCGATACTTGCACTAAAAAAATCGCCTACGTCACAACTCACCTCTATCACATCTCACCTCGGTCTCCCCTAACTATTTATTGCACACAAGAAACATACATGACAAAAATATACAAATGAGAGACGACAAAACAGGCACAGTTTTTTTATAGGTAGAAATTTCTTATAACATATCTTTCTAGAGCTCCACTCCCATCCATCAGTACTTTCAGTATGTTGCTTCAGAATGCATTCCCTACAACTATGCCAAAAAATGCTTATACACGAATTACTTCCCCTATTTTTCTATAAAGGACCTTACACTAAAGGATTTAAAGATTTAAATTCATTACATATTCGTTCTTTTGACTTTACTGACTCTACGCGTATTCACAAAGGTGCAGTCTTCCCCAGAGCAGATTAGAGTAACTCTAAACTCTTTACTTGGGGGTAGAAGACAAACAAACAGCATAAACACAACAATAAACGCACAAACAGCAACAACAAAAGCACAACAAGCAATAGTAAGCTAAAGCAATAGGCATGAAACTCTAGAGAACTTCTGCTTCAAACCGTGGGTAGTCTATGGCACTGTCAATAAGGAAGAGCTCTAACTAACGAACAAGAGGTCCCGGAGACCCCTCATCACACCCCTTTGTGTGGCGAGTATTTTATTACCGATGGTCACCCGATACAGTTTACTCCTCAATGTTCTCGCTCTTGCATACTTTTATTTCATACGTTTTACTTTATATGTGTTTTCCTATTTCATTCATTTATTTAGTAAGTTTATGTCCTTTCCAAAGGTCTAATCTGTCTCTGTAGGAAATTTCATCAAAATCGGTTCACTAGTTTAGGCGTGAAAAACAGACAGACATACAGAGTTACTTTCGCATTTATAATATTAGTATGGATAAACTTTGTAGTCCTACTAATATTATAAAAGCAAAATGAGAGGATGTATGTTGGTTTGGTAATTCCTTCACGCTAAAACCGTTGGACGGATTTTAATGAAACTTTGTAGTAATATAGCTCAGACATTAGAATAAAATAAAGGCTAGATAATTTCTCCAGAGTCTCAAGCTAAAGCTGGTGTGCTATAAAGTTATTCTGTATATATATAGCTATCTGTCTTTCTCAGAAAATTCGAAGAGCTGATGCAAGAATTATGTTTATAAGAATATAATTTAACGAATATCATATATACATAAGAGGTAGAGATATTGATAAAATTACTACTTAAGATTAATTCGCCTCGATTTGCCATTATTGATAAGATTTTCGGTCACCCATCCTTGTCTCACTCACATATTCGTCTCATGAGTCAGCCTTTATTATCTCTACGACAACTTAAACAGAATTAAGCTACGAGGTCGTAGCCTAAGACAAGACTCAGAGATTTTGGCTACGATTTCGTAGCTAATATATTCAGACTTTTGTGTTGGAGGGAGAAAAGACCTAGCTTATAGAAGGCCTTAAACATTTAAACGCTAAAAGGATGCTGTTAACCTCCTTTAGCTTTAAAATACAGAACTTTCCGCAGCGTATAAGTAGCTTGCGAGTTAATAGCATTGTGCGTTTTTTTTTAAAGTTTGTCTTAATGTTTTGCCCCGTTTCATGTCTGGGTATATTTTACCTTGATCAAAAATTTTACAGATCGGTGGAGAGATTTCTATCCGGTTTCTGATTCCCTAGTAATCAAAAACTAAGTTACCTGTAGATAAAAAAATTGTTTCTGAAGCTGGAGACTTAAAAAATAATTAAGTGAAATTTAAGGTATCTTCACTTGTCATCGTCTATTTTCAATTGTTTAGTTGTTTATTCAGAACTAAACAAACATTAACTTAACATAAGATCAATAACTGATTTCAAAGTATGTGAAACTTAGTTATAACAACTCAGTAAAAATGGTAATTGCCTGTGTATTTTAGTAACCAAGGCAAGTATGACAGCGCCACAAACATTTCCGTATTTTGTTGTGTATCTAGACAAGCTGAAGTCCCAAACAGTGTAGGCAGAGATCACTGAATGCCTTGAAAAATTTTTTCTTGTCCACAGGTTTTCGACACGAACTTCCTAAATTATGATGGATGTAATGTTAGTACGTTTTTTTTTAATTTTTGGTTTGCATCAATTATATTTTGTCTCTCCATTACTACTCTGTGTTTAATTATCATCATCATTTTATTAGCCGCAAGATTTCGTCTAGTACAGACAACAGCACGTCAGGTTACACATTTGCACTACGAAAGCCGGTGTTAATATACGAGCGAGATAAAGGCGACGTCAAGATCAACTTGTATAGCCACAAGCTGTGCTGCCATGTGTATATTGCTGGACAGAAGCACCCCTTTATTTAAAAAAAAAACCCTTGGGTTCACTCCTGACCACAGTCTAGCTCCAGGCAAAGATGAGGTTGTGGATGAAGCGAGCTTACCCAAAAGAAGCCTATTCACTCGAATTTTAAAGTTATTTGGGCCATATGAACCCGGAAATACAAACGCAGGCAAAGAATTATATTCCTTGGCTGTGCACGAAACAAAAGTATGAATAATAGCCGTCAGTACGTATTCGAGGTAAGGTTGGTAGTTTGGTACCCCTCAGTGTATGTGGATTGCCGATGGAAGAAAGGGGCAGGCAGAATGAGCTTATGCAGCTTCTTTTTTAAAATCTAAGTAGGTATGTTTATTGAAGGTATTTAAGGAATGCCATGCAGCTCCTAAACACACTCAGAAATAATCTTAATGTAGATAAAGACATTAAAATACAACACCTGAGATTCACTAATTTTACTAATTTGTGGTAATCTGTCATTGGCTTAGGTACATATGTTATTCAAATTAAGTTGAATGTTATTACTTAAGTTTGTTAAACTGTTTATATAATATAAGCTGTTGATTACCTGAATAAAAATAAAATAAAATAGATATTGTGAAATATTTGAGACAAAAAGTCAGGTGGTATTGTGCTAAAAATCAGACCACTTGCCTCTTGATGGTTGATGGTCAAGAGACCCCTAAAAACCAATTGCTGACCATCCTGGCGTAGGCGCTTAAGAAGGACCGAACACAAATAAAGTTGGGAAAAGGGCAGGAAGAAGAATAGTTAAGACCAAAAGTTAACGATTGTATATAACAAAATCTACTTTTTAGATTTTGGAAAAGCCTGAGCCCTTTTCGGGGTAGGCAGAACGTCATATGGTTCTGGAACCTCAAGACGCCACATTGGATATTAATAGATGGAATATGAGCGTGGTGGTGATAGTAGGTTGACAGCATTTCGCCTACAATACAGCAAAACCCTCGTGTCCCGCTTACTGGTCTGTATGCTTAGGATGAGTTGGCAGTCGTCACATTCTAGTTTCTTTTTTTCACTCCAAATTCAGCATGAACATTTTTAGAAAAGTCTTTATCCTACTTCCCACTTCTTCTTCTTATCGTATAGTATGAGGCGAACAATGGCCTCTGACTTGCTTTTAACGACTTTAGTCAATCGACAATAGCCGGGACCGATAGCTTAATGTGCCCTCCTAAGCACGGAAACGCTCGTGAACTTCCCACTAATGTCCTTCCTATTAATTTAATATTATACATGTGAAAGTTCTTGAGGATAAATGAATGTTTGTTACTCCTTTACGCTCAAATAGCTGGAACAATTTTGATCAAAATTTGGTATGTAGGTAGCTGATACCTTGGATTAACATAGGATATAAAATGTTCCTAAATTCCCACGGTACCGAAGTCCCGAGCGGAAAGTAAGTTTTCTATAATACCGACAGCCGTATATTTTGGCTATGAATAAGAAGTCAATTTAGTTTAAAAATAAGTATCCCTACACCGCCAATTTCTTGTAATTATCGGCGGCGTACGTCGCGCTCGATGGCGCGCTGCTAATCAAGTTTTGTCGGAAATCGAGTTTCCTTGCGCCACCGCCGCCGTGGAGCCACCGTCGCGACAATCTCATTTGGGCCAGCGCTGTCGAGGTGAACGGATGCCCCGTGATATTAAGTAAGTTAATAATTTGTTTATCCTTAGTTGTCGTCAGTAGATAAAATTATAAATTTATATTTCGAGCAGCGGAATGTCGCGATTCTTTACACAGGGGTAGTTTGAGGACTAGAGAATGACATTAGCTTCTTTTTTCTTATTCTTCTAGGCGGGGACGGTTATGATCTGATTAAAAAATATATATTTCTAAGTCTATGGATATTTTGCAGCTACATGTAAATAATAAATAATGTCAAAGTAGGCCATTTGGGGATTGAAAATTCTGACCTAGGGTTAGTTAAGTTATTCAGAAATGTCAGGGTTAGCCATATACTTTGTAATATCTACATGAAAAACTTTTTTGAAAAAACTAAACCTCTAGAGTATATTCTTTCTAACAAAAAGATAATTTTAAAAATCGGTCCACAAATGGCGAAGAAATTGGTGAACATACTCATACTCATACATAAAAAAGGACATATACAGTCGAACCTAGAACCTCCTCTTTTTTTGAAGTCGGTTAATAATGAAGCAAGGATTTTGTGCACCTATGACGACGCACGACGTGGTGACTCGTATTTATATGGAGGTTTATCTCTCCGTTTTTACGTCTGATTTTACGATTTCCTAAATCCTTCTCAAATCTTAAAAGTAACAACCATAAATTTTGAGATCACTGAACTGTACTGAACTATTTGGTTAGAATTTACAACCTCATGTCAAAAGGAAGCAGGGTTTTAGATCCAGTCATTATGGATAGTAAACAAAGAGGACTTCCAAACTTTATACTGAGATTTGATAGTGAGTAAATTATTGCCAGACAGTAATTCCGTTGAGGATGATACCAGGCTTTCAGTGGTACTAAAACTCGACATCAAAGAATAAGATTTATGGACTATTATATTATAAATCTGAAGATATATTTAAGAATTTATTTTCTTAGATTGGTAAGGTAAGGATATTATTCAAAGTTTTGTGACACTAAGTTCGAAATGTTTATTTGATGGAAATAATAAATAAATATTGATGGAATATACGTTTTGAATCTTGAATCTTTGAATCTTGAAATATAGGAGACTAGCATTCCGCTCGGGACCTCGTTCCCGTGGGAACTTGGGAAATTTATGTAGCCTATGTTACTCAGGAATAATGTAGCAGCCTATATAATGGTGAAAGTATTTTTAAAACTACTGGACCGATTTCAAAATCGGTCCAGTAGTTTTAAGTTTATTCGTTACATACAAAAATACAAATCTTTCCTCTTCATATTATTAGTGTAGATGGCATTGAGATAATACCTCGGTGTAAATTAAATCAAATGAGGATTTTAGTGATTCCTATTACGATTTAGGAGTGTTTTAGGACACCACTTCTAAGATAGGTACTGCAATTTCTTCCAACGAAACTCTTTTAGCGAAATTAGACACATTAAATTAGACACAGCGTCCCCTTTCCTATAAAATATGCACAAGTCAGTCTTGTTTCATAAGTTTTTGGCAGGTAAGTATATTCTGTGATGTTGAGAGTCGGAACTGTATAACTCTAAAATTAAAAGCAGGTTGTAAAACAGCCACTTAGATGGTGGTGAAATTTTGAAAGCGATTCAGGATTAATAAACTACTCCGTAATAAACAAAATGAAATGAAAATGTTTTCATTTTGCAAACTGTATTTTTTTTGTAAATAATGTAATAAGGATTGGAAATTACCAATAGGCAAGATATTACGTTAGTATCTACTTTTAGTGTTCCTTTAATCCCTTCGGTCGCTTTAGGACAGAATCGCTTTCAACATTTAAGACCCACTAAACGCTATGAAAATTAATCACTATCCTATAATTTTGAGAGACGGGACACGTTATTACATTGTTTCCCGCACCACATCTGTTTTTTTAACCTTCTCTCAAGTAGACTGGAAAATATCCCTTCAGGCATAAGTCCACCTTCTCTAAGAGTTATGTCGAAGTTATTTAATAAAAGATTCAATACATTTTCACATAAAAATTCGCATTACTGCACAACAGAAAATAAAATATGGAAAAACGGAACAATAACAAAAATATACATTGAAAATACAAACAGAAAACAATGACAAAAACCACAACACAACGTTTTCATAAATAGTATATTGTGGTGTAGTGCGATGTCATATAGGACACAGCTCAGCATGAGTTGAAGCCGAGGCCCCAACGCTGGTTTTCAGCTGTGCCCTTAATGCTGAGTGCGGAAAGGAGTAGATTATAGAAATTTGAAGCTCGGTGTGTATGTGTATGTTATATGTATATCTAGAGTTATCCATAAGAAATTGCATAAAGAGTTGACATACACATGCATATGGTACCCTACTGCAAACAAGATCTGTGTAGAAGCCACGAGCTAATCCGTTTAATGACCGCTACTAATCGCCTGTTTACCGGGAAAGGCATTTAGCAGGTTAACATTAATGTGGGTTTAGCATTAGGTACGAGTAGGCCCCGGGAGGAATCAAACCTCACGTTTATTATAACGTAATTACGGAAACAAATTGTAGTGTACGAACACCCTATAGATTCTGTATGTAATATCTTCAAAAAATATCAGATTACAGATCACTGACGGTTCCATATAAGGAATACGCGTGTAGCCGTATATGGAGAAGAATATAGAAATTATATCAAGTTGGTTATTCAGGGGTTCCCAAAGTGTGCGCCGCGGCGGCGCCCTAGAGCGCCGTAGAAAGTAAAGGAGGGTGCCGCCGCGCTGCCGGGAGGCGATCCTCTTTATCATACTGCGAATTTTATTTGTCTTGGCGTACAATAAAATAAATTGTATTTTAAACCTTTAGTTAAGTATTGGGGAGATATAAAGAAACAATGCCACGATTTGAAAAAAATATTGGAGATCAATAAGCTTCGACTAGGTAGCTATTGTATTTCATAGTTCTTTTAAGTTTTTTTCTGTTTTAATTTAGTATTTATGAATAAACAAAAACTCAGCTTCATATTGTGAATGTTTTAAATAAACAATGATAGCTAGTATTATTGTAACTATTTCTTTCAACTGTACCTACCTATCTATTTCGATGAGCTAGCTAGGTTAGGGCGCCGAGACCAAATTTTGAACATGAGAGCGCGCTGCGGAATGAAAAAGATTGGGAACCCCTGGGTTAAGTTATATTATATTACCCATTCTAGAGAACATGCCTCTGTACACCAACTTGGGTAACCTTCCCCTTCCATTAAATGTATTAGTATATAAGATTTTCCTAAATAAACGATATTCAGTATACAGTATTCCATCAGACATGGTTTTTTTTCTTTTTTACACCCGACAAAAAAATAAGGGCGTTTTAAGTTTGATGTGTGTTTCTGTGTATCTGCATGTCTGTGTATCTATGTGTGGCAAAGTAGATTTAAAAACGAATAGACCGATTCAATGCGGTTTTTGTTTGAAAGCTGACTTAATCGAAATAGTTCTTAGCTATTTTGATCAAAATTTATTCAGCCATTTAAAAGTTATTATAAGCAATCGCCTGCAAAAGGTGCGTAAAAAACAGAGTAGATAAGATTAGTGGTTTTTCCCTGCAGTAGTTAGGACTCATATGACAATAAATTTCTATTATCTTCTCATTGTGCAGAATCACTACTGCTAGCTAATTCCATTCTCAAATTGATTCCTATCAATAAGCTGGTGTAACATTGGGATTATTCGTTCAATAACAGATTATTTGACCGCAGCTGATTCGTGCGTAATATTGCGTAAAAGCTTTGTTGGTCTGTCGGTCAGCTAGCCACTCAGAACGATGGGGTTCCATGACCCTTTAGCAGTTTGAGCACGATGTGCTGGCGTGCGGAATGCACCGCGGTCCTATGTCAAAATAACAATATTGACAACGTCAGAGCGCGAGCAAGCCTATGCGCGGGGCCCTCGCGCAATCAAAGTGAAGTTTCAGCGTCAGCCGAGTGGCGTGCCACGCGAGTTTGTCGCGCATCATGCTCGAGCTGCAGATCAGCTTCGGGACTGAAGAAGTGTCTTATAGTAAAGAACAATGTCGTACAATTTTAGAAGTGTAAGGGTTTTTTCAGCAGGGTTTTTCAGGTGGGGCGTACAATTATATTTAGGTCTTAAGGTTAGGTCAGGTGGCGTGCTTTTATTATCTAGAACCCTGTTAAGTGTGACCTTTTAATTAAACAAAGTAGTTCTTACACCTTAAATTTGTTTAAAATTTACCTTTAAACAAATTTAAGACAGTAATTAAACAAAAACTTGGCAAAAAGGGATGTTACAAAATTTCTGATTACCTAACTGACAAGCAGCCATGGAAATGAACTGCTCGCTCAGCTCTAGAGTTATTTCAGATTTAGCTAAAATGAGTAAATAAGAAAATTTGTAATGCGATTAAAAAGAGCACCCTCAGAGTTTCTTGCCTGTTCTTCTCTGGGGAAGACTGCACCTTTCCGAATAGGCGTAGAGTCAAGTAGGGTCAATAGAACGAATGCGTATGTATGTATTTAAATCCTTTAATGTTTGTTTGTATGTATTTCATGTAATCTTGACTTGTTTTAAGTGGCATACTGAATGTCCTATAAAATAAAGATTTTTTCTATTCTATTCTATTCTTACTTACTTCGCTGGCTCAACGACCCAAATTGGATCTCGGCCTCAGATATTAAAGTGCGCTACTATATTCTGTCTTATACCAATTTTGACAAGTCGGGCACTTTCAGTCTAACACATACCGGTGCTTATTTTTTAAAACGATTTAGACATGCAGACATCTAGACATGATGCGGTGTATAGTGGTTTTGGAAATTAGGACAAAAAACACAGCACTTAAAACTGTACCGTTGATCCGTCTTAGCCTAGTGTCGCTTGCTGACTTAGACAACCATCGAGGTTAAGCAACGTACACAGAGGCAGAGAACCTGATGGGTAATCAAAGTGGAAATTTTATAACGAGCGTTTCAGTGCTTCGGAGGGGATGTTAAGCTGGCGGTCCGGTTTTTGTCAAAGACTCCAGTCGTTAACCAAGTCAGAGACAATTTCGTGGTTTCAAAACTCTGACACCTCGGTTAGTCAAGCCTCATACTTTACATAATAATGAAGGACCGCTCTTATTTTATGCACTTAAAAGGAAAACCTTACTTAGGCCCGTAAAAGGAGACTCAAATCGTGATCTATATTTAAATATTGACTATCTCTTTTTCTCACTATATTAAAATGACAAAGACGACTGCTACTTAAGTAAAGTTCAGAGTCTGAGTCGCGTTCTGTAATACGGAACTTAGTAGTTCTACTTGCGACGGACAACTCTTAAGTGTCTACTAAACGCATTGTTATTGCGTTCCGAGATAACCACTTCAGATGAACCTACATTATCCCCGTTTTAGCGGGTAGAGATTTGAATTTTATATAAGATTCATATTATAATCTAAATGCTTCTTTAACTAACAGTGGGAAGTTGCAGGATAGAAGCTGATATCTTCACGGTAAGGATGATAACCAACGAAAGATATTATTTTTACACTAGTTCCACTTATTAATTTGATATTTTTATGCGACCGGTTTCGATTACATCATCTTCGTGTCTTAGATTTAAACTGATGATTAAGGATGATTAAAATGATGATTATCTATTAGACAAGTAACCATGGAAATAAACTCAGTTGCAGAGTTATTCAAATATTAAATCAATTAAAATTAGAAAATAAAAATAATGTAAGATTGAGTTAGTAATTTTCCACGTCAAAAGCGTATGAGTAACAGACTTCAATCCCAAAAACAGTTCACACAAGGTTGATAACTACTATTTTTTGCAAACACAATACCTATCAGCAGATAACCACAAACGAAAATGTCACTCATTTATTTAGATGATTTTCTGGTTTCATAGTATTTTTTTGTTTTTGGTGATTTTTTTAAAAGCGCTCAATCATTTTAGATAAAATTTATATAAGACCACCTCTGGAGTATACTCTTTTGAACAAAAAAAGAATTTTGAAAATCGGTTCATAATTGGCGGAGAAATCGGTGAACATACATTGAAAAAAAATACATACAGTCCTCCTTTTTTGAAGTCGGTTCAAAAGAGCAAACCTAGGAGTTTCTTGCATATTCTTCTCTATGGAAGACTGTACCTTTGCAAATAGGTGGTTAGTTAAAAATTGTACGGTTCAACACCATACATTTATAACTTACATGCGCAGTGCGGTCGCGCGTACCAGTTGACCCACATTTACACTTAGCCGAACGCAGCATTTTTCCTATTCTTACAAAATAAAGACAGAGTGCATTTTTAACTTGGACTGAGAGGTCGCCATCCTACATTTTTGTAAACTTATAACAATAAACTAATTACGGTTGTGATCGACTTTCTCCTGTGCTCTCACCAACATCAACATCCAACTAACTTAACTTCAACTTGATAACTTCAATCTATATTATGTACTAAGCCGTACATAAATTGGTCCTTCGAGCTTTGACTTAGTGTATCTTGATCTCCGAAAAAACGTGAGCAAATCGGTTTGGCTGGCCTCCCACAAGCGGGTCTCACCGGTCAAATTGAGAAGGTGCAAAGATCGTTTAAGGGGCCTAAGTGCACTGAGTGTCAACCAGCGACCACTGCGAGTCTCTACAATTTGGATTTCCATCGAGTGCCGTTTTGTAGCAGATTTCTGTGAAGGAAGTGAACAAGCTATTCTTCAAGTGGAGCTCATCATCATCTGGCATCAGTAACTTTGTGTCAGGTATAAACTTAACTAAACTATCTCTACAACTACGTTACCTTAAACAACTCTAAGGTTAACTATCAACTAAACTAACTAAAATATATCTATAACTACGTTACCTTAAACAACTCTAAGGTTAACTACCAACTAAACTAACTAAACTATCTCTAAAACTAAGTTACCTTAAACAACTCTAAGGTTAACTATCAACTAAACTAACTAAACTATCTCTAAAACTATGTTACCTTAAACAACTCTTAAGGTTAACTATCAACTAAACTAACTAAACTATCTCTAAAACTAAGTTACCTTAAGAAACTCTAAGGTTAACTATCAACTAAACTAACTAAACTATCTCTAAAACTACGTTACCTTAAACAACTCTAAGGTTAACTATCAACTAAACTTATCTAACTAACTAAATTCAACTACTTAACTTACCTTCTTGACTATCAAGATGAGCAATGAAATGAAACTTCAGGAACAATGTTTCGAGAACATTAAGAAACTGTGTAGCAACTATGAAAAGGATGCAGCGTCAAGGAAGAATGCTGAATATCTTAAAACACGCCTATCATCATTAGAGGCCCAATGGCAAGATTTTGCAACTCGACATGAGTTTCTTCCGAGAGAAAGTTCTTCTGGAGGAAAGATTCAAAAAATCAACATCAAGAAAGCCAACATCTAACAACAAGCCGAACTACGATTAATTTAAACAAAAACAAGAAATCTTTCAACTTTCATAAATCATACTTAGCAACAATGTCCAGAAAATGTCCACTTTGTGACGAAATTCATGTATTGATGCAATTTCCAAAGTTCAGTGACATGGATGTAAATCAACGAAACATCACTGTTGCGAAACTGAAGATATGCAAAAATTGTCTATTCAGCCATGGCAACAGCGAGTCCAAGTCAACGAAAAAAATGCAAAGAGTGCAACAATACTCTCTTGCATAACAAAAACTGGGTTAAATCAAATGCAACAAATAGACAAAATAACACAACATCTCAACTCTCAACTTCCATCCAACAAAGTGCCAATCATCTCTCAATTGATGACATAGAGGTACTACTAACTACAGTGCAAATAAGAGTTTTAGCTATCGACGGCAATCACAGTAACTGCAATGATCGTTGTCTTTAGCATAAAGACAAATACGGCAAGTCAGAAAACAAACATTCCTATGAGGATGACAACTTCAAAGACGCGCACCGGCCGTGCCGCCCAAACCACAGCGCCTGCACCTGGAGGAAGCAAGCGCCGCCAGCAGCAGCACGCGCCCACCAGCGGGTGTATCGTTCAACTTAGATAATTTAGAAACATAACATTCTTTGCTATGTACTGGCACCTCTTAGTCTATCTTAACTTAATTTATACAAAACTTTTACCCTTTTTTCCTGGTGTTGCCAAGATGTACGGTTCAACACCATACATTTATAACTTACATGCGCAGTGCGGTCGCGCGTACCAGTTGACCCACATTTACACTTAGCCGAACGCAGCATTTTTCCTATTCTTACAAAATAAAGACAGAGTGCATTTTTAACTTGGACTGAGAGGTCGCCATCCTACATTTTTGTAAACTTATAACAATAAACTAATTACGGTTGTGATCGACTTTCTCCTGTGCTCTCACCAACATCAACATCCAACTAACTTAACTTCAACTTGATAACTTCAATCTATATTATGTACTAAACCGTACAAAAATGTTAATGTAATTCACTACTTTGACTATTATTTTATGTAACATTCTGAATGTTCTACGAAATAAAGCTATTTTTGACTTCGACTATTGCTCTTAATTTTTTCCATAAAGTACTCGTTATCGTCATTAGCCCTTATAAGTCCCCACCGAGGGGCACGGGCCTCCCTTCGAAACACGAAGAGGTTTCAGGCCATAGTCCACCACGCTGGCCCAATGCAGGTTGGTGGACCGCTCGTCTTTTGAAAATGAATTTTCTTGGACGGGCGGGTTTCGTCACGATGTTTTCCTTCACCGTTGAGCAAGTGATAATTAGAAATCCGTACATAAATCCGAAAAGACGAATTAGGTGGTACAGGCCCGCACCAGGATTTGAACCCGCAACCTTCCTATTACAAGTCTGGCTCAGTACCAACTGGGCTATCACTGCTATAAAGTACTCGTATGCAATGAAATTGTCTATATATTATCTTCCTCGCTGACTTCTATTAATGCGTGAGCTTCCTAAAGTACTAGCTCTGGTGCGCGGGCAAAAGTGGGCAATTCCGTAAAACAAAGTAATTGAAAGTTGGCGCCACAAATCGCGGGTAGTTTGCTAAACTTAAACAACAACTGAAACGATTTGGGACGGTGCTCTGGAGTACAGTTAGAGCAGTTACTTTTGGGTCGTTTGGGGTGTACATTTATTTAAAAATAGATGAGATTTCGAGGGTGAGAGTAAAATTAAATTTATGTCAGCTCAAACTTTGGTTCGAGTGCACGAAGACAGGAACTGTATGTGTATATTTTTTAATTTACTATGAAACTGTTAACGCTATACATATGAAAGAAGAACTTAGAATGCGCCAACTGCCAACTTCATTTATGGATACTGTTAGATTTGTTAGATGTGGGCAAAAGACTGACAACCTATCATCAAACTCTTGTTATGTCACCTGAAAATTGTAAAAACCGTAATATACACATCAACGCGGTCTAGGGATATTGCACGGTTTTTCATACAAAAGAGGTATGTTTGAGAAGCTACAAAAGCATACTCGAGATACATGGAGCGCTATTATTTTCAGACGAGTAAGTGCTAAACCTGAATTTTCAATTCTAATCAATAAATTTTCTTTTACTTGAAATTTGTGAAAACGTGACGAAAATGATAAAAAAAATTGCGTAAATTCGACTGTTTTCATACAGAAAGCAGGCAAAATGTGCATTTTCGTTTTCGTTTCCGTCACGTTTTCACAAATTTCAAGTAAAACAAAATTTATGGACTAGAATTGAAAATTCAGGTTTAGCACTTGCTCGTCTGAAAATAATAGCTCTCCATGTATCTCGAGTATGCGTTTATAACTTCTCAAACATACCTCTTTTGTATGAAAAATCGTACAATATCCCTAGACCGCGTTGATGTGTGTATTACAGTTTCACAAGTGAATGCATAATCTCTTGCGATATTGTTTGTCTAGTAAAATAAACGAAACTTTAAGGGCTGTCTGCATTAAATTAGGATAAGTTAGGTTAGGTGAGGCTTTTTAAGTTAGGTTAGGTGTTATCGTGCTAACTCGAAGCTTAATCTAAGGTATGGAACATTGAAGCACTCATTTTAAACTGAACAGTAAGCGTCATCAAGACAGTTCATCTATCTATCTATATCTATACATATTATAAAGAGGAAATATTTGATTGTTTGTTTGTTTTTTTGTATTGAATAGGCTCCGAAACTACTGGACCGATTTGAAAATTTATTTCACCATTAGAATCCTACATTATCCGGGATGGACATAGGGTACATGATTTTCCCGAATTCCCACGGGAACGAAGTCCCGAGCGGAAAGCTAGTTTTATAATAAAGCTGTTGGGGAAACAAAGAGGGGTTAAAATAGGTTAAACCAGTGCTGTAAGAGTCAGCTAGTACAATACATATGTAAATTGGGACACATGATGCAGTACAGACACAATTGAAACATATATAATAATGATTTAACAAGTTGTTGGCCTGTGATGTTATTTTTAATACAAGTGATAGCCCAGTTGGTAATGAGCCAGACTTGTGATCGGAAGGTCGCGGGTTCAAATCCTGGTGCGGGCCTGGACCACTAAATTCGTCTTTTCGGATTTATGTACGGATTTCTAAATATCACTTGCTCAACGGTGAAGGAAAACTTCGTGATGAAACCCGCCTGTCCAAGAAAATTCATTTTCTAAAGACGAACGGTCCACCAACCCGAATTGGGCCAGCGTAATGGACTATGGCCTAAAACCCCTTCGTGTTTCGAAGGGAGGCTCGTGCCCCTCGGTGGGGACGTATATGGGCTGATGACGACTTGCTAAAAAAAGAGGTTTTTTTTTTCATACTAGCACAGCTGCATAACTCGTCCAGTGCTCTAGTCGGTACTTTAAAAGAAACAGTACCCAAGTACTTTATCTCTCACGTCCGAAATCTGCACTAAGTTGGAACAAAGCGCATTATATTCGTAACTGCAACAAACTTGCCCCAGACAAACTCAACTGGTGTAGACTGCACTCCTGCACTGCTTGACAATAAAACTGGTTAAACCAACTTTAACTGCTTGGAAGCTGCACGTTCGGCGACTTAGTAAACAAGACTTGACAAAGATATACCAAGAATTCTAAGAGGCACACGTTTGTAGACTACATCATTGAGTTTTTTGTTTCAAACTTGCTACCATACCATCTTGATCAGGTACGCATGATGCCATAGACAGATACACAGACACACAAATACACACGTCAAACTTTTATAACACTTCTCTTTTAGTCGAGGATTAAAATATTTATTAAATACTTAAGTAATGACTTGGAATTCTAACATTGCCGTTAATGTACATTTTTGAAATTTCGGTTTTTGTACATACACACAAAGATTTATTTCTTACTACTGGTGAAGTTAACAAAACAAACCTCCGTAATCCCTAGAGACTAAAAACTGCAGTTTATCAAAAAAATTGTCACTCAGTCTGCGTAAGAGTATATAATGCTCTACCATCAGAACTTAGGAATCCTTTAGACAATTCCATCCTCGTTTAAAATATTGGCTTAGAGAAAAAAAACTAATACTCTTTAAAATATTTATTGATGCCATAATTGTTGCGATATCTTCTTGTAATTTTATGTATATTAATGGACAAATATGTATAAACATGGTATAAACAAACATAAATTTTGCATACCGAAAATGGTGAAGTATTATAATTTTAAGATCAATAATGTACTGTACCATATTTCTTGCAGAATAAATTTTCATTTCTTGACCTGCCAAACCCTGGATCATGGTCAAGCGTACCCCGAATGATAAACGGGACTAAGCACTAGGAAGAAGAAGCTGTAGACTTTTTCTTCTTCTCCTTTTGCGAATAGGCGCAAAGTCAAAATTGCTAATGTAATTCACTATTTTGCTGATGTAAAAATATCACTGTATTGACATGTTCAAGAAACATTTTATATGTTCAATAAGTTTTATGTAAGTTTTGAGTAAGAATAAAAAAAATACGGGCCGCCGCCGCCGCCGGCCGATGAACGTCAATACAATGTTTCGTCCAAAGTAAGTTTGAAAAGACTCACACTATTAAGAATTTCAAAGCATCATTATAAGTTCAGTTGGTATCGAAGTGGCACAATTTATTGTAGCCTGGTTTCATTACGAATGGAACCGTGACACTAAAACCCAATATAATGTATGGGGAAGAAGCCACTCGCTACTCGTCTCCTCACATCAGAGACAACATCATTTTCCTACTCTGCTGGTAAGTAGTCTTCGAAAATATATCTCGAGAAAGGAAAAAACCGGCCAAGTGCGAGTACGATAAAAAACGAGCAAAAAATCACGTTTGTTGTATGGGAGCCCCCTTAAATATTTATTTTATTTTGTTTTTTAGTATCTTACATCATACATCATCTGTGAAAATTTCAACTGTCTAACTATCACGGTTAATGAGATACAGCCTGGCGACAGACGGACAGACAGACAGACAGACAGACGGACGGACAGCGGAGTATTAGTAATAGGGTTCCGTTTTTTACCCGTTGGGTACGGAATCCTAAAAAGCAGTTCAATTAAACTTCATTCGTTATGAAAAGGCAAAGGTGTTCATTCAGACCGTACAGCCTCGTTTTTGTTGTTTTTATTTTGTTATTGACATTTATTATGACAAATATGATATATTTTATAGCTATCCAATATTCTATATTCTTACCTTGGTTGTAATTAATTTATAGGTTTTTTAATTTTTCTGATTGTTTTTATATTGGAAAAAGCTTAGCTTACGTTTACTTAATGTTTAATTTTTATATGTTTATGATTTAATACATAATTTATAATGTTCTTTACAAAAATGATTCAAACAAAGATGAGTAAAATTTCGTTAAAATTTCATCTCCACAAAAGATAATAATCAAGAATCAAGTTTTTGTCCACGTGAGTTTGTGTTACTTGAGTTGTGTTGTGTAAAATGTACACCATTCTATTGTTCCTACTGCTTTCTAAGACAGTGGTCGGTCAAGTTCTATTGACTGGAAGTTGTGACGTTACTTCTGATCAAGTTGAAGTTGATGTAGATATAAAATTGGTGAGTGATCATGATCAGTTAATTGCTCCTATCAGAAAAGGGAATATCTATATTACATCACGACTAGGTCCGTATTGCAAAAAGACACTCAGACTCTAATCTTGAGTAGCAGTCGTATTTGTCATTTTGATAGTGAGAGAAAGAGACCATCAATACTTAAGTATAGATTAAGATTTGAGTCTCTTTCTGTAAAACGGGCCTGAGTCTTATGGGGTGAACAGGGGAGGCCCACTACTTTCCTAGCCTTCTTATTTGACGGATTCGAGTACCCACCACCACAAAAAATTGGAAATCGGATTTTCAAGTGTTTGTGAGGGGTCTGGTTGCTTATGTATAATTTATATGTATGTAGTGACTTTAAATCATTTAGCGAAACTTTAGGGAGTGATTCCTACTGCTTTCTATGGAACTGAACAAACCCCAAAAATCCTATACGAAAGTCTCAAACGTTTTTTATATTTTCGTATAGACTGATACAATACATCACACAAATATAAAAACAAAAAAGATAATGATAATTTTCCACGTTAAAAACGTATGAGTCACCGACTTCAATCCCAACAACAGTTCGCACAAAGTAGATATCTAGTTTTTTGCGGACTACAATGCCTATTAGCAAATAACTACAAACTGAAATGTCATTCATTTATTTAGATGATGTTCTAGTTTGTAGTATATTTTGTTTTTGTTGATTTTTTTTTAAAGCGCTGAATCATTTTCGATAAAATTTATATGGGACCTCTTCAGGAGTATACTCTTTCGAACAAATAAAGAATTTTGAAAATCGGACAACAGTTGCCGGAGTAATCGCGTAACAAATATTTAAAAAAAAATACAGTCGAATTGAGAACCTCCTCCTTTTTCAAGTCGGTTGAAACTTAAAGAAACACACTAAAAATAAAAATTTAAAAAAGTAAAAATTAGAATGAGTTGGTCCATGGAATGAGGTATTGGAACTGTGAAGGGACTCTGACTATAACTAATAGTCACCCAATACGTCATTACAAAAAAAAAAAAAATTATGTAGAGCTAAATAAAAAAGTATATCAGTTATCTAGCACCCACATTACAAGCCCTGCTTAGTTTTAGGTCAGATGGCTCTATGTCAATTGTCCAAGATTTTTTTTTGTAAACGTAAAAGTGTTGGTGAGGTGTTTATAAAATCGGAGTTTTTTAAAAGTATCTTTACCGTTTTAATTTTCCTATGGACGTGTTGACACTGCATTTTATCACAATTAACGGTCCTTTCTAAGTCTATGACTGGGACCTGTGTGACCCTTGCTTGTAAATTTTTACCAATTAAATTGTCCCTCTAAGTAGTCATCCTTTCCTTACTAATATTATAAACGCGAAAGTATGTATGGATGTTTGTTACTCCCACGTTCAAACGTCTGGACCAATTCTGATAAAATTTGGTGTGGAGGTACCTGACACACTGGATTAATATATAAGCTACATAATTTTCCCAAATTCCCACGGAAACGAAGTCCTGGACGGAAAGCTAGTGACATTATAACTAAAACCTTCATATGACCTTTTAGATGCTAGGCACCTGGTACCAGCAGGGTAGAATCCCAAACAGCAGAGAGTTCGGCGACTGCTCCACCATCTTCTTTTATATCGTGAACCCTGAAATTGGCGGGGTTCTTTATAAGGAGAACTTTAACGGGAAAGTTAGAAACATTTACGGATTCATCACGAGAAGCTACGACAGTTTATTTAAGTTTAATTTTACTTTTGGTAAGCATCAAGAAGGCATTTACCAAGGTCCGTATTACAGAATGCGAGTCATCTATTATTAAGTAGCAGTCGTCTTTGCCATTTTGATAGTGACTGTGAGAGAAAGAGACAATCAATACTTAAGTATCCATCACGACTCGAGTCTCCTTTTGTAACACGGGCCTAAGAATTTGAGTAAGGTCGGGGCAAATATCCTTATTAATTTTATAAAAATGCGAAAGTAACTTTGTCTGTCTGTCCGTCTTTCATGCCTAAACTACTGTGGGAATATAGTGCAGTGTTGCTGTAGACTCCGTCGAAGGACCAGTCCCAGTGTTGGACGATGGTAGGGTTGAGTAGGGGAGTAATGAAACGCTTGAGTGTCGTTGGAAGACTATATTTATTCGCTGCTGCGGCCGTCTTTATATTGTGGCCGCGGCGATTTTATGTAGCTACCCTTTACTATTGAACCGATTTTGATGAAATTTGGTACAGAGTTAGATTAGAAATTGGGAAAGGACATAGGCTACATTTTATCCCACAGTTGGGCACGATATAACCTGTTTATAGTCCACGTGGGCGGAAAGCTAGTTTGTCTATAAAGCAGATATTTGTTCTCGAGTCAAGGTGTTCATGTCTGTCTTTGTGTTTGTTCCAAGGGTAAACCTTAGTGTTTTAAACCATAATATCCAAATCGGTAGACTTTACGCTTATTAAATATTAAGTAACCTAGATTACAATTATTAGAAGGAACATTTGCGCAGAAGAATAAAGTATACTTACTTTAATCATATTTATATTAACATTGGTTGAAAAGTGGAACGAAATTTGGAAGAACATTGTTGTGACAAATGAACACTTTACGAATTGTGACATCTCTGCTTTCGCTGTTTTTTTTTTCAATATTCCAATAATTTAATTAGGTTGTAGGAATAAATACGAACATTGTATTGTTTAAGTAAGGATTATCTTGACAAGTTTTAAATATATTGCAATAGGTTCTTAGTTTCTTACCACGATTTTTGTTTGAAATAAGTGTCCGATATTTCAGCGCTGTTGCATGCTTGTAAATTTTAAATGACCAGGCCACCAATAAGTCAGCTTTATTGCAATTCTCTGATATTTATCTTTGACTTGACTTTAAGGCGACTACAGCACCCGATAAAGGCAGCACACATAGGAATAGCGCCATCTCCGTCTCTCAACAGGCCTGGGCCGGCAGTGCGAACAGTGTCGATACACGAAGTTTACGGACTATGAAAGCGTGCGTGCGTAAAAACATGTTCGAAAGTTAGAAAAATGAGATTTATGAAAAGGTAACAGCTTTAATCGAAAAATGCGTCAACTACTCATCGAGAGTGTTCAATCACAAACATTTTGATAGCAAATTCAAGTTCCTGTGTGCATTTGACTATTGTTTTTACAGCTTAAAAGATACACAATATTGGGTATTTAGAGGTGACTTTGTGAGCTTTTTCTATCGAACCAAAAGTGCTGAATCATGTTTTTATCATGTTCTACTTATCTAGTTTATGTCCTGAATATTACCGTAGTATTTTTTTTCTTCGATTTAATGCAGTGCGTCATGCTTATCTACGCATCATAAAATCGTAATTTAGGTGCTGTAGTCGCCTTAAGTCACAATTTGTCTGTTTTAGGTCCGTAATACAAAATGTGACTCAGACTCTGATCTATCCTAAAGTAACAGACGCCTTTGTCATTTTGATAGGTAGAGAAAGAGAAAACCATACTTAAGTACAGATCAAGATTTAAGTTTCCTCTGTAGTACGGGCTTAGATAAGGAAATTAGCTAAAACGTTTCAAGTCACATTATGTTTTTCGCCGTGTGGTGATCGGTTAAGAATAACACCACCCCATCTCTTTCCGTGGGTGTCGTAAGAGGCGACTAAGGAAACAAAAATGAGATCTGCCTCCTAGTAATCCATCTTAGGCAACGACACCTCAGTCTGTTTTCAATCTGAGGTGGCGTCTTATGGTCTCAGGCGGTGTGGTAATAATAATAATAATAATAATAATAATAATAATACGTTTATTTCTTCAGAACAGCACACACATACATTAAAAAAAAAAGTTCAAAATATTCTTAACCTATTATACAAGTTTAAGGTTGCATATGTCTGCCGCAGTGAGGAAAAAGGCCTGGGCTCAGCGACTAATGCCAGACTGATTATCAGGCTGGCAACACTGATTTTCAGCTCTGGGCCTGGTAGGCTCTGGGCCGCCTGGTTCGCGACCACCCTCCTGCCGAAGTTCGACGCTAAACAGCTTGCTGTGTTTCGTCGGTGCGTGGGAGTACCAGTGCCTTAATAGGCATTTTCTGGGTTAACTCGCTCCATCGTCGACCTCATCTATGACCTTGGTCAAGATTGGGGTCAAGAGTTAACCCATCTCGTAATAAATAAATAAATAAATATGTTTTTTTTGCAGCAACGGGCAGTTATGCGTACTACGTATTATCTACAAATTACAAAGATTATGCTCTCATCTACAGCTGTCAGAGTCATCAAAATAATACCAAGAGTGGTATGTGGAATTATTTTATTTAAATATGTATGCATTCAGCTATATATTATAGTATCTTTTTAACCGTCCATGCTGAACTGTGAGTGAAAGAAAATTTAGAATGTGCCAGCTACCAACTCTTCCCAGGTATACAGTAAAAGTCTGTAAGTGGGATTCCATGGTCTTGCTGTATAGTAGGCGAAAGGCACGTCAATTGTCTACAAATTATCGACTTAATGTGCCCCACGGTTTTATTTTAGTCTAGTCTATGCATATGTTTATAATTCCCACGACTGTATCTATTTTATTATTTTTTGGTTTTTAATACATTTATCTTAAACATTGCAATGTATGTTTAACATAAAACCGTTTAACTTAAAAAGTTTTTTTACCTATTTTTATATAATAGTATAGTATAGTATGATGATGCATTATATTTGAACTAGCTTCCCGCCCGGGACTTCGTTTTCGTGGGAATTTCGGGAATGAATTATATATAAAAACCTCCTCTTGAATCACTCTATCTATTGCTGAAAACTGCATTAAAATCCTGCATAAAGATAAAGATAATGTAACCTATTAAATAGTTTAAAAGTTTTCTTCTACTTCGTTTAAAATTTTGTTAATATTCTTTATTGCACACAAACATAGTTATTTAAATCAATTGGAAAAACCAAGTGTACAAAGGCGAGCTTATCTCGCGAGCTATTATTCTTTTATGTTATAAAATGCCTCGTTTATAAGCTATTTTTTATTTGAGTAGCAAAGTATTTAGAGATCTTAATATCTTAATTTCGTCTTATCTTGTTCTTCCATATTGGACTGGGAGTAAAAGAAAAACTTAGAATGTGCCTGCTGCCTACTCTTCTTAGGCATACTGTAAAAGTCAGTAAGTGCGATGTGAGGATTTTACTATTGTAGGCAAAAGGCTGACAACCTTTCACCCTTAGGTACATCATATTTCTTCTACTAACCCTCTGAATTTATGTCAAACGTAGCATCAAGTGTTTTGAAACACTTATAGGCGTATTATAGGCGTGAGCGTATGTATGTATGTATGTTGTTTCCCAATAAATGAATTATTCATTTTAACTATTCGTTCTTCAATCAATCAACGGCGTTATCCACTTCTACTTATCTAAATATATAAAAGGAGAAACTGACTGACTGACTGACATATCAACGCACAGCCTAAACGGCTAAACGTATGGCACTTGAAATTGGGAAGGGACGTATCTTAGGTACCGCAGAAGTGCACTAAGAAAGGAATTCCAGAAATTCCCACGGGAACGGGAATTAGCGGGAAAATCCTTTTGTATGAAAAATCTAAACCGCTTAAGTTAGACACTTGAAATTTGGCATGCAGGTACCTTAGTAAACTTAAAGCTTAGTTGCAACAGGATATCGCAAAATTCCCACGGGAACGGGAGTTAGCGGGAAAAAACTTTTGTATGTAAAAATCTAAATCTTAAACTAAATCTAATCTGTTCAAAAGAAAAAATTAACACGCAAACGAAGTTGCGGGCATCAGCTGGTAATATTATAAAGAGGAAAGATTTGATTGTTTGTTTGTTTGCATTGAATAGACTCTGAAACTACTGGACCGATTTGAAAAATTCTTTCACCATTAGAATCCTACATTATCCGGGATGAACATAGGCTACATGATTATCCCAAATTCCTACGGGAACGAAGTCCCGGGCGGAAAGCTAGTTAAAATATATTTCCAGTTTGGGCCTGGCTGCTAAGCAGAATGAAGTACTACGCGCCGTCCACAGATGTGGTGGAGAAACTGGCTGAGGTAGTGAGGCGAAACCCAGATGTGAACGTCACCTGGATCCCAGTTAATCATAAAAAGTGCATTGACTTTATAGTTTAATGCATCTTCTTCTTATCGTGTAGATTTAGTCAAGTGTGTGGCAAACTTGACTAATCCTACAGCTGGAGCATGTAATGCGCCGCGGTCGTATGTCAAAATGTCAATATTGACAACGCCAGAGGGCGAGCAAGCCTTTGTGCGGGGCCCTCGCACCGTCAGCTGAGTGGCGTGTAGCGCGTTTGTCGCGATCATGCTCGAGCTACGGTGTCCGAATTTTCAGACCGCATCACAATGGCCTCTGGCTTGGTTTTAGCGTCTACAATGAATCGACCACAGCCGGGACCGAAGCTTAGCGACAGCTTAAAGTTGAATGTATTTTGTATTGGGTTGAACTGTATCATACGTATACAGTTTAAAGGTTTTTTCGGGTCTAGGATCTAGTCGAGTTCGCCGCATATACACATCAACGCGGTCTAGGGATATTGCACGATTTTTCATACAAAAGAGGTCTGTTTGAGAAGCTACAAAAGCTTACTCGAGATACATGGAGGGCTATAATTTTGAGACGAGCAAGTGCTAAACCTGAATTTTCAATTCTAATCAATTAATTTTGTTTTTCTTAAAATTTGTGAAAACGTGACGAAAACGAAAAAAAAATTGCGTAAATTCGAATATTTTCATACAAAAAGCAGACAATAAGTGCATTTTCGTTTTCGTTACCGTCACGTTTTCACAAATTTCAAGTAAAACTAAATTTATTGACTAGAATTGAAAATTCAGGTTTAGCACTTGCTTGTCTGAAAATAATAGCCTTCCATGTCATATCGAGTATGCTTTTATAGCTTCTCAAAGAGACCTCTTTTGTATGAAAAATTGTGCAATATCCCTAGATCGCGTTTATGTGTGTATTTGAATATAGCGAAAAAGAAAAGGTCTCTTTATTTTCATGTGATTATTGCCTTAAATGACCGCGTTAGCTTCTAATTCTATAAGGTGTATAGTTATACTGGCTTCAATTTTATTGCCAATTCACTAATTTCTGTTCTCCGTTGAAGTTTAAAAGCTAATATCTATAAATAAAACAGAATCCATAAGCTACGGTTTTTCATTTATTCAGTGACTAGCTTTCCGCCCACAACGGCTCCACCCGCGTAAGTATCGTGCCCAGTTGTGAGATAAAATGTAGTCTATGTTCTTTCCCAAGATCTAATCTATCTCTGTATCAAATTTTATCAAAATCAGTTCAGCAGTTTAGGCGTGAAGCCCAAAGGGAAAAAATGGGACCCTATTACCAAGACTCCGCTGTCTGTCCGTCTGTCTGTCACAAGGCTGTATATACAATACAATACAATACAATACAATATACTTTATTGCACAATTTGAAAATAAATACAATGATGAGACAATTACAAGTAACTTTACAAAAGGTACAATATAGGCGACCTTATCGCTTCAAGCGATTTCTTCCAGGTAACCTTTGGGTAACCTTTGGGTTCATATTATGAACCGTGATAGTTATACAGTTGAAATTTTCGCAGATGATGTATTTCTATGTGCCCTATAACAACAAATACTAAAAACCAAAATAAAATACATATTTAAGGGGGCTCCCATACAAAAAACGTGATTTTTTTGCTCGTTTTTATAGATAAGTCTGTCCGAGGCTGTATCTCATGAACTGTTATAGTTAGACGTTGAAATTTTCACAGATGATGAATTTTGGTTGCTGCTATAACAATAAATACTAAAAAGTAGAAAACATTAAATATTTAAGGGAGCTCCCATACAACAAACATGTTTTTTTTTGCCGTTTTTATAGAGATAATGGTTTTTATAGAGTCCGATTCGCACTTGGCCGGTTTTATAGGTAAATGGTACGGAACCCTTCGTGCGCGAGTCCGACTCGCACTTGCCTGTTTTATTAATAATGCCCTGTGGCTTATTAAGTAAAATGATTTTACCCCGACCTTAAAATGGTACAATTTAAAAGATACAAGCAAAGTTTATACCCATTGATCACAAATTACACACTAGTCTTATAATTTTAGCATACATTTTTAGTGTGATGGTTGTTTTGCTTTTACAAGTGCGGTTATATTTTTTGATAGATAAAATATCTTTATAAAGAAATGCAAATACATAGCATCTTTGTTAGTGATACGTGTCTCGACTCTCTTTCGATATTGTATCATTCCGCACACCGTAGACCCGTTGATGTCGTCTCAAGTTAACCCGTACGGGTATAGACAGAGGTAAAGTCTCTCGAAGTTTTCGTCATCCTCTTCTCGACTCTCAACTAGTAAATTGCATTGAGGAATGAGATCAAAGGATGTGTTACAGCGAAGGGTAATTACGGCAAGTAATTACCCATTCTAATTTATTTATGAAACTAGTATCTAACACTGGTTCAAGCATTTCACGTTTTGTAAAGAAAAAAATAGGTAAAAAAACTTTTTAAGTTAAACGGTTTTATGTTAAACATACATTGCAATGTTTAAGATAAATGTACTAAAAACCAAAAAATAATAAAATAGATACAGTCGTGGGAATTATAAACATGTGCATAGACTAGACTAAAATAAAACCATGGGGACGTCAATTGTCTACAATCGTTGATTAAAATGTTTGTTTTGTAATGTTACACTATAATTGACAATTGACGTGCCCCACGGTTTTATTTTAGTCTAGTCTATGCATATGTTTATAATTCCCACGACTGTAACTATTTTATTATTTTTTGGTTTTTAGTACATTTATCTTAAACATTGCAATGTATGTTTAATATAAAACCGTTTAACTTAAAAAGTTTTTTTACCTATTTTTATTTTCTAGTTTTTAGTTTTTATTTCGCATTCTGTTTAATTCATTTAGTGCTTCATTATTGCAAGGTTTCTTGCCTGTTAGTTTATTGCAGTCCAACTCCTCTATACGTAGTCCCTGCAAAGATCTTACTCTACTAATTTAATTTTATATAGTACATTGTATTATACTGGTTGAGCACTTTCATTTGATACCCATATTGATGGGATCGATAAAACCTACGTTATCCGCCATTTTGTAGCGGCGGCCATCTTGTGTTTCAATTTTTTATAGTATATTGTATTCTGCTTGTTGAGCCCTTTCATTTGATAGGTACCCATATTGATGGGATTGATAAAACCTACGTTATCCGCCATTTTGTAGCGGCCGCCATCTTGAATTTCAATTTTTTATAGTATATTGTATTCTGCTTGTTGAGCCCTTTCATTTGATACCCATATTGATGGAATTAATAAAACATAAATTATCCGCCATTTTGTAGCGGCGGCCATCTTGAATTTATAATGATAATGAATAAACATAATTGTATTGTCACCAAAATCCAAAGTGTATACAAAATTTCAGATTAATCGGTTGACAGGAAGAGGGTGATATTTGAATTACTAAATTTGACCCAAGAATAATAAATAAAACAAACGGGGTGAGCTAAATAAAACCGTTTAATAATTATGGATTATACCGTTATATTATATGTACCTACATATTATTCATTCAGCTTTTAGGATTACGAGTTCAATATATTTTAGATAGTTAAGTAACATTCTTTTTTCTCTGCTCAACCGTGTGGTGATCGCTTGAAAATAACACCACCCCATCTCTTTCCGTGGTTGTCGTAAGAGGCGACTAAGGAAACACAAATGAGACCTGCCTCCTAGTAATCCATCCCAGGCAACAACACTTCATTTTTTTCTGAATCTGAGGTGTCGTCCTATGGTCTCATGCGGTGTGGTAGGCTGTCTAAAGGGCCGTCTGGTTCGCGACCTCCCCCCTACCGAAGTCCGACGCCAAACAGCTTGCTAGGTTCCGTCGGTGCGTGGGAGTACCAGTGCCTTATAGGCATTTTCGGGGTTAACTCGCTCCATCGTCGACCTCATCTTTGACCTTATGGTCAAGATTGAGGTCAAGAGTTAACCCATCTTAAAAAAATATATTAAAAAAAAACTTCTCCACCGAGGGGCACGGTCCTTTCTTCGAAAAATTTAATAACTTTAAACATTTTTGTATCACCTCCTACATTCGATTGCGGCTGAACCAATTTCGATCAAATATAACTAAAAACCATCTCGATTACGTCAGCTTATTCAAACAAAAACAAACCACACAAACAGTCACACAGATACACAGACACACTGATACACACGTCAAACTTATAGCAACCATCTTTATTGTCAGGGGTCAAAAAACATGTTTCACATAGAATTCGCTACTCATCGCAGTTTATTTTTTTTTAGTTGTTCTGTAAGCAAAAAATCTTCTTTGCTCTTTTTAAATAATCGGTTAAGAAATATTTTCACCATAATCTATAGTCATTATTTTGGAATGGAAAAAGGACAGAGCTATATTCATACAAATCTGTCCTGACTTCCACAAAGGGTAACTCGAGTAGGTTGCTGTGTGTGTTGCGATCCCGGCGTTTCTACGTACATTCTGCGTCTGCGGTTTGCACGGGTGCGTTGGGGCATGTTCGGAGGGTTTGAACACAGTCATTTGGTTTACTCACTGTACAATAAGTTATTGCCTTTTATCATCCAATCACGAAAACCGCCATGACCTAAACCAACCTCCAAGTCGTTAAAAAATACTGATAAAAAAACACGTAAATCGATTAAAAATCTTTCTGAATTTGCAACTTTTTTTTATTATTTTTATTATAAGATGGGTTAACTCTTGACCTCAATCTTGACCATAAAGGTCAAAGATGAGGTCAACGATAGAGCGAGTTAATCCAGAAAATGCCTATAAAGGCACTGGTACTCCCACGCACCGACGGAACACAGCAAGCTGTTTGGCGTCGGACTTTGGTAGGAGGGTGGTCGCGAACCAGTCGGCCCTTTACAGAGCCTACCACACCGCATGAGACCATAAGACGACACCTCAGATTCAGAAAAAAAATGAAGTGTCGTTGCCTGCGTGGGAACTATCTCGCCGGCTGTTGAGTCAATGTAACAAACACCAAACTTACATACATATATACATATGCTCACGTTTTGTCCCATTAGGGTAGGCAGAGACTACATCAAAGGTTTGCATTGAGATTATTAGAATAATCTCAATTACATGCATGTGCGCGAGCCCTATTTGCATTTTCCTATTTGTTGTGATTTAAACATTTTACAAAAGTTATAAAACAGACATTTTTAACAGGAACTGATGGTAACGATGCGATAGGCAGATTCATCAAAGAAGCGTAGGCAGCAGGCAGAAAGTAGTCAATTACAACCTCAAAATGGCGATAAAAAGTCGAGGCACAGCCGGCATGGATGCCTTGAGGTCTGGATGCAACAGAGAAGAACCATCACTGGTTTAGATATACAGGTTAAAAAAGAACCTCCTAGCTTTATTGAAAAGCCTGAACCAGTATCTCTTACAACACTTTTTTTCCTAAACTTAGGCACTACTCGGGCGCACCCCCCGAGCGCTACCCGCACCCCTCGCGTGCCTGGTGTAGGAATAATATCTACGTTTAGGCAAAAAATGAACTATTCCCATTGAAAAAATATTAAAGGAGTTTCTTTTTCACCCAGTATACAAGGGCACGGACATAAATTCAGTGGAAGCTAATTATAACACAACAACAATAAAAACAAAAAAACTGAGACGGGACGTGCCCAAATGTTAATAAATTGCAACTGTCGAAGGCTATGAACGGTCTGATTGTCAACAGCGATTATGCACTTCGAGCAAGCTTAAGTGTAGGTTCTGAATGCAAACCTGGATCACTGCACTTCTCGAGATCGATCGACTTCCAATTACAGCTGTGCTGGAGCTAACACTTCATTCTTAATGAACTACACTTAATGACTTGCTTGTTCACCGACTTCAAAAAAGGAGGAGGTTCAATGTTCTAATGAATGTTTCTTTTTTTTTATGAATGTTCACCGGTTTCTCTGCCACATATATAGGGACCGATTTTCGATTTTTACTTTGTTATTTACACGAATAATAGAAAAATAAATAAACTCTTTGGAAAACATTAAACCAAATAAGTTTGATAGGCTATACGTACATCCGCCTTTGCACCGACTTCAAACAAATCAATAGATACGTAACACATGTCATTATTTTCCGCTTTTTGATGTCGGTTTAATTTTTTACATACGACTTGATTTTCTATTCTAACGAATAAAAGTAGCATATGTACATCTATTTCTGTTTAGTGGCATTGCTTATAGAAGTCGGACTATGCACAATTATGTTGACGTTGCTTGCATGGTCTCTTGATGCGCTATTGCTAATCAGTTATTACTTGGTACATATCTTAACAGGATAAGTAGAGCATTCTTTTGGCTGTTGGTTTGTGCATCTCTATACACACATGCTTATAATCCCTTTCGGGGTAGGTAGAGCGTCTTGTGGTTCTGAAACTAGTTGACGCCTCATTTGGATTGAATTTTGAGGGTTATTAGATGGAATATATGGATTTTTATTTAGTCCAGATTGTTATTTATTTATATATAATACCTTTTTTTTTAATTTTTCATCATTGTCACCAACTAAGCGCACACACATACACTATACAACACACACTCACATGCATTAAAAGGTAGTAATTTACTCGTTTCCGCCAGCTACACACGTGCACCAAGGGCACAGCTAAAAACCAGCGTTGGGGCCTCGGCTTCAACACATGCTGAGCTGTGTCCTGTTTGACATCGCACTACAGCACAATCCACTATTTATACTATACGTTGTTTTGTCGTTTTCTATATGTCTGCTTTTATTTCTTTTATTGTATGTCCTGTGATTCTTGTCCCGTGTTTTATATTGTCTTATGTCAAATAAATGTTTTGAATCTTGAATCTTGAATATGAGTAAAGTGGTTCCTTTGCTTTGGTTTGAAATAGTTAAGGCAGATAGGAAATATTAGATAAACACGATCAATTTTCAAAAAGTTATGATTATTTGTAACTTAAAACTAATAAAATAGATACATAATCCTCACGCTCAAAATAACTTATTAAATAATAGAGTTAATCCTGCTAATATTATCCTAACTTAATATTATAAATGCGAAAGTTTGTGAGGATGTATGGATGTTTGTTACTCTTTCACGTTCAAACGGCTGAACCAATTTTGATAAAATTTGACATGGACACACTGGATTAACACATAATCTACATCATTTTCCCAAATTCTCACGGGAACGAAGTCCCGGGCAGAAAGCTGTTCTTTATATACGTCTTAATAATTTCAATTGTCATCACAAAAAGTGTCCAATTTCTTTTGCATCTTCCTGAGACATTAAAACTTAGATACATAATAAATGTGTGTTTATAATGCTATTTCGTAACTTATTATTGCATTGAGATTGAAAACCAAACCCGAGACAGCTAACTTACTGTTTAGTAAGAAACCCAAAATAGATGTTATCATGTCTGTCAAAATTATTTTTTACAAGCTCTCCGTCCGCGTGGACTAAAGGGTTATATCGTGCCTAGCCCTAGGACAAAATGTAGCCTTTCCCAAGGTCTAATCTATCTCTGTACCAAATTTCATCAAAATCGGTTCAGTAGTTTAGGCGTGAAAGCATAACATTTAGACAGACAGATATACAGGCAGAGTTCTTTCACATTTATAACATTAACCCGTCGTCGGTTATAAAAATAAATAAACTTTTGGCCTACCGCTAGCACTAATACTGATATTGCTTATACCTACTACACAATCCAATTAGTGGGTATGTTTGCCTTGCAAAAGGTGAATTTATAACAATGAGGGATTTTCTTTTTATTTTTTTTAAATTTTTCCCCAGTCGCCGGATAGATGGCGCTAAACTATGTACGTTACTGCAAGGAACGGAACGTTAAATTATTTTTGATTAATTCACTTGGACGTAATTTTGAGATCATAAAACGAAACGTTATAGTCATATCACATCAATATCACGTCTACCACACGTAGTTAGGCGATTTTACGAAAACAACGAAAAAAACGAAACTGAATTATAACAAAGCGCGAGAAAACTAGGATGATTGGAAAGCCAAAACAAACTCAGAATATTTGATGCAATGTTTTTCTCCAAGCCTTTTGCCTTTGCCACCTAGTAACGGAGTCAGTTCAGTGCCATCTAGAGAGCTCTGGGGAAGTACTTTTGTTTTTAATACCCAAAAAGAAAACCTCCCATTGGGCCAAAGTGATTGGGTTAACATTGGTGTTAGTTCCCTATTCGTTATTTACAACATCATTGCTAAAGCTAGGCTGGAAGGCATACTTATGCTTCCTTACTTTCTTAATTTTGTCCAATTTCTTTCCACTCCCAATACTACTCGGAAATGTTTCTTTGACAGAAGGAGCATCGCAAAATCTAATCGTCCCTTTCTCGCATATGAACGGAAGTTCGCGAGTGCAAGGGTCGTCATATAGCAACCCGTTTCGTCCAACTGATCCACAGAACTCGTCTCTCCTGGCATTGTTAGGTTCGCCTGGTGCGAATTTGTCATACCCTGCTTGGATGAGTGTTTCATCTGAAAAATTGAATTTAAAAATAAATAAAATAAAAAAGTCCAACAATCCAGGATATTGTATTTCTTCATTCCAGCTAACAGTCTGTGGTGACAGAGTATTTCCACGGGATAACGTGATAGCCCAGTTGGGAATGAGCCAGACTTGTAACCGGAAGGTTGCGGGTTCAAATCCTGGTACGAGCCTGTACTACTAAATTCGTCTTTTCGGATTTATGTAGAAATAATTAATTATCACTTGCTCAGCAGAAAAGAAAACATCTTGATGAAACCCGCACGTCTAAAAAAATTCGTTTTCGAAAGGCGCGCGGTCCACCAACCCGCATTGGGCCAGCGTGGTGGACTATGGCCTAAAACCACCTAAGTGTTTCGAAGGGAGGTCCGTGCCCCTCGGTGGGGATGTATATGGGCTGATAAAAAATATCCACATTAATCGGCTTGTCTATCTATTGAGAAGTTTACCAAGGATAAAATCTTTAAATAACTTACCAAGAATGGTGACCCAGGTGCGACCATGATTAAGAGATCTGAACCCGAGGAAGGCGCTATCTAGCCAGTAGTTTCCCGGGATGGTATCTGAAGGATTGGCAGCGAAGATGTCACGGATGACCTGGGCTTCCATCTCGCTGTCGAATTAGATTGTAGTGTTATCAAGATTGTTGATGATTGAAAATTGTCAGATACAAGGCATGCTCTGGCTCTGCACAGACATATAATAACAATATTTTTATTGTTTTTATCATAATATCAGCCACAAAATGTCCACTATCGAACATGGACCTTTTTATATGATTTAGATATTAAGATCTAGAGATGATTGCAGCTGTTCTGTGCCACTCGAATTCAGCGGTTTCTTTTTATTATTATTATAGATTTGCTCTTGACCACAATGTAACCCAGGGTTGAAGATGTGGTCGAGGATGTAGCAAGCTCATCCAGAATATGCCTATTCACTCGAACTTTAAGGAGGTTCGGGTTATATGAGCTTGAAAATACAGACGCTGGCATATAATTAATTTTTTTAAAGAGATTCGGGTTATATGAGCTCGGAAATACAGACGCAGGCAGAGAATTCCATTTCTTAGTGGTGTGCACTACAAAATATTAAAAGAAGCGCTTCGCATGGATCCAAGGAATGTTGACAAGGAAAGGGTGATATCCCGCGGTGCGTCTGGACGTCCGGTAGAAAAAAGGGACAAGTGAAATGAGCTCGTGTACCTATCCCGTAAACTTTCTGTAATCTTGGCCAATTTTGGTTTTTTTATGCTGCACTTTTCGCTTCGGTTGAGTGAGTATTTAAACATTTTTGATCATTTGTTTGTTCTTCCGTGCTGGACTTAGAAAACTTAGAATGTGCCAGCTACCTACTCTTCCCAGGTATAAAATAAAAGTCTGTTAGTAGGATTTGAGGGTTTTATTATATAATAGGCAAAAGGCTGACCACTTCTTACCATTATTTGTTCCATCTGATAACCCTCACAATTTTTGTCAAACGTGGCAACTAGTGGGTCTAGAACCACCCCGTGAGCACATATATGAGCGTATGTTGTTTGTCTGCATTGGCAGAGGTTTATTTTCAAAAATGCTTTGGGCAAAAGCCAAATACGACTATGTGGTTTATATTACCTATTGATGACAGCCAGATATCCTTCCTCAGTGGCGCAGGTGACCATGGCCTGGTTCCAGGAGTCACGGATACGATGAAACTTGTAGCAGTGACCAGTGCGGTTGTCAAGAGCATATGCTGAAACACAAGAAGAAATTATAGTCTTCCACGATAGACTTTAAATTAGGTCACGAACTCTTTTAAACCTTCGCGTGCTTTTTGAACACACGGTATACGAGATTTGTATCGCACGCGGCGTAATCAAGCACGCGGCGAGTCGACGACGGCTCAATGTATACGTTTCTATAATAAGATTCCCATGTGTATTCAAAATTTACCTTTTGACAAATTTAAGACAGTAATTAAACAAAAACTTTGCAAAAAGGGCTATTACAGAATTTTTGATTATTTATCAGACAAGCAACCATGGGAATGAACTGCTCAGCTCTAGAGTTATTACAGATTTAGTTAAAATTAGAAAATAATAAAATTTGTAATGCGATTAAAAAGAGCACCCTCAGAGTTTCTTGCCTATTCTTCTCTGGGGAAGACTGCACTTTTGCGAATAGGCATAGTGTCAGTATGACCAAAAGGGGGTAACTTTTCCCATGAAACTGAAAATTTTTTCCCAATTCTCAATTAAATTTGCGGCTGTTCACACTAAGGCAATTTGGCTAATCTTTGCGCTGATCGCTCAAGTTGTATGGAGACACGCAATATAATGTGCGAACAAGAGCTACTAAAGTCGAGGGCTTTAATGTGCCCTTGAAAACCTGGCAGTCCATGTTGCCGGTGAAAGGTTGACAGCTTACTAGGTATCGTGATCGATATTTTGTTCTAGAAATTTCAAGCCGTACGTTTCTCAAGTCATTATGCTGTCCTATGAGGACGAACGGAAGGAGTGGCTGATGACGAAAATGTGGTAGTAGTACTTGCTGAGGTATGACCTTGCTGAGGTATGACCTCAGCAAGCGGAGAATGAATACGGGACTTCAAGTGTCCACAGAAGGCGTGGAGAATTTGTTGGCAGTCGAAGAGTGCGCTCGCAAATGAGCCCTGAGCAAGAAGCGCGCGTATCTTCTGCGATTCGGTCCATATATAGCCGCAAGGTTGGGACCATGGGAAGGTGGTGGGATCTGTCCTATAAGGAATCTGTCTTTTGAGTGTCCTCTTCAGAAACAAACAAAATCTGTTATATGACTACCTTTGTCGAAAGTATCACATTCGTTCAGCTCCATATCTTCACTGGCCATCTTATAGCAGACGAAGGGAAATGCATCACCGTGGCCCGTTTTCGTCAAGCTTCCGTTTCGATGTAAGATGTAGCTTGTTTCACTAACCTGCTCGTTCATCTGGCCTTAAAAATAATAAAAATTATTACCTCCTAGAAGTCAGGGTGCCGCCCGGTAGGTCGGGCAAGATACCGCTACAGAGATGAAGTCGCCAAAGACCTAAAAGAGCTGAAAGTCGACTGGCTTAGGACCTACAACCAAATCAATAGGCGTCATTTCAATACTAAATAGACTGTTTCGCTATTCTGACTCCCACCTCTCTCCTGTTTAGGACTTTTTTTTATTATAGGTTAACTCTTGACCTCAATTTTGAACAAGGTCATAGATGAGGCCGACGATGGAGCGAGTTAACCCAGAAAATGCCTATAAGGCATTGGTACTCCTACGCACCGACGGAACACAGCAAGATGTTTGGCGTCGGACTTCGGTAGGAGGTTGGTCGCCAACTAGACGGCCCTTCACAAAACCTACCACATATCTCATTAAACATTGATCCCAGCGGAAAAGTGTGGATAACCTTTTTGTAGAGAATTTTATGTAGATTACTTGAGTAAAAGATTTTTTAAGATTTTTTTTTGCTATGAGCCACCGTTTACAAGTTGTAAAAATCCCAAGCCAACGAAGAGTTGAAATAAAACCACACACTGGTTGGTGGAATTAGATAACTTTAATAAATGTATGGACGCTTATATATATTGACCGGAACACCTCAATACCGCGATGTAGAAACGACTACTAACGCCATCTAGCGACACGATTAGGGAACGAATCTTATTATTAACATAAGAATATTTTACATACCGCCCACCAAGAACGTATTTTTTAACGTTCTTAACACAAATACCGCCCACCATGAAACCTATGAGATTGACAAAGAAAATGTGACAACATAATTCATCACTTTTGCTGTGACATCAAAACATAATTAACATAACTGAGAACTATATCAACACATCAAGAAGTAATAATACTTTTACATTAACAATAATTAACATCACTCTGTTACAGGTAAGATACACAACTTGGATATAGGTCTTTTAATAACAGATCCTTTACACTTTAATGTTACTACTCGAGTGACCTTGTCCAAACCGGGATGCTTTTCTAAAATTTTGCCCAATAGCCACCGCGCCGGTGGTAAATTGTCTTCCTTAACCAAAACTACATCTCCAATTTTTGGTTCAGAAATTTGTTTGGACCACTTATAACGTTGTACACAATAAACCAAATACTCATTGGACCAACGACGCCAAAAATCTTGAATCATTCTTTGCGTTACCTGCCATCGTTTTAGAGTGCTGAGATTGCTATCCTCATAGTTACGATCAGGGCATATGACAACAGGCTCACCAATTAGAAAGTGCCCTGGAGTAAGTGGCATGGGTTCGTTGCAATCATTAGGCAATAAAGACAGGGGCCTAGAATTCAAACAAGCTTCTATCTGTGTTAGTACTGTAGCCATTTCTTCATATGTGAGTGTAGACTCTCCTATTACTCGTTTCAAATGATATTTTGTGGATTTGACCCCAGCTTCCCAAAGTCCACCAAAATTTGGTGCGTGAGGAGGAATGAAGTGCCACGACACGTTGTTATTTCCTAACCATTCACGAATCTCAACGGCAACAGACGAAGTTTCGGCTATGACTAGTCGAGAAATTTCTTTGGAAGCGCCAATAAAATTCGTGCCATTATCGCTCCAGATGTCACTGACATAACCACGTCGGGCAACAAATCTCTTAAAACTAGCAATGAAACCCTTGGCCGTCAAGTCGCTAACTGCCTCTAGGTGTATGGCCTTGGTAACCATACACACAAACAGGCATATATATCCTTTATACGAGCGATTACCTCGTCCCTTTGATACTCGCAAATTAACAGGACCAGCGAAATCAACACCACTGAGTAAAAATGGTCTAGAGGGTTTCACCCTACTAGTCGGCAATTGACCCATCAATGGATGTCTTGTGTAATTAGTGTGTCGCACACAAACAACACATTTACGTACATGCATCTTCACAAGATTTTTTGCTGAAACGATCCAGAATTTGGTACGTATGTGATTTAGCATTAAAGTAGGGCCACCATGAAGGGTTTTCTGATGAGCTTCGTCTATCACTAAATTTGTGAAATGACTTGAGTGCGGCAATAAAATTGGATGCTTCGCATTTTCGGACAGGTCAGCATTTTTAAGCCTTCCTCCTACTCGCCAGATACCCTTAGCGTCAAGTGTAGGACATAGGGATTTTAATTTCTCAAGTTGGAGATGCTGACCTTGACATTTGCGTATACATACCGCCAAAGCATCGTTCAACTCTTTACTGGACAAGTAAGGTTCAAATATCCTATTTCTACTAAAAAATCTCCTACAGAAAGCAATGACTCTCACTAACTTACGTAGTGAAGAATACTTTGTCCAAAGTGAATCTTCTTGTTCGGGTTTGTTAGAGGTTACATGAGCCTTTATTTTACGTTGCTCTAAATTTGTAGAAATAGATTTGGGACGTGAATAAACTATATCTTGATTTTGTAACCAAGAAGGTCCATGCATCCACAATTTGCTTTGCGCAATTTCTGATGGTAATAAACCTCTAGATGCTATGTCTGCAGGATTGTCTGCTGACTGAACATGAGCCCATTGAGTACTATCCATCCTGGACAATATATCGGACGTTCTGTTACCAATAAATGTTGTCCATCTACTCGAGTGACTACTCAACCATGCTAATACTACAGTTGAATCGGTCCATCCATGGACATGAGCACTGTTGATACACAGTACCATAGCAACTTCCGAGATTAGCTTTGCCAACAGTACAGCACCCATCAATTCAAGTCTCGGTATTGACACTTGCATTGTCGGAGCTACCTTGGTTTTTGCCGTTACTAAATTAACCTTAACAATTCCATCTTTCTTGATGATCCTGACGTAAACAACAGCTGCGTAAGCCATGTTGGATGCATCACAAAAGCCATGTAGCTCCATACATGCGTCATCAGAACTTGCTTGAATCCATCTTGGGACTTGAAAGTTACAAATTTGCAGCAAATCCTCTCTATACTTCAGCCACTCGTCCAGTAAGTCAGCTGGCAATTCGTCATCCCAATTGATGCCTGAAAGCCAAAGTTTTTGAATCATCACTTTTGCTGAGATGACACAAGGAGCTGCCCATCCTAACGGATCAAAAAGTTTTGCAATATCTGAAATCACTTTTCTTTTAGTGATTGGCTGTTGTAAAGGAGAAAGCCGCGCTGAGTACTGAAAAAAGTCCGATTCTCTATGCCAGGAAAGGCCCAATATCTTTACTACTTCATCCAATTTTATGTCAATATTTTCGCGCTCACCTTCTTTTCTGTCCATTATTTCTTCTGTTAATTCTCTGCTATTAGTAATCCATTTCTGCAAATCAAAGCCACCTTTAGCAAGCATTTCTTTCATCTGTTTATGAATTTTTTTTCCTTCTTCCACTGTCTGACAACCCGTCATTAGGTCATCAACATAAAAATCTGTCTTAACCTTTTCAGCTATCTCAGGATAATTGTGGCCTTCATCCAGCGCAACTTGCTGCAAGGTTTTGATAGCCAAGTATGGAGCTGCTGCTGTACCAAACGTGACTCTAAGCAACCGGTATTCTTCTATTTCAGAATCAGGTTTGTCACGCCATACAAGCCTTTGAAAGTCAGCATCTTGATTTGCCACAATAACTTGGCGATACATCTTAACTATATCAGCACTAAGACAAATGGGATGCATTCTCCATCTCATAATTATGTGACGCAGATCTAATTGTAGTGAGGGCCCTATCATAAGTGTATCGTTAAGAGACACTCCATTTGTGCCTTTGCATGAAGCATCGAATACTACTCTCACCTTGGTAGTAGACCTATCTTCGCGTATTACCGCGTGGTGTGGTAAATATACAGCCTCAGATAGTTTAGAATCTCTATCACTTCTTATGCGTTCCATGTGACCAAGCTCTAGGTATTCGTGAATGACTTCAGCGTATCTAGGTTTTATTTCAGGATTCCTCTCAAAACGCCTTTCAAGGTAGCGAAACCTCTTGAGTGCGATATCTCTCGAATTTCCATACTTACACTGTGGATCATCGTTGCGGAAGGGAAGTCGAACCACGTATCTACCAGATGGATCCCTTTGCGTAGTTTGCCTATAATACTCCTCGCAGCGCTGCTCCTCTTCAGTCAAGAGTTTAGTCTCAACAATATTTGACTCAGTCTCCCAAAATCGCTTTAACATTTCATTGTCGTCAGCCTGCGAATGTAAGGTCACTATCACATTGTGATGGCAATGTTCAGGGGATGAGTTATTTTGATCATGACCAACATTAGAAGTGGGTCCTGATAAAATCCAACCCAAAGCAGTATTTTGAGCTGTGGGTGAGTCTTTAGCCCCCTTGATTAAACCTTCTTTTACAATCTGACCGTATACATCGGCACCCAACAGTATATCAACTTTGTTTGGTTGATGATACTCAGGATCGGCTAGAGAAATGCCTGCCAACTGAGAAAGATCACATAAAGACACCTTTTCTGATGGAAGAAGACCAGTAATTGTTCCCAATACATGTGCACGTACTTGCACTGAAAAGGTTGGATCGTGGTGAGATTGAATAGTTATCTTTACGATGTACCTAGAGGATAAAACCCTCTTATCTCCACCCAAACCAGAAATGACACTCCTAGTAGGAATCTTTTTGAGTCCAAGCAATTGCACTGAAGATTCTGTCACAAATGACGCTTGTGAGCCTTGATCTAACAAGGCTCTCAATACATGGGTATAGCCTGAGTTTGCCTGCACTTTGACAAGTGCTGTAGCTAATAATACCTGATTTGGAGCACAATCAATCGAGGAATTGGAAAAATGAGCCACAACGTTTGAAGTTGAATTTTCATCCGAAGATGATGCCTCTTCTGGCGTCGTTGAAGAAGCCTCGACAGCTAGATTAGTACTCGCTGAAGAAGTGGTAGCGGTTGTTTCCAAATTTGGCTTAGGATGAAGCAAAGAATGATGTTTACCTCTGCATACGCGGCATCTAGTAGCCACACGACAAATATTGGCGGAGTGATTCGGTCCTAAACAATTGAAACAAAGTCCATTGGTTTGAACAAAGTCGTGACGAGTTTGATAGTTACCGTTATTAAAGGATTTGCATGCATATATTTTATGACCACTCTGGTCACAGAACTTACACCTATCTTCGGAATTATTATAGCTGTTGGCAACTGCGTTCAAAGTTTTTGTTTTGTTTGAAACATTTGGTCTCGGTTTTTGATTTTCGTCTAAAAACTCTAAAGCCCTAAATCGATACTCCAAAAATTCCTTTAACTGACCTAAAGTAGGTAGTTCATCGGATGAGCTCAGCTTTAACTCCCATTGTTTACGAGATTCGGGATCGAATTTAGACGCTACAATATAAATTATGATCACATCCCACGATTTGATACCGACGCCCAAATTTTTCAAACCGTTTAAAGTGTCCATTGTTACATCTAACAACTGTTTGACAGCAGTAGCAGATTCTGTAAATGTAGCTGGTTGATTCATAAAACGTCTCAATAAACAATTGGCCAGATATCGTTTGTTGTTGTATCTGTTGTTTAAAATAGCCCAGGATTCTTCGTAAAACACTTTTGAGAAAACTATTCTAAGTCTAACTCTACTAAGACCAAAACTGCCAAATTTTTCTAAGTCGAAATTTCCGAAATTTTTCTAAGTTCTTCTTTCTTGACAACACAAAAATGCAACTGTACTCACGGTTTCACTGACACAAATTACGTCACCAATATTTATCCGTGTCCCTTGCTGCTGTGATACGTCACCCTGCCGGTGACGTCCTCGCCTCGGCTGCTCCTCCTGGTTCCTCTGCGGCTCGCGTGCCACGTAGGCACACGCGCAGTCCCTAACGGTGCGCACTCTTGCTAGTGCGATTTAACAAAAAGTCGCAGACCGGGCGCGCAATGAACACAAAAACTGCGCTGACTCACAGTCTAAATCCGGCTCGAAGGACCATGTAAAAATCCCAAGCCAACGAAGAGTTGAAATAAAACCACACACTGGTTGGTGGAATTAGATAACTTTAATAAATGTATGGACGCTTATATATATTGACCGGAACACCTCAATACCGCGATGTAGAAACGACTACTAACGCCATCTAGCGACACGATTAGGGAACGAATCTTATTATTAACATAAGAATATTTTACACAAGTTGTTTAAGAAAAACTGTAAAAAGGGACCTTTAAACCGCCCCCATCCATCAGTACTTTCAGTATGTTGGTTCAAACACCATTCCCTACAACTATGCCAAAAATCGCTTATACACGAATTATTTCCCCTATTTGGCAGTTTTTGGTTTTCATAGATTGGATCAATAGCCCAGTTGGTAATGAGCGAGACTTGTAATCCGGAGGTTGTGGGTTCAAATCCGGAGGTGCGGGCCTGTACCACTAAATTCGTCTTTTCGGATTTATGTAGTATTAATTAATTATCACTTTCTCAACGGTGAAGGAAAACATCGTGATGAAACCCGCACGTCCAAGAAAATTCATTTTCGAAAGACGAGCGGTCCACCAACCCGCATTGGGCCAGCGTGGTGGACTATGGGCTAAATCCCCTTCGTGTTTCAAAGGGAGGCCCGTGCCCCTTGGTGGGGACATATATGGACATAAAAGACCTCCTCCAACTTCACATCGAGGCAACCAGCCCAATATATTAGCAGCATTCTCAAGTTACAGAGTCAAACTTATTCGTTGTGCAAAATAACTGCCAGCTCTCTTGTCACACGTTGCTTCAGTCCTTTTTTTAGGGTTCCGCACCGCACCCAAGTAAAACGGGACCCTATTACTAAGACTCCGCTGTCCGTTCGTCTGTCCGTCTGTCACCAGGCTGTATCTCATGAACCGTGTTAGTTAGTCAGTTGAAATTTTTCACAGATGATGTATTTCTGTTGCCGCTATAATAAAAAATAGGTGTACTAGAAAACAGAATGAAATAAATATTTGAGGGGGCTCCAATACAACAAACATGATTTTTTGCTTGTTTTTATAGAGAATGGTACGGAATCCTTCATGCGGGAGTCCGACTCGCAATTGGCCAGTTTTCTTTTTATCGTATAGGTATAGTCAACAACAACGTGGCGAACTTGGCTAACCTTGGTGTCAGAACTTTCAAACCGCCAAATAGCCTCTGACTTGGTTTTAACGGCTTTAATCAATCGTCAACAGTCGGGATCGACAGCTTAACGTAAACTCCGAAGCACGAAACCGCTCGTGGTAAATTACCACTTTGGTCACCACTCAGGTTCTCTGCCTCTGTGTGCGTTGCTTAACCTCACTGATCGGTTGAGATCAGCGAGAGCCACAGGGCTACGAGCGGTTCAATGAATGCACGGAGGGTTGAAAGTTGAACTACTAGAGTTAGGGTTGCGTACCTTGTTCATCTATACTGTAATAATCAGCATGTACAGCAATGACGTCATACTCGTTGTTGTAAATCATCATCAGCAATGTGTCGGCAAGAACTGTTGAGACAGTTGAAGCTATGCGGGCACCTGAAACAATATTTATTTACCCGTCATTATAAGCAACAGAACATCTCACATGAGTCATTTCTTCTGTTTTTTTTATTTTTTATTATGGATGGGTTAACCCAATCTTGACCAAGGTCATAGATGAGGTCAACGATCGAGCGAGTTAAACTAGAAATGCCAATTAAGGCACTGGTACTCCCACGCAACGACGGAACACAGGAAGCTGTTTGACGTCGGACTTCGGTAGGAGGGTGGTTGCGAACCAGACGGCCCTTTACAGAGCCTACCACACCGCATGAGACCATAGGACGCCACCTCAGTTTAAAACGAGCTGAGGTGTCTTAGTATTTTTAAAACGCTTACCCGCGTGAGGAATATTCACAAATAATTTTTAGGGAAAGAAAAATATTCGGCGCAAATACTAAAATATAATCGTTAACAGGTTTCGCCCTTGTCATAATCTACTTTGCAATAAGTAATATGAGTCTGTAGTTCTCCGTACGAGACACAGATGGCGCTAACCTATAAGCACGACGTATGTGCTTAGTAAGGAAATGAGAAATTTCGCCGCTTGACTTGAAGGCACGATAGCTCAGTTGGTTAGAGCACCAGGAGATCTGATCCTGGGGTCGTAGGTTCAAGTCCCATTCGCGCCGAATATTTTTCTTTCCTTAAAAAATATTTGTGAAGCTGAGGTGTCGTTGCCTAAGATGGATTGCTAGGAGGCTGGTCTCATTTGTGTTTCCTTAGTCGTCTCTTATGGCACGGAAAGAGATGGGGTGTTGTTATTCCACTCGATCCACTTGGCTCCCCTGATTGGATCCACCGGTGGATTAAAACGCCCTCTCGAGTTCACTGGGATCCCTTATTTGAAAATCTCGTAAAAGTGGATCCTGTAAGACTTGCATTCTCAACAGATCGATACACGGCAGAGAATCCCATGTTACTTTTAAGTTGTTTAACGAAAATTTTCGTCGTAGGTTAAATTATATCTATTCGTAGGAGCAAAATGATTGGGTCCAGCGAGTCTGCTACGACTTTCACAGATCTATTGTGTCAGTTTATAACACCCGACAAAAAAGGGAGTTATGTTATAAGTTTGAAATGTATACCTGTGTTTCTGTATGTCTGTGTGTCTGTCTGTGTGTCTGTCTGTGTATCTGTCTGTGTGTCTGTCTGTGTTTTTGTTTAATAATTGTCTTTTATTCCAAGTTTTGAATACACATGGGAATCTTATTACATATAAAAGCGTATACATTCAAATAAAATCAAATCAAAAATACTTTATTTTCATAGAAACTACAATGTTTCTTGAAAACGTCATAAAAATACATTAAAAAATCAATATAAATCATTGAGCAGAGTAGTGAATTACATAAGCATTTTTGACTTGGCGCCTATTCGCAAAGGTGCAGCCTTCCTCAGGAGAAGAATAGGCAAGAAACTCCGAGGGTCGCTCTGTTTAAGTCAATTATATAAATTTTCTTACTTATAATTTTAATTGACTTAATATCTGAATAACTCTGGAGCTGAGGAATTTATTCCCATGGTTGCTTATCTATCCCTTTGACCCACTTGGTCCCTAAGGTAGATATTATTAAGTGGTTACCTTCTTTCTGGCAGATGGAGTTGGCTTGGCCTCTGGTCCTCGGCTCAGGGTGTAGCTTAAACCAGCCGTTGGCTTGAGCTACATAAGTGTAATCACACCGAAACTTAATACCTGAACCTGTAATAAAATCAGAATCAAAACGCTTGTGTTAAATCAGAATTAATACCCTATTAGAGTAGGCATAGATCACAGATTTTCATTTTGCACGATCTAAGTATTAAATTTTAATGGACTATAGGAATGAAAGAAAAACTTAGAAAGTGCCAGTTGCCAATTTTTATAAGCTGTAGAAATTATAAGTAAAATACGAAGTTTTTGCTGTATTGCGGCAGAAGGCTGACAATCTAGCGAATTGGTAACACTTATACTCATATTCCACCTAATTATTGTGTTTCCTTAGAGGAGACTAAGGAAACACAAATGAGACCTGCCTCCTAGTAATGCATCCCAGGCAACGACACTTCATTTTTTTCTGAATCTTAGGTGTCGTTCTATGGTCTCATGCGGTGTGGTAGGCTCTGTAAAGGGCCGTCTGGTTCGCGACCACCCTCCTACCGAAGTTCGATGCCAAACAGCTTCCTGTGTTCCGTCGGTGCGTGGGAGTACCAGTGCCCCCATTAGTACTATTATTTATTCTGTGACCCAGGAAAGAAATGGGGTGGTGTTATTCTAAACCGATCGCCACGCAGCCTAATTTAAATTTAGTTTAATTTTAGACTATAGCTTTCTGCCCGGGACTTTGATTTCGAGAGAATTTCTGGAATGAAATACATACGTAAACCTTCCTCTTGAGTCACTCCGTCCATTGGTGAAAACTGTATAAAAATTCGTCCAGTAGTTTTGAGTTTATCGCGTTTAGACAGACAGACAGAGGACTTTATTTTATAGGATAGTATTATCTTATTCTTATCGTCAAAAACGTCAAAAGTCAAAAATGTTTATTTCATAGAACATACAAAGTGCTGCTTGAAAACGTCATAAAAATACATTAGCAAAATCAATATAAATCATTGAGCAAAATAGTGAATTACATTAGCATTTTTAACTTGGCGTCTATTCGCAAAGGTGCAGTCTTCCTCAGGAGAAGAATAGGCAAGAAATTCCGAGGGTCGCTCTTTTCAAGTCAATCATATAATTTTTTTACTTCTAATTTTGATTGACTTAGTATCTGAATAACTCTGGAGCTGAGCAATTTCGTGTAGGTATAGTCAAGTATGTGGCAAACTTGGCTAACCCTGGTGTCAGAGTTTTCAAACCGCACAATGGCCTCTGACTTGTTTTTATAGAATGATATGATAGTGTTAGCAAGATGACTTCAAATCAAAGAATGTTAGCAAATTAAATGAGCCTGCTCAATGGAACAGCTTTATCCAAGGATTTTAAAGTCGGATTCTAAGTTGGAGTCGGAAAAATCGCAAGACTTACATAGCAGAGGAAAACTGAAGACAACCACTAAGAACTTAACGAACTCCATTTTACACTAACACTTGATAATTAGAAATTAAACAAACTTTCTTTGATACGTGTTACTTTAGCTTCGCAAGATGTTTGACAAAAACAGCAGTTCTGTGCATTATTTATATGCATTTTATTTGTTTTGCCTGGAAATACCTAAGCTGGATTCCACGTATGACATTATTAAAATTACCAACGACTGACCGCTTCGATGATAACTTTGTTTATGTTTTAAAGCTTTAATCAGTATTCCGATTTGATAAGCTACGTTGTAATAATGAGTCGAAGTTTGTACGAACTACTAAATGGACTTATTGGAGGAAGCATAATACTTATATGACATTGTAATTTTACTACAATATTTTAAATATTGAATAATTAATTTGATAAGCAGTATACGGAAAAACCGGTGAACGGTTTATGTTATACTGTACTTCCATAATTTTTTTGCTAATTGTTGTTTTATCTACACTAATATTATAAAGAGGAAAGATTTGTACCTATTTTTGTATGTTTGTATGTTTGTAGTGAATAGGCTCAAAAAGTACTGGGCCGATTTAAAAAATTATTTCACCATTCGAATGCTACATCATCCCTGAGTAACATAGGCTACATAACATTCCCGAATTCCCACGGGAACGAAGCCCCGAGCGGGATGCTAATTTTTTTAATAAAAAAATTAACATTGACGTATTTATAGCTATTTTTACTAGCTTTTATTGACATTATTGTATTTGACATTCTGATTTTACGTACAATCTTGTACTGATTATTATTTTTATTCGCTTGTCATTCTTCCTCTTACATTGTTATTATACTTATTAAGTACTTTTTATTTTTTTACAACCTTTTTTTTTACACAATTATTTGCCCCGACGGGATTGTAATTATGAAATTGATAATGTTGGAATAAATGATCTAATCTAATCTATTAATTTGAAGATTATTTTTACAGGGCTTTAGGTATCTCTCTTGCAACCTATCGGGTGGTAAATCAGTCCATGAAACTGAACAACTTCCCTAAGGAACAAAGGTCAAAATACGAAAATAAAATGTTAACCTCCCATACAAAATGCGCTATAAACTGATGAAGTTTGTATGGGAACTCACAATTTTTTTTTCGTATTTTGACCTAAGTTCCTTGGTGAAAGTTGTTTAGTTTTATGGAGTGATTTACCACCCGAGAGGTTGCAAGAGAGATACCTAAAGCCCTGTATATGTTACCGCAACATTGTCAAATCTGTAATATTATAATTTGACTTAGTAAGATTATAAACTCTCGGTACTTTGTGAACTGCTTTTTTTTCACATATACGGACTTTTTTCACAATATTAATTGAACCTAACCTAACCAAACCTAAAATAGACTAACGTATCCTGACAAAACCTTACTTATCATAATTTCATGCAGGCGGCCCTTAAAGTTTCGTGAGATATTAATTTTACTGGGCAAATTTTAACATCGCGGTAAATTATAACTTCACTAGAGAAAATACTTTTTTTGATCGACAGACTGTAATCTTAAAAAAACAACAAGAATACATACACACACACGATTTTAACAATTAACACAAAAGCTTGTTCCAATAGTGGTCATTAGTCTCATATTTTATTGCGTTAAATGATAACCCCAGACTCACTTTACTATCGGAAATTTGCAGTAGGTACTTCCGAGTTTGCAGTAACTTATCTGCTGTTTTGAGATTTACAAGTTTACAAGCATAAAAAAATATATATTTATGTTTAGCCATTACTGTTCCACTGCTGGGCAAAGGCTTCCCCCGCAGCCCTCCATTTGTCCCGATCCTGTGCAAATATTACTTTATTATAATTACGAGATTTTTTTTACCAGCCCATATACGTCCCCATCGAGGGGCACGGAGATTAAGGCTATAGTCCACCACGCTGGCCCAATGCGGGTTGGTGGACCACTCGACTTTCGAAAATTTTCTTGGACGGGCGGGTTTCATGACGATGTTTTCCTTCACCGTTGAGCAAGTGATAATTAGAAATCCGTACATAAATCCGAAAAGACGAATTTAGTGGTACAGGCCCGCACCAGGATGTGAACCCACGACCTTCGGGTTACAAGTCTGGCTCATTACCAACTGGGCTATCATCGCATTATAACTATAATATAAAAAAAGATTTAATAAATCAATGGACTTTTCAATTTATAGATTTTTTCTATAAATAATCTCTATAAAATCGAATAACTCCCTCAAATGTAAATAAAATAGAAATAAAGGATCAATTCTATGTTCTGGAAATTCTTCTGAAACTGTCGTAAATCAATAAATCGAATTTTTATCATTAAAAATGGTCTTATTTCTCATTGGTATCTGCTCACAGACTTATTTTATTTTTCAGATTGGTCTGATTTTATGCTCACGAAATTACCTCTTTTTATTTATCATCATCAGCCTGTGTCAGTCCACTGCTGGACATAGGTCTCTCCTATGGCACGCCACTGAGCTCGGTCTTCAGCTCTCCTCCTCCAACCACTGCCCGCTACTTTACGAATATCGTCACCCCACCTAGTAACAGGGCGCCCTACGCTACGTTTGCCGATTCCGTTTTAATTTATAAGGATATAAAACACTAAGCAATAATTTATAACTCATAAAAAGTTTCTCAATATACCAAAATACTTACTTTTAAAAGAAAATAAATTCCAAGAACAAGCTCGACTCTGTTGTTGTTACTCTCGAACTTTTCAATTGAATAACTTTTATAGCCACTGAAACTGAAAGTATTGTTCAAGACAATTCTCTAAAAGACTCCTAAAATTAGCTGGTGAAACAAAAAAGAGAAAAGGGGCTGTTTTTCTTGGGCAGACGATAAAATTTTAATTAGAACTGCTACAGGCCTTTTATTCCTCGTGAGCCTAACAATAGCGACCGTTTCTTTTATTTTTTCTTTTTGTTAAATACAAAGTAAACTTAACATTAAAATGATAGTTAATTTCCAAGCCATTTAAAACCTGACCAAGTAAATGAAAATCTAATATGTTGTCGGGAAATATGGAATTTAAGTGCCCCATTTAAACGCTACACACTCAAAGGCCCACCCTAAGGTTTTCCCTTGTGTCGTGGGTCCCTCGGAACACACATAAAGACAAAGACGAACACCCTGACCCGAGAACAAACATCTGCTTTTTACACAAATATTTGCCCTGACTGGGAATCGAACCCAGGACCCGTTGATCAAGAGGCAGTGCTACTACCACTTTTAATATCATTTAAATGCTGATGGAACTTTTGAGTTTATCTAATTCTTTTCCATTGAAGTATTATGTACTAGCATAGTAGTAATAGCTCAATGTTCTTTTCCAAATTATTGTCTTCCTCTTTCCTCGTAGGTACTTACTTATTCAGACACAAAATACGCACCCAGATTCGAAAATATATATATTTTTTTCAAATGTAACCACGAATGAAGCCCAAAATCTAATTAAGAAATATAATGTCAATTTATATCGGGCGGCGTTTTAAGGGAGAGCACAGGGGACTATCGCACTCAGTCGTTCTTGTAGGTGCAGTCTGGCCATAGCGATCCAGTGTGGTAAAGCTGCCAGTGTTATGGGGGTCCTTTGCGCCAGGATCGACAGTAGGCGGTTTAACAGACTGAAAGTTCAGTCTTATTGTGATTGTATTGTAATTTATGACAGATTATGAAAATACATTTTAAGTACGGAGTTTAAAAAAAAAATAGGTAGGTATCTCTCCTCCGCAAAAAAATCTCTTTTTTATTTTTTGGTTGGATGCATACCTAATAATCACTAGAACAGCATGAAACGGAACAACAAAGTTGTATAACCAAATTCTTCTTCTTCTTCTTCTTCTTCGTTTCAATGGCCGCAAATAAATAAATTAACTTTCGTAAATATATATATATTGTAGATACAACTATATTTTATCGGTCCAGAAAGCAACCAGAGAAAGGGCAGCATCTGTTACCTCCATTAAATCCTCCCTAGTGCAGTTGGTAGGGCACAGAGGACAGGACAATAGATGGACCATGTCCTGTGATGGAGCACCGCAATCACACTCCGACTCGGTGGAGTAGCCCCACTTGACCAGGTTAGACCTGCAGCGACCCACACCTGTCCGAAGACGGTTAAGTGTTTTCCAGGCAGTCCACTGCAGGTCATGGCCTGCTGGCAATTTCTCCGCTGGTTGCAGGAAGTCGGGAGGGACGGGGCAGTTTATGCTCCAGAGATGCTTCTTGGCCTCTTTAGGGTGAACTGCTATACTGCTAGTGGCCCTTATAAAGCTTTTACGGCTTTTAAGGCGCACTGGGGCTGCAGAGTGGTCGTACAAAGGGTGCCTGTGGTCGGTTTCCTGTGACAGTTTCTCCGTTTCACAGGCTACCTGTCGGCGCACATGCGGTGGTGCGATGCCCGCGAGTGGGTATAGCAGATTAAGAGGGGTGGGTTTGAGGCAGCCCGTTATAATTCTGCAGGTCTCATTAAGTGCAATGTCAACGTCTTTTGCGTGTGCAGAGCGATGCCACACTGGACATGCATACTCGCCTGTGCTGAACGACAAAGCAAGACCTGTTGTTCTGAGAACATGCGGGGCTGCACCCCAGGAAGATGTTGTAAGGCGCCTTAAGAGGTTGTTCCTAGAACCGATTTTTTGTTTTACGTTCTGGCAGTGCGGTTTATAGGTCAGGGATCGGTCTAAAGTAATCCCTAGATAGCGTGGATGTGGGCAGTGCTCAATGTCAACGCCCCGCCACGGTATCCTGAGCGCTCGATTTGCTTCGCGGTTCCGCAGGTGGAAAGCACAAGACTGCGTCTTTGATGGATTTGGCCGTAGGCCATTTTGGACGTAATATTGGTCGAGGGTTTCCAAAGCAGACGTTAGCACTTTTTCAGCGTCTTCGAAGCGAGGCGATTGAGCAGCGAGCGCAAGGTCATCGGCATATAAGAAGTGTCTCGTGTTTTGCAGTATGGGCTGGTCATTCGTGTAAATATTAAAAAGGGTTGGGGCAAGAACACTTCCTTGGGGAAGACCGTTTTTTAGGTTTCGCCAGCGACTTTTACCATTGTTGAGATGCACTTGAAAGCGACGATTCCCGAGAATCTCGCGCAATATCTGGACAAAGCCTGAGTCCTTGGTGGTGTCGTGGACTTTAGCAAGAAGTCGCTTTATGTTGACGGTGTCGTACGCGGCAGACAAGTCAACAAAAACGGCACCTGTGACTTGCTGCCGCTCAAATCCATCCTCGATAAACTGGGTGAGAGCGAGTGTCTGGCTAGTACACGATTTCCCCGGTCGGAATCCTGCTTGTTCGGGAATAAGTTGAGGTTCGAGCACTGTTGTTAAGCGATTCAGAAGAATTCTTTCAAAAAGTTTGAAGGTGTGGCAAAGCAGCGAGATGGGACGGTAGTTTTTCGCATCATTGGGACACTTCCCTGGCTTCAGGAGTGCCACGACTTTCGACTTTCTCCACGGCTTCGGTAACTTTAAAGTTTCCAGACACGAGTTGAAAAGCGCCAAAAGCCACGAGACTGCCACAGGTCCGAGGTTTTTAATTTGTTCCGTCGTGAGGTCATCAATCCCTGCCGCCTTGCCACTCCTCAAACCCCTTATGCTGTTAACCATTTCGGTGATGGTGAAAGGTTTAGTAATATTGTTAGGGGAAGAAGTTGGAGGAAGTTTAGGTTGTCGGTGAATACGGTGGGAAGGTTTCCCGTTTAATAGAAGCTGATGGGCAACTTGGTTTGCGGTCACTGGGCCTGGATTGGATGCGCTAGGTGGGTCGTCCGTGAGTTTCCTGAGAGTTCTCCATGCCTGTTTGCTGTTGTGCTTCATGTCGACACTGGAAACGAGGTTCATCCATGTCTCACGGCGATGTTCTCCCACCTGATTTGTAAGCTCCTCCCCTAGAGCCAGGGTATCCGCAGAGAAGGGGTCTTTTTCAAAGCTGGATTGATATGATGTGAGTAGTTTGGAGTAGTTTTTGTTTAGGCCGGGTATGTATGAGGTTCGACAACCTCGTGGAATAGTTTTACGTGAGGCGATACGGATGATTTTAATAAACTTATCATAGTTCTCCGGAATAGGTACCAGATCTGCTAGTTTTGAATCTATGTCTTCTGAAAAAGCCTTCCAGTCAGCCTTCTTGAAATTAAAACGGGGTCGGTAAGGGACTATGTTAGGTTTTATGGCAGCAGATATTTTACAAGAAATGGGTCTATGTTGAGTGTGAGGGATGGGGCTTTCGACTTCCTTTTTGCAAAGTGAGCTTATGTTGTTGCTCGCAAAGATTAGATCGGGGTTATAGCCACGACGCCACCGAGCACTATTGAACGATGATGGAAGTTTGGCATCATGAATAAGGGTTAACCCTTTCGCTTCAGCCCATTCTTCGACCGCATCGCCATCGGCATTCGAATCACTATAGCCCCACGACGTACTGTGACTGTTAAAATCACCAATTATTATATTTACTTGACTATCGTTAAAATTGCTTGTTTGGTTGAAAGTGAAAGGGGTGTTTGGGGGTTTGTATATTGAGGTTATAGTGCAGTTTTTTATGTCTACTGATATGGTTTCGATGTCATTTGTATTGTTGCAGGACGTGGAGATAGGTGCGATATCCGACCTAACGAAAACCGCGCTGCCGTATTTTGGATGGGGGATCTCTGCCACTAGTGTCATACCAGCTATTGTTGGTCTTTGCTGTGTGTGATCTCGGTGTGTTTCCTGAATGCACAGGACATCACAATGACTTTCGCGGCAGAAGTCTGAAAGTAGTGAGGACTTTTCCTTGGAAAATCCCTCAACGTTTAAGGATGTAACGTATAGTGCAGGTCTATTGAGGTGGCTCTTATAAGAGCCTTTTTGGGTTGGCGCTGATAAGTGCCTTTTGGTTTGGCTCTGAGAAGAGCCGTTTTGGGCCATTGTGGCAGAAGGATTAGTCACGTCGCTCCAATACTGTCTTCGCTGAGTCAGTCTTGGAGCGGTGTGTCCAGGGTGCGCCGGGCGCTCATGTAAGCTTGTCATGTTCACCACACGGGGAGGCTCCTTCTATGCACCCCAACCAAATTAGATTCAGTCGATAAAAGATAAAAGCGGAACAAATAAACAAACTCGGAGCAATCCTTTCGTATTTCTAAATTCCTGTTATTCAGAAGTGTCATCTCATTGCAATAAACCAGACAAATAAGGCTTTAACGTTTGATACTCACGTAATATCCTTGAAAATTCACCTCGCGCGTGCGAAAGTCATAACCTATTTAAAATAACAACCTAAATATGCAAATGAATGCATCGTAAGCGCCACAACGTCCCTGAAAGCGTCGCCAAATCTGAGCTCATAACCCCAATTGCTTCCTTAACGACCCTGCAGCCATTCAAGGGGTTCATATAAGCACAGCTTGGCATCCGCACTGTCAAAGGAGCCCCGGAACATGTAGCTGTCCATAGAAGCGGTGTTTCTTTAGATTAAAAGCCGTTAACCTATTTTAGTGACGTTTATTTTGAAAGGAGAACTTTATTTTTATTTTTATTATAAGATCGGGTTAACTCTTGACCTCAATCTTGACCAAGGTCATAAATGAGGTCAACGATGGAGTGAGTTAACCCAGAAAATGCCTATTAAGGCACAGCAAGCATCGGACTTCGGTAGGAGGGTGGTCGCAAACCAGACGGCCCTTCACAGAGCCTACTACACCTCATGAGACCATAGGACGACACCTCAGATTCAAAACGAACTGAGGTGTCGCTGCTTAAGATGGATTATTAAGAGGCAGGTCTCATTTTCGTTTCCTTAATCGCCTCTTACGACACCCACGGAAAGGGATGGGGTGGTGTTATTCTCAACTGATCAGTACCAACAACTGGGCTATCACTGTATCGTTCAATCCATAATTATTATTGATAGAATTTGATGCAATTTAGGGCACCAGCTACGAGTAATCATTCATTAGCTGTTCAATTAACAGTCGTTTAACTTAATGGCATAATTTCTTCTTCTTCCTAGCGCTTAAGTCCCGTTTCTCATTCGGGGTACGCTTGACCATGACCATAATCTGGCAGGTCAAGTAATAACAGTGGAGCGACTGCCATCTGACCTCCGTGACCCTGTTAACAGGGGAACCTGACCGGATTGGAGCATGGTTACATTACACATTCAGTCTCCTGAATGTGCTGGTTTCCTCACGATGTTTTCCATCACCGTAAGAGCATCGGTTAGTGTGCAACTAATATACATAAATCAGAAAACGAGTCATTGATACATGGCGGCACTGGGGATCGAACTCTGCACGTTTCGCTTACGAGTCCCATCCACTAGCCGTTAGACCACCGACGCTCTTAACTTAATGGCTTAATTTAATCTAGTCTAAATTAAATTTTGTCATGTCATCGATCGACAACGCTACGAGTAAGTAACCATATTACTACGTAGAAAAGTATACCTGGGAAGAGTTGGCAGCTGGAAAATTCTACTATGTCTGTTGATGTTTTTCTGTTTTTCTTTTACTCCCAGTCCAGAATGGAAGTACTTACGAGTATTGTATTTTTTTTTATTGTGTGTTTTTTATTGTCTTGTCGACACGAACGAACATTTTTGTACTTTTTCAACTATTGTTATATAGCCATATCTCATGTAAGTTAACATTGTTCTTAATGAGAATAAAGAATCTATTGACGGCCGGTTTGGTCGAGTGGTAGTGACGCTGCCTCTTGATCAGCGGGTCCTGGGTTGGATTCCCAGTCTTGGCAAATATTTGTGTAAAAAGCAGATGTTTGTTCTCGGGTCATGGGTGTATGTGTCTGCCTTTGTGTGTTCCAAGGGACCCACGACACAAGGGAAAAAACCTTAATGTGGGCCTTTGAGTGTGAAGCGTTTATTTATTCATTATAAATGGATTGTAAGATGGAAAATATAATATTTATTAATAATCCTTACTATCCTTACTAATATCATAAATGCAAAAGTAGCTCTGTCTGTCTGACTGTCACGTTTCCACGGCTAAACTACTGAACCGATTTTGATGAAATTTGGTACAGAGATAGATTAGAGCCTGGAAAAAGACAAAGCCTACATTTTATCCCACAGTTTGCACGATATAACCTGTATAGTTCACGGGGGCGGAGCCGCAGGCGGAAAGCTAGTGAAATATAAGTATAAAAAATGTAATAAGAGAACAGCATGGACATCAACTAGATACACAATTAACTGTATTAAAAAATAAATGAAAATGTATGTATGCTTTTTCGTTTCATTTCTCACATACCTCTTTGAATTACGTAACATCTCAACATATTTTCCTTTGAAACGTCTCAAACATTTTTCCAGGATTCCAGGTATCGTCTGAAATGTCCGGCGCCCGTGACTCAGCTCCAGTCGGAAGATGGCTGCCACGTGTAAGCACAATTCAGACATCTCGGACATGTCCCGTTAGAAAAGATACTGAGAGCTACAACTATAGTTTTGGAGCTGGTATTTTAAAATGTTGAGGAAGTGAAAAATAATTGTTCAGTTCGTACTCACTTGAAGCGCTCGAAGCTCAGAACCGATCAGTGAGGTTAAACAACGTACACATGTAGGGAACGTGATGGGTGACCAAAGTAGCAATTTATAACGAGCGTTTCCGTGCTTCGGAGGGCACGTTAAGTTGTCGGTCCCGACTGTTTTCGATTGACTACAGTCGACCAGCTAGCCGTTAGATTACCACCGACGCTCTTTTTATTACGATAAATTATTATTTATCGAGTGTTTTTCAGTGGTTATCAGTACCACCGAAATATAAGAAAAAATCTATTCATATTTTCTGCAGCAATTTTGTTACATACCTAATAACAATTTCGTGAAGTATCAACATAGTTTCTTAGCTCCATACTACCGCGTTGGGTTTCCATGTTTAAGTAGTCGACATGGCTTGCAGTTGCAGTCCACTATAAATCAAAGAGACCGCCCCCTATGCACCGCACGTACTCTACTACCTATTGCGAGAGTCCCTGGGCCCCGATTCTGTAAGTTAAATTGTGTGTCGATGGAATGGAGGCCATTTTATCTGTTCAGGTGGCGAAATTGAGAACTATTTAATTTTCATATACTTGCTGACAACCACCCCGACCAATAGCGCCACCACCAACCGAACGTAAAGTTGCGAACTACCTAGCAACTGGAAATTCAGTTGGCGGTGGTGCCACTAGTCAAAGCAACTGTCATTAGATGTATGAAAGTTGGATAGTTCTCAATTTCGGCACATAAACAGATATAATGGCGACCATTCCATCGATACACAACTTAAGTTACAGAATCGGGGCCCAGGGCGGCTGTTCCACTAACCAATGACATCTCAATGGCAGTGGACAAAGTTGCAAACCTGGTTAAAATTAAAAAAAAAACAGCTAATTCTCAGCGCCATACCTACATTTCGCAAGAGTAGTATTATGGCTTGGGTTTCGCTTGGACGAAATCGAAATTATTCCTGGTTATGTTCAAAGAGCGAAAAGATATCGGCCGCAAATCAAGTTACCCAGACGTGCACTGTGTGCTGTAGTAATTCGGTATTTTAATCAATTATGATAACCTGATGTGCTGGGCTCTGTACATAGAATGACAGCTTCTTTGGCTGGGGGCCTCATTGCTAACTGAATGATCAGGTTAGCAACTTAACGTACAGTTGGGAGTGGCGCTGCTGATAGGTTGTCATTTTTAAAAGAAAACTAATAATATGCATTGATCATCCTGTATACGTAAAAATCCCCACCTGCATTCAAATTACAACTCGGCGGCTCGGAGAATTGCGTGTAGGCGACGGTTGTAACAAGGCTCTTGTCATCGCTCGTCGCATGCGCAACGTAGTTTCTATACCGTGTGCGCCGAGCGATGAAAACATGCGCAACCGATGCCACCACTTAATAAAAGTTCTCATAGCAATACTTGCAAGTCATTGCATTCCACAAACGGCAAAAGTGCAGAAAATTAAAATCTTACTCGTATTTGCAGACTACCTTGCCCGGATTGTGGAATACAATGGCTACAACGACTGTCCTATGATAAGTCATATTAATTATGTCCACGAACTCGTTTGGAGACAAACCCGCTAGGGCTTATCGAAACCTAGATTAATAAAATGTATGTTTTGATTTTTTTATTAAAAAAAAAATGTATGAGGCTTCGATAGTTCGGAGTTTCGCCATCTGAACAGATAAAATGTTCACCATTATCATTCAACTGCATTGAGATGTTGTAAATTTGTGGAATAGATGCCCAGACTTCTGCAAGCCCGAAGCTCCACTTCGTAAACGATTTTTTGAAATACGGTCTTGTGCCGGCATTATAGGTTTATTTTCGAAAATTTTTGTAAAGCTATTGGAAAAGACAGAATAAAATTGATTAAGATTTAGAATTGGTCACAGAGCAAAGTCAAAATTGATTAAACAATCCAAGTGATTATAAAATATATATCTTATCTCCACCCGGGACGTCGTTCTCTTGGGAAATGTGAAAATTTTGAAATCAAAATAAAACGTGTTTAATTTATAAAATGAAAAAAGACGCAAACACGCGATTAATTTACAAAATGAACAATTTTGTAGCTTGAATGACGATACGTGGACTCGCCTAAGATAAAAAAACGCCGGCCTTCATTTTTAGCTTGCATGCACTCGTCAAATGACATAGTGGTGGACAGTAAACCCTTTTTATAAATGTAACCGGCTGAAAAGAGTCTTTAAAGCAGTTCTGCATTTTAAAACTAGTAGACGGAGATCCCAGGGCCGCCAGACCTTACTTATTTTCTCATAAACCAAATGTGTGGGAAATAGTAGTGCTAGTACGTACTAGTAATGTATGAATACCAGCTAACCCGGGCCGGCGGCCAATTTTCAGCTATCGGGTTCTGAAGGTACTTCCAAAAATTACTCACTTGTCTTGAAGTCTGGGTGCTATAAAAAGTATTGTTATAGTTCCCTGAACATCATATACAAAAATCTACAATCTACTACAGAACCGATTTTGATGAAATTTGGTACAGAGATAGATTAGACCTTAGGAAAGGACATAGGCTACATTTTATCCCACTGCTGGGCACGATATAACCTGTAGTCCACGCGGGTCAAGACACGGGCGGCAAGCTAGTATTTAATAAAATTGATTTTTCATACAACTTGTGCGATCAGGGTACCTAAGCATTTCTGTTTAGGATCCAACTTTGAACTGCTTCGCAACTGGAATGTTTTTTAAAATGGTACCATGATGGCGCTGCTTTTGAACTGCTCGGTTGTCTATCGTCCATTTTAAATATCTACATAAATTGTCGCTGGTCTGCCTTTGAATCGCAACAGCGCCAAAATCGAATCGCTTATAAGCCATCGTGGACGAATAAGCGTTGCAGACATCCTTCATCAGCCCATATACGTCCCCACTGCTGGGGCACGGGCCTCCCTCAATAACATGAGGGGTAAATGCCATACTCACCACGCTTGGCAGACGGGTTGGCGAGGGTTTTGATATAATTGCAGAGTTTTCCTTCTCTGTGTGCAGATGAACTTGCTTGCATATTTACCTTAGTCGCCTTGTACGACACCTCGGTAAGAAAGAGGGTGGTCCTATTCTACTCTGCCGGGGACTACTACCCAGGTGTCAAGGGCCGACGACTTCACTTTTAATTTACGGTTTGCAAAATGATAAATATCGAAAAAGATATACAAAGAAATGTACATGGTAAAAGGTATATGATATTCGGGAAAATCATGTACCCTATGTTCATTACGGATAATGTAGGATTCTAATGGTGAAAGAATTTTTCAAATCGGTCCAGTATTCGGAGCCTATTCAATCCAAACAAACAAACAAACAATCAAATCTTTCCTCTTTATAATATTAGTATAGATATAGCAACTTTGTTACGGATACGTGTCTCGACTCTCTTTCGATATTTGACAACTCTTAGACCAGTTGCATGTTAGACGAGTTGCTAAAACACTGAGTTAAATTGCGTTTTAGACGAGTTGCTACGTTGCTACATAGACCACATACGTTCGCGGCCATCTGATACTAACTCATCCCGCACACCGAAACTCCCGACAGCTATACAAGAGAGTCCATCTATACATTCCTTCAAAAATAAAGTCAAAGAATTCTACCTGTCCCAACTGTAATGAGCAAATTATATATTATGTATGTATGATTTATTATATTTGTTTATATGTATTATATATGTTATATATAAATATATATATTATTTTTATTTCATTATATTTAAGTATTAATAATATAAGCCCTTCACTTATTTGGTATTTTCTTACGTTGTGCGCAATTCTCTCTTCCCGTCTCGTACACTATTTCTCACCGATTAGGTTGGCTGGAAGAGATCTCTTCTAGAGATAAGCTCGCCTTTGTACACTATTTTTTATGTGAAATTTTTCCTACTGTGTTTGTGCAATAAAGAATATATAATAAGATGACGTCTTCGGCTCGGTCTCATCTCAAGTTAACTCGCACAGGTTATAGTTGGAGAAAGAAAAAAAATAACTTTTTAATATTTCGCTAGCTAATTTCACCCTGTATAACGTCAATTTTGATTTACCTTAGGAGCCGTAAATGAGTTCTGAAAGCGTCCAATTGTGAACTTGTCACTAACAGAACCACTCGTTGTTATCTAAACAGAACAATAGGAAATTTACGTAGGACGAAGTAATTACACCCCGACGTGGGATGATTAGAGCTAAAAATACAATGTTATGATGGGAATTTTTCTTATTAGAACTATTTCAGGTTCACAACAAGGGTAGTGGAGCGAAATATAGCACGTTTAATTACACTCATCAACACTGTCTAGGGATATAGCATGATTTTTCATACAAAAGAGGTCTGTTTGAGAAGCTGTAAAATCATACTCGAGACACATGGAGGGATATAATTTTTTGATGAGCAAGTGTTAAACCTGAAGTTTCAAATCAGTCAATGAATTTTGTTTAAATTGAAATTTGTTCAAACGTGACGGAAACGAAAACAAAAATGCACTTATTTTCTGCTTTTTGTATGAAAATTGTGGAATTTGCGAATATTTTTTTTCATTTTTGACACATTTTCACAAATTTCGAGAAAAATTAAATTAATTGATCAGATCTGAAAATTCAAGTTTAGCACTTGCTCATCTGAAAATTATATCCCATGTCATATGCCATTACGTACTGTGGTATACATTATCTCCCGCAGTGAGACTGTATCCAAAATCTGTTTGAAAAAAGAGTTGCTGTTTGAAAAAAAAATTTTTTTTTCTTTAAAATAAAATAAGAAAAACGACATCACTCAAAGGCCCACGCTAAGGTTTGCCCTTGTGTCGTGAGTTTCTCGGAATGCACATAAAAATAGACATAAACACCCATGACCCGAGAACAAACATCTGCTTTTTACACAAATATTTGCCCCGACTGGTATTCAAAATTTCGAACCGAGGACCCGTCAATCAAAAGGCAGCGCTACTACCGCTCGGCCAAACCCGCGGATTTAAAATCGAAATTTTTCGAACTTGATAATGTTGGGTTAAACGGTGTTTGTGCGGAAAAAAGGCAGGATGTTTGTTTCAAAATTAAAAATTTTCTGTGATAGCCTACCCACGCGGAGATCTTGATCTTTATCAGAAAATGGATAAAGTTTCCTAAAAGTTTCGGATAAAGTACTTCCAGTAAAGACGTTGGGCCTCATATAAGAAGGCTCAAGGTCACTCAAAGAGCGATGGTAAGGGCTATGCTCGGAGTTTCTCTGTGCGATCGAATCAGAAATGAGAAAATCCGCAGGAAAACCAAGGTCGCACCGACGTAGCCCAAAGAATTGCTAAGTCCTAGAGTTGCGACCACGTACCGGTAGGCGCAGCGTAGGAAGGCCTCCCACAAGGTGGACCGACGATCTGGTAAAGATTGCGGGAAGCCGCTGGATGCGGGTGGCGCAGGACCGATAGAGGTGGAGATCTCTGGGGGAGGCCTATGTCCAGCAGTGGACGTCTTGCGGCTGGCTGACATGACTCCCAGTGCGTAAAAGTATTTGACAGCATTATTTCTTCTCCGACTTCAGAGGAAGCAAAGATGCTGTATAAGTGAGTTTGATTTATATATATAGGGACTTCGTTCCCGTGGGAATTTCCCCGTCAATTTTCCAATGTTTTTAATAGTTATTAAAACGGAGAGAAATACAACAAATCAAAAACCATGGAAATCGGTCCAGCCGTTCTCGTGTTATAAGTGTTGTAACAAACACGACTTTCTTTTTTAGATATAGATATATTGTATACATATAACATACTTAAATAGAAGATAAAGAAGTTTTGTGAGCAATAGGGGTGAAATTGTCTTTTCTTGACAAAACCCTTTTACAAAATAAAGAAAAAAAAAATAGTAGATTGTATGACAAGAGAGCAAAGAAGTATTTTACGGCGTGGGCGCTACTATGAACCACGAGCGAAGCAAAGGATTCTAGAATAGAATCCTCGCTACGCTCGGGATTCTAATGTAGAATCCTGAGCGCAGCGAGGGATTTAAAGTTCATCGCTTGAGGTAAAAATAATTTGCTCTCGAGTCATATACTCTGCTTTTCATCCCCTTTCTATGAGAAAATAAATTACAGGAACAGAGTCAATTAGCGTGGGGCCCGCCTCCTTGCAGTCAACACGGACCAGCCAGTATTCATACAATTTGCGTTCGATTTCTATGAATGACACATGTCCTAAATTCAAATTTCTTTTACGCCCGCTCAAGAGTTCTTAACAGAAATGAGCTCTTTTGCTCCCACTTATAGAGGAACAAAGCGACACTTTTCGAATAGAAGGGATAAAAAAGTATTTTTATGCAATGTTTGTAATATTTTTGCCCATTTATATGCGAATAGATTCATGTCTGGTGATGTATTAATGGCTATAAGTACATTCATTTACCTGAATGTGCATAGGTTTCCCACAATATTTTTCCTCGCTATAAGAGCATTGACTAATGTGCAGCATTATATTAGTGTGCAGCAACTTGGAGCATAAGCTTGATTTAGTTATTTTAGACTTAGTTAAAATAAGAAAATTTGTAATGCGAGTAAAAGGTGCCCCCTTAAAGTTTCTTGCCTATTCTTCTCTGGGGAAGACTGCACCTTTGCGAATAGGCGTAGAGTCAGTAGGATCAAAAAAAAAAATGTCTATACATATAATGTATTTAAATCCTTTAATGTATGTTTGTATGTACCTATTAAATGTAATCTTGACTTATTTTAAGTGGCATCCTGAATGTCCTATAAAATAAAGATTTTTTTATTCTATTCTATTCTTGTCATTTTTAGGGTTCCGTACCCAAAGAGTAAAATGGGATCCTATTACTAAGACTCCGCTGTCCGTCCGTCCGTCCGTTTGTCTGTCACCAAGCTATAACAACAAAACTAAAAATCAGAATAAAATAAATATTCAAGGGGCCTCCCATACTACAAACGTGATTTGTTTGCTCATTTGTATAGATAAATGGTACGACACCCTTTGTGCGCGAGTCCGACTATCACTTGGCCGGTTTTTGTATCTACTATTGTTATTTTGTGTAAAGAAAGAAGATCTACATTCTTTTAATTTACAAAACGCCACAAAAGAATATGGGACACATTCAAAGTAAAGAACAAAATAAAAGTATATATATGGCTTACATATTTTATGAACCTGCTCGATATACAAACGGTAGTTATATTATTTTTCTGCGTTTGAAGTTGTCGCAGTAAAGTATCATACAGTGGCCGGAGCAAAACCAAATGTTTGCATTTTTTTCGTTATTTAAAAGTCTCCCGCGCTTATCACGCGCAATAGCCCAATCGAGAGGTTAAGTGCGGATAATGCCTGCAAGCATAACATAACAAGCTTCCCCCGCAACCCTGAATTCTTCCAGTTAAGTGTCAAATCCCAATTTCTCAGGGTACAGCTGAGGTGAGTCCTGTTTGTCATCGCACTACATCACAGCTGCATCCTCCAGGCCTAAGTCGCTCGGATGGTAAAAGGCCTGATGGCTTTACTTTATTGCCATGGCATTGGGGAAAGCTTGTTGTTAGATGTAACCTGCGTCAGTATATTCGCAGCGTCTCATGGCTGGAGCAGCGGCCGAGCACGCTGCCTTACGGAAGAATAAAAAGTACTCGGTGCTCGCGCGGGAGTGCTTTTTCGTTCCAGTTGCGGCTGAAACGACTGGGTGCTGGGGCTCTGAGGCAATTGAATTCATTCGGGAAATCGGCCATCGATTGCGGGAAAAAGGCAGTGACCCTCGCTCCGTGTCGTTCCTGTTGCAAAGGCTATTCATCGCTATCAAGCGCGGAAATGCCGCAAGAGTGATAGGTACTTTTGCACCGGGGATGCCTCGGTGTGATTTTTAAATTGTTATGTTATGATTATGACTTAAATGAACAAAATACATCATTCAAGACCCATACAAAAAATATCAAAATTTTTAAAGTGGCGGCTAAAAAAGGTTAAGTTATTATTTCGAAAGAACATATTATTCTTTACAGTTTTTAGAACGATAGCTAAGCTGTACGACCATTACTAGATTTGTTCTTGACACTTATAAATCTGGATTTAAAATGTTCCGGCCATAGAAATAGTGTTTCAATAGATTGTGATACAAAACATTTTTCGTATTAGGTTATAGGTTTAAATTCTAGATTTAAAAAAAGGAAAATTCGTAAAGGTCGTACAGCTTAGCTGTCATAATAAAAAATATTAAGAATAATGTGTCCTTTTGAAATAATAACTTTACTTTTATTGGCCACAATTTTCAAATTTTGATACGTTTTGAATGATGTCCTTTTAATGCTAGTACCAATGTTGTTTATTCCTTTTTTATCATTGTTGGTTGGTGTTGTGTTGTAGTATGTCTTGAAATGTAAAAAATTCTACAATTTCTGAAATTATCTTTAGTCTCCTTCAGAATGATAGAGACACAAGTCAAACTTTAAAAACCATAGAACTACCTATTATAGTTTCATACTTACACCCAGTTGCAAAACGTCCATTAAATTTAATGCTACTTTAAATGTCATACTGTCACTTTCCGTCTTGTTGACGTAAATAAGGACGTATTATATTTAAAGAACTGCAGCTCTAGCACGATAATGATAAACTCGGGATCGGCTCACGCTGAAACTTCACTTTGATTGCGCGAGGGTCCCGCGCAAAGGCTTGTTCGCCCTATGGCGTTGTCAATGTTGACATTTTGACATAGGATCGCAGTGTTGTCGCTGCGCTGTCACTTTAGTACTCGGCCTGCTGCAATTGAATGATAAGAAAATATATTAACACTAAAATTAAAAATTTTGAATCACCCCCGACATTCGATTGCTTATAGCTTTTAAACGGCTGAACAGATTTTCATGAAACATAGCTAAGAACACTCGGGATAAAATTATCTATGACATAAAAAAAACTAAACGAAAATCGGTTCATTCGTTTGGGAGCTACGATACCACAGACAGATACACAGACAGACACGTTAAACTTTTTTGCGTCGGGGGTTTAAAATGCACTTTTACCGGATGAGTAAGCGCTCGTAGCCCAGTGATCTCAACCGATCAGTGAGGTTAAGCAACGTACACAGAGGCAAGGAACCTGATGGGTGACCAAAGTGGCAATTTATCACGAGCGTTTCCGTGCTTCGGAGGACACGTTAAGCTGTCAGTCCCGGCTGTTGTCGATTGACTACAGTCGTTAAAACCAAATCAGAGGCCATTGTGCGGTTTAAAAACTCTGACACCAGGGTTAGCCAAGTTCGCCACAGACTTGACTATACCTACAAGATAAGAAGGAGACCGGATGAGTATCGAAAAATTGTGATGAAAGATAGTTAAAAGATGTATGTGTTGAAACTTGAAAACATTCATTTTCTTTTTCCACCTCCACCCGCGCTGCTTGGTTCATTATTAAGTATTTTTATTAAAAGAGGTACTTTTTATTATTTAAGTTTAAGCTTCTTTATCTTATAAATAGCCTAGTATTTTAATATCTTTACAGAAAGATAGGAAAGTTATCTTAGTGAATTTATATGTGAATAAGCTGATTTCAGCAAAAAACCTTTTTTGAATTCAAAGGAAATGTCTTCACTTAACAATTTTCCCAGAAACCTACTTGTACATCCTGATACTATAAAATGATATCCTCAGAATTTATTCGATACTCCATTATTTCACGTTTTCCTCGTAGGGGAGCTTTGATTAACCGAACCTCTTTCTTTCGTTTGTGAGTGTGAATCATCCCTCTGTTACGAATATTTTCCATCAAGTAACAGGAAATTCCGGTTATTTTTTTTGAAAACGTACGGCTTTTTCAAAGGACAAGTTTATCCTGAAGGATCATATCGAAATTACTTATACACATAATTTTCGCGTTCTTTCTATACCTAACCAATTAATCACCATATCTTGAAAACCTAAACGAATAATCTCATGATGGAATTTTAAAAAATCCCGCCATAAGAATTTAAAAAAGAAACGAACCTCAGAAAAATATTCAGCTTGTTTTTACATACATACTACATACGCTCACTCCTGTAATCCCTAACGGGGTAGGCAGAGCATCATTGGTTCTAGAACCACTAAATGCCACGTTTGACACAATTTGTGAGGGTTATCAGATGGAATAGTTGCATAATGGTGAGAGGAGTTCAGCCTTTCGCCCATTATACAGCAAAACCCTCGCATCCCACTTACTGACTTTTACTGTATACCTGGGAAGAGTAGGTAACTGGCACATTCTAAGTTTTTCTTTCACCCCCAGTGGAAGTGTGGCACCGCTCTTAGAGCGGTTTCGCACTATGTCCAATTCGAATCCGATCCGAACCCGTAAAAATATGGTCCGTTGTAGCCGTTGAACTACACACATCAACACGGTCTAGGGATATTGCACGATTTTTCATACAAAAGAGGTCTGTTTGAGCAGCTATAAAAGCATATTCGAGATACATGGATGGCTATAATTTTCACACGAGCAAGTGCTAAACCTGAATTTTCAATTCTAGTCAGTAAATTTTATTTTACTTGAAATTTGTGAAAACGTGGCGGAAACGCTGTATCTCATGAACCGTGATTGTTAGACCGTTGAAATTTTCATATATGATTTATTTCTATTGGTCCTGTAGCAAAAAATACTAATAACCAGAATAAAATAAATATTTAAGGGGGCTCCCATACAAAAAACGTGATTTTTTAGCTCGTTTTTATTGATAAGTCTGTCCGAGGCTGTATCTCATGAACTGTAATAGTTAGACAGTTGTAATTTTTACAGATGATGTATTTTGGTTGCTGCTTTATCAACAAATACTAAAAAGTAGAATAAATTTAATGTATAAGGGGGCTCCCATATAACAAACTTGATTTTTTGGCCGCTTTTATAGAAACTATGGTTTTTATAGAATCCGACTCGCACTGGGCCTTTCGTGCGCGAGTCCGACTCGCACTTGGCAGGTTTGATTAAATTACACGACAGATTTATTTGGCCGCTAAAAATGGATTTTCATACAACTTTTGCCGGCCGCTGCTCACACGTATTTGGACAGTACAGCAATTTCGACTTATCTCCAAGAAGGTTGTCAAAAAATATAATTATGCTCTTTCCAAGCTTGTTTTAGATATACCTACTTTCTGTAGGTACTGAAACTACAGTGTCTTTTAGGAAGCTAGGTAGCTGTAGGTAAGTTGGAGCTAATGAGGTTGGTTCCCGCGCCAATGTAGAAATATTATTATGTCAGCTAGGAAAACAACATTAGGGGAACTAGGCTAACTCACTTAGGGCGTGTTCTGGTGTTCTAGAAATATAGAATGTTAAGGGAGACAGGGGTTGGTTGTGTTGTGATACGGGTAGGGTGTTACAGTGGCTAGTTATTATTAGCGACTATAGCCGATGTAGTCATATTATTCATTCCTGTAAGATTTGGCAAGTTGTCTATCATTTACATTACAGTAATTTTTGTAAAAACGTTTTTGGTTTAGTTTTTATTGCCACTGTAACAACCTACCCGTGTCAGAACCAACCCCCTATAGTATGCCTGGGAAGAGTTGAAGAGTTGGCAGCTGACACATTCTAAGTTTTTCTTTCACTTCCGGTCCGCTCGTAGCCCAGTGGCTCTCGCTGATCTCAACCGATCAGTGGGGTTAAGCAAAGTACACAGAGGCAGGGAACCTGATGGGTGACCAAAGTGGCAATTTATCATGAGCATTTCCGTGCTTCGGAGGGCACGTTAAGCTGTCGGTCCCGGCTGTTGTCAGCACCCGATAAAGGCAGCACACATAGGAATAGTGCCATCTCCGTCTCTCAACAGGCCTGGGCCGGCAGTGCGAACAGTGTCGATACACGAAGTTTACGGACTATGAAAGCGTGCGTGCGTAAAAACATGTTCGAAAGTTAGAAAAATTAGATTTATGGAAAGGTACAGCTCAAACAGAAAAATGCGTTAGCTACTTATCGTGAGTGTTCAATCACGAACATTTTGATAGCAAATTCAAGTTCCTCTGTGCATTTTACTATCGTTTTTACAGCTTAAAAGATACATAATATTGGGTAGGTATTTATGTGACTTTGTGAGCTTTTTCTATCGAACCTAAAGTGCTGAATCATGTTTTCAGCAAACATCTTATCTAGTTTATGTCTTGAATATTACCGTAGTATTTTTTTTCTTCGATTTAATGCAGTGCGTCATGCTTATCTACGCATCATAAAATCGTAATTTAGGTGCTGTAGTCGCCTTAAAACCAAGTCAGAGGCCATTGTGCGGCTCGAAAACTCTGACACCAGGGTTAGCCAAGTTCGCCACAAACTTGACTATACCAACACGATAAGAAGAGAACTCCCGGTTTAGAGTGGAAGCTCTTTTTTGTCAAATACACCTGACGGACTTTTCCTAAATAAAAAGAACTTAGTCACCTATTCTTGCCTGACGAAACTGGCACATACTTAGGTACTTACTTATAACATTACTTACTTACTTCGACATTAAAAAAAAACAAGGTACCTAGCATACAAAAAACCGTTTAAGTATTCATTTAAAAACTTAAGAAAACTAAAATAAACCGACTTAAAAAAAGAAAAAAAATAAAGAAAACAGTCTTCATTTAATGTACAGAGGTCAGCGCATTAGGTTACTCCATTTTTATTGAAAAACCGTTCTTATCGTACAGCACAGAGTTCTCGCATGTAGTAACCTGATGTGCAGCCCTCTGTACTACACTTATTGATCTGTTTGAAGTCGGTGCGAAGTCGGCCTATCAATCAAACTTATCAGTAAGTAGGTACTACGTCGGTCCACAAACATAGGTACATTTAAAAAAAAGATACAGATAAAGTAGAAAATAGAACCTTCACCTTTTTTGAAGTTGGTTAAATACTGCTCAAATGAACCATATTGTAATTTACGTTAGATCATTAAGTAAGTATGTACCGTTATCTATAGTTCTATACTAATACTAATCTATACTAATAATCTTATATATATAAAAGAAAGTCGTGTTTGTTACAACACTTATAACTCGAGAACGGCTGGACCGATTTCCATGGTTTTTGATTTGATGTATTTCTCTCCGTCCCGAATAGCAGAATAACTATTAAAAACATTGGAAAATTGACGGGGAAATTCCCACGGGAACGAAGTCCCGGGCGAAAAGCTAGTATAATATTATAAAGAGGAAAGATTTGATTGTTTGTTTGTTTGTTTGTTTGTTTGTATGCATCGAATAGGCTCCGAAACTACTGGACCGATTTGAAAAATTCTTTCACCATTAGAAAGCTACATTATCCCCGATGGACATAGGCTATATTATATTTTCAAAAAAATTAGGGATCCTTACTGAAACTCAAATAATGTAACCCAAGGTGTCAAAAAATTACCTAAAATATTCTTTACATTGCGTGCGCTGCGTAAACTATTGATGATAGAATAAAATAATGTAATACGACTTTGCAGAACACATAAATATTTACAAAAAGTGTCGCGACAGCATATTTCTAACTATTGTAGTTATGCCGCAATATGTGTTCTTTTATTTTAAAAATGTAATTGAAATGCCGCCCGCTATAAAATGCTCTTTATTTGTATCTTGGTATTAATCCTTATAAAAATAAGTTACTTCATATTCAAGACTGCTTCAATATCTTTATACAACTTTTTGAATTATGCAATTCGGACAATCCATTCAAAAGATATCACGAGTTTAAAAATGTAAGTATTAGAAAAAAGTTTCATGGTCGCCGCTCATCCTGCTCAGCTAACTAGCTAGGCAGCACCTTATGCGATGTAGGCGTCACTGGGGTACGGGCCGTACGGGCGGGCAGTCAATGTCAAGAAATGAAAAAAAAAAACTCCAGAAATTTAATAATATTATATAAAATCAATCAATATCTATAGTTGTGTATGCTGTATGACAGCAATGCAGACTGCTTTTCCAGTCTCGGTGGACATTCCCTCTACTGGTAATTTAGGTCCGTATTATCTAAATTACCAAGCTTGATATATACATAAGTATTGATTGTCTCTTTCTTTCACTACCAAAATGACAAAGGCGATTGCTGCTTAAGTATAGATCAGTCTGAGTTGCGTTCTATAATACGGACCTTAGATGCACATTGAATAAGTGCTCAGAGCATTTCAAGCAATTAGAATACCCTCTTCCTATATGATAAATAATTCCATAAGGCTACCTATATGCTATTTTAGGTTTCAAACATGTATTTATTCATAACTTAATTGAAAGACTTAAATTTAATATCTTAGGTAATAAGCATAGCCAAATACAGATTACTCTGGATTAGCAAATATTCGTCTGTTTATAGGTGTTTTTTCTATGTAACAAACATGATTATTCTATTCAGCTTACGTCTTTAGTAAGTAAGTAATTCTAATCAAAAAGTTGTAGTTTTACAGCACCATTGTATTCTATGTATACCTTTCTGCAGCTTTCTATGTAATACCTATCAATGTCAAGTGTATAAGATGTCAACTTTTATTTGTTTAGTTAGGAATCATCAAAATGGCGATGAACTTTACAGCACTAAGAAAGGATTTTTCTAAATTCTATCCCTAAGGGGGTGAAATGGGGGTTCAAAGTTTGTATGGAGAAAACAATTTTTTTGCACATTTTGAAACAAAACTTCGTCAAGATATACCTCGAAGCAAATAAACGGACACGTGTTTCGCTATTTTTCAAAAATCATCCCCTAAAGGCTCAAGAATGAAACTGGTGACTAAAAAAGTTCTTTGCGCGAGCGAAGCCGCGGGGAAAAGCTAGTATATATATTATAAAGAGGAAAGATTTGATTGTTTGTTTGTTTGTTTGCATTGAATAGGCTTCGAAACTACTGGACCGATTTGAAAAATTATTTCACCATTAGAATCCTACATTATCCCTGAGTGACATAGGTTACTTAACTTTCCCAAATTGCTAGTTTATCAATAAATACTTACTTAAATAAATAAAAAAACTAAAAAAAACTATGTTTTTAAACCATGAATGGTAACGCTTGATGTGTCCTTGACCATATAGGTATATCCTCGCGATATTACAATTTGCCTACTAAAATTATAAAATTACGAAACGTGACACGGCCACCTGCATAAAATTAGTATTAGTCAGGTTATGTTAGAAAACAGAGCAGGCGAACTTGACTTGACTTCTTTAGTTTATGGCAGGCATTGGGCAATCCATCGCCTTGGCGAGAGCAGGCAGGCGAACTAAAGCGGCATAAACAATCCCGTCGCGCGATTGTTTACGCCGTTTACGATAGTAATCTCGTACACAGTACATTTGCCGCGCGATGGCTTAAATAATAATTAACAGACTTGACAAAAAAATTGAGAAGGGGCACCGAGCGACCGTAAGGTATGCGCGGGGAGGCGGGCGGGGCGGGGGAACCGAGCTTGACCGAGATTGTCAATCGCGCGCGCTCGGCTCAAGCCCGCGTCAGTTCGCCGCGAGCCGCCGTCAATATGGCCGACTCTGAATCTGAATACCAAAAAGACATCAAATTAGACTATTCGGAACTACAAAATGAACGCAGCTTCTTATCTTTACTCATAGATTTGTATAGAAGTCACCCAGTGCTATGGAAAGTGAAACATGAACACTACTCTGACAAAAATGAAAGGAAAAAGGCGCTTGACGAAATGGTGGACGAATTACGCGTTTATAAACCATTTTACAATGAGGAAATATTGAAGAAGAAGATTAACATTGTAAGAACGAATTTTAATAAGGAAAGGAATAAGTTGGAGAGAGCATTTCAGAGGGGAAAAGATCATAAACCGAGTTTGTGGTATTACAACGAAATGTTATTTTTAAATGATGCATACGAAGGCGCATCACTACCTGCAAGGCGTTCTTCTATTTATATAGCAAACGTAAGTATTTACGTATTTACTCACAATTTAAAACATCAATGCTTCAATTTGTGTTCAATTTATAACATTGTCAAGCGACTCAAGCGAGCGAGCGTTTTGAGGTTATGTTTTGTCTCACTCGATAGGTATTCGCCGGTGAGTGGCGCACGGTAGGTAACGTTTTTTTCTATCTCGCTCTTACCTAGCACGGCGGTATATCTCCTTTTCTCTCGCGCTCGATTCGTTCACCGTTTATTTACTACTGATGTGTAACTTGCGTACACCTTGATGTCTCCCATATGTTGTTAGCAGTAATGACTGTTTTCGCATCACAATTGCATACTACTCTGATATTCTTTACTTTAAGTTTGCAAGACAGGATAAACTTGCCTACAGAAAATACTTAATCAACATTAAAGTTGCCCCAAGAATTGGTAGGTAGGTCTACCTACGAGTATTTTACTTAAAAACTACACCTATATGAGTAAGGTTCGAACTGTCACAAATACAATAATCTACAGGGTGGAATTTTTTAACACCACCTGGAGGAAAAGTACTCTAAATAGAAAATTAAACTCAAAGGAAACATTCCTTTATTTTTAATAAGAAACTAAACTGCATTCAAAGATTTTAGAAATTTCGCTTGCCACACCCGGAATCGAACCAGCTAAAATCCAAAAAAGCTTTTGTACTTTAATAGTATCGATCGATAGAGTCAATCGTAAGGATCAAATCTCCCTAGCAAACATGGTAATTTAAGTGAAAGGAAGACCATTAAATCTAAGCTTATAAATTGGATGGGACGAGTTAAAGCACTTTTACTTAAGGGTCCCATAGTTAGGTTTTATGTAGTTTAATGGTTCTCCTTTCATCTAATTTACCATGTTTCTTAGAGAGATTTGATCCTTACGATTCACCCTATCGATCGATTCCATAAAAGTACAGGGTGTTATTTTTTTGAATTAAAGCCGTTTCTATTCCCGGGTGTGACAAGCGAATTTTCGAAAATCCTTGAATGCAGTTTAGTTTCTTATTAAAAACAAAGGAATGTTTCCTATGAGTATAATTTTCTATCTACAGTATTTAGAGTACTTTGCCTCCAGGTGGCGTTAAAAAATTCCACTCTGTATATTAAAATTACCTATCGAATGACATAATCATTGCCATGGAGTATTCAACTACCTATCACATTGTGTTTGCTGGAAATTCGGAGAACAGAAAGAAATTAAAAATTTTTCACGTACCTACGAGTATATACACACGATAGCACGTCAGGTTATACATGTTCACCTTGACGTTGCCCTTATGTCGTTCATAATAGCGTTGGTTTTCGTAGTTTTTTTATTTTTATTATAAGATGGGTTAACTCTTGACCTCAATCTTGACCATAAAGGTCAGAGATGAGGTCGACGATGGAGCGAGTTAACCCAGAAAATGCCTATAAAGGCACTGGTACTCCCACGCACCGACGGAACACAGCAGGCTGTTTGGCGTCGGATTTCGGTGGGAGGGTGGTCGCGAACCAGACGGCCCTTTACAGAGCCTACCACACCGCATGAGACCATAGGACGACACCTCAGATTCAGAAAAAAATGAACTGTCGTTGCCTGGGATGGATTACTAGGAGGCAGGTCTCATCTGTGTTTCCTTAGTCGCCTCTTACGACACCCACGGAAAGAGATGGGGTGGTGTTATTCTCAACCGATCACCACACGGCAAAAAATAGTGCAAATTTATAACCTGATACTCCTGATAGGTATGCTGTCGTTGGTTTTTTAACCGATTTCCAAAAAGGAGGAGGTCTTCTCCTATTTATCGAAGAAGAAGAAGAAGGAGGAGGTTCCATGTTCGACTGAATGTAGGTAGGTATCTTTCTTTTAAAGTAAATGTATGTTCACCGATTTCTCCGCCATTTATGGACCGATTAGTCCATAAATGGTGAAGTTTTTAAAAATATTTTTATTTAATAACTAGCTGACCCGACAGACGTTGTCCTGTTTTCTTTTTTTTTCAACTTTCTTATTTTTTTCTTTCATAAGATCCTTCTCCTGATAATAACGAACAGAACAAAAAAAGAATTAGCGAAATCGGTCCAGCCGTTCAGGCGTGATGCCGTGACCAAGGGAAATAGGGATTCATCCCTACTAATCCCTACTAGTCCCTACTAATATTATAAATGCGAAAGTAACTCTGTCTGTCTGTCTGTCTGTTACCTTTTCACGCCTAAACCGCTGAACCGATTTTGATGAATTTTGGTACAGAGATAGATTAGAGCCTGGGAAAGGACATAGGCTACATTTTATCCCACAGTTGGGCACGATATAACCTGTAGTCCACGCGGGCGGAGCCGCGGGCGGAAAGCTAGTTTTTCTATATATAGATTTATGGTCTAAGGATTGACAAATAATTGTCAAGTTTTTTATTTGTGTAGTTATTTTTTTTTTAATTCAGTGCCTGATTGCATTTTAACGCCTTTTTGTGAAATTTTCCTTTGCCTGTTAAATACTTCATGGGAAAGGCATAGGTACTTACATATGTTCATGCAGCCGAGTTATGTTTATTAATTTTATTTATTGTTTACTTTTCAGGTAAAGAAAAATTTCACAAAGAGTCGTTAAAGAGCGATCAAGCGTGACAGTGAACTTTAAAAAAATATTTAAGAAAAATTACAAAAAAATAAAAAAATCTAACTGGCGTTTAATTACCTTTAAAACTTAAATTATTAGATAAAATATTTAAAAAATATCAACAAAAAATGTCACTTATAGCTTTTTTTTATTTAACAAATTGCGAGATTAAGAGGTACGAGTATGTGTAGTAAATAAACAATAATACATAACATAGTGTACTTATTACGATGTTGTTTTATTGTATAGGTTGTTATTAAATTACCCATTCAACCATCAAAATCAAAATTAAAACCTAGTTTATTGTAACACAGGTAAAAATATGGATTACCCTTTAAAAATTATTGTTATAGGTAGTCATTAGAGGCAAAGGAAACACTGTTTGAAAAATGTATTTTTGTACGAATGCCTTTATTTAAATATATAAAAGGAGAAACTGACTGACTGACATATCAACGCATAGCCTAAACGGCTAAACGTAGGCACTTGAAATTTGGAAGGGACGTAGCTTAGGTACCGTAGAGGTGCACTAAGAAAGGAATTCCAGAAATTCCCACGGGAACGGGAATTAGCGGGAAAATCCTTTGTATGAAAAATCTAAACCGCTTAAGTTAGACGCTTGAAATTTGGCATGCAGGTACCTTAGTAAACTTAAAGCTTAGTCGCAACAGGATATTGCAAAATTCCCACGGGAACGGGAGTTAGCGGGAAAAATCTTTTGTATGTAAAAATCTAAATCTTAAACTAAATCAATGGCGCGTCAATAAAGTGTAATCTGTTCAAAAGAAAAAAATAACACGCAAACGAAGTTGCGGGCATCAGCTAGTTTCACCTAAAACTTTATGAGTGATGTCAGTACTTAACCATGACTTATATCTTCTTACCAGCCCTATACGTCCCCACCGAGGGGCACGGGTCTCCCTTCGAAACACTTAGGGGATTTAGGCCATAGTCCACCACGCTGGACCAATGCGGGTTGGTGGACCGCTCGTCTTTCGAAAATTAATTTTCTTGGACAGGCGGGTTTCATCACGATGTTTTCCTTCACCGTTGAGCAAGTGATAATTAGAAATCGGTACATAAATCCGAAAAGACGAATTTAGTGGTAAATCCACTTCGTGTTTCGAAGGGAGGCTCGTGCCCCTCGGGGGGGACGTACATGGGCTGGTAAGAAGAACCTAACCTAACCGAACCTAAAAATGCCTCCTAACCTATTGTAAGGCCCTTAAAGTTTCGTAAATTTATAATTTGACTAGGGAAAATGTAATATCGCGGGAGATTATAATTTCACTAGTGAGTCTAGACCCCTCTGCTACAGCTTGGTATGTGGGTTAAGTAATAGTAGCCTACCAATCACGTTTATTTATTTATTTAACTTAATGCACTAAAGTACATGGGCGGACTTAATGCCTAATGGCATTATCTACCAGTCTACCTTAGGGTGATTGGGAGATGTACGTGGTAGGTGCATATCACAAATATATGAAAATACTTTAATAACTATGAAACTACACTAAGAATATTTTCCACGTTAAAAACGTATGAGTCACCGACTTCAATCCCAACAACAGTTCGCACAAAGTAGATATCTAGTTTTTTGCGGACTACAATGCCTATTAGCAAATAACTACAAACAGAAATGTCATTCATTTATTTAGATGATGTTCTAGTTTGTAGTATATTTTGTTTTTGTTGATTTTTTTTAAAAGCGCTGAATCATTTTCGATAAAATTTATATGGGACCTCTTCAGGAGTATACTCTTTCGAACAAATAAAGAATTTTGAAAATCGGACAACAGTTGCCGGAGTAATCGCGTAACAAATATACAAAAAAAAATACCGGTGAATTGAGAACCTCCTCCTTTTTTGAAGTCGGTTGACAAAGGAAAATAACTGTAATACTTACTAAATATATAATCAAATGCATACTTGTACTTACATAAAGTAATTATAATAAATATAAATACATACAATATGAATATACATAACTATAATAGATATATAAATACATAATATAAGAATGAAGAAGTCAGCTTGAATCATATAACAGCTTCAAAAAGTGACACCGTACTCTGTGTTTGAAGGAGTTACGGCACGTTGAAAAAATACATTTTATCTGTTCAGCTGGGCTATGATGATCGCCATGACGTATTATCTCACGCGCTATCTCATGGTCACGCGACTGTTTCGACCAATTTGATTACGAGAAAGATATTGAGAACTATTTAATTTTCATATACTTGCTGACAACAACCGCGACCGAACGTAAAGTTGCAAACTACCTAGCAACTGGAAATTCAGTTGGTGGTGGCGCCACCAGTCAAAGCAGCCGTCATTAGATGTATGATATTTGGATAGTTCTTTTCGCCACTTGAATGGATAAAATGGCGACAGTCACACGAACATATAATCTTAATCTTAATTATATATATAAAATGCTAATGCTAATGTACGTATGTCCGGGGTTTTCTCTATCACCATCAATTCCAATCAACCCCTCGTTGAGGTGGTAAATACCCCTTGGTCTCTAGACGAAAGTAAGGGAGTTTGGTCGCGGTGGGTGGAAGTGGGTGGCTGTGGGTGGCGAAAATGTAAAAAAATATATATCTGTCCTTCTTTAACACAATCATGAGAACTTCTGGAAAGTTCTAAAAATTTCTGGAATGATCTAGAAAAGTCCAGAATGTGTGTAAATGTTTCAATCGATTTGGAATGTTTTAGTAAGTTCTAAAAACTTCTAGAATAATCTCAAAAGTTCTAAAATGTGTAAAACTTAATATAATCTATTTAGAATGTTCTGGAAAGTTCTAATATTTTCTAGAATGTTCTAGAACGTTCCAAAATGTGTTAAACTTAATGTTGTTGATATAGAATGTTCTGGAAAGTTCTGATAATTTCTGGAATGATCTAGAAAAGTCCAGAATGTGTGTAAATGTTTCAATCGATATGGAATGTATTAGAAAGCTCTGAAAACTTCTGGAATAATCTAGAAATTTCTGAAATATGTAAAACTTATTAAGTTAAACTTATTAAGTTTTACACGTTTTGGAACGTTCTAAATTATTCTAGAAATTATCAGAACTTTCCAGAACATTTTGAATCGACTTTTACACATTTTGGAACGTTCTAGAATATTCTAGAAAATATTAGAACTTTCCAGAACATTCTAAATAAATTATTAAGTTTTACACATTTTAGAACTTTCTACACATATTAGAACTTTTTAGATTATTCCAGAAGTTTTTAGAACTTTCTAGAACATTCCAGATCAATCGAAACATTTACACACATTCTGGACTTTTCTAGATCATTCCAGAAATTTTTAGAACTTTCCAGAAGTTCTCATAATTGTGTTAAAGAAGGACAGATACTTATATATTTTTTTACATATTTTTTCACAAATGGATCCTTATATATTTTTTCATACCATTAAACATACGATGTATTACGCCGGGTTTCGCCGCTAGTTTATTATAAAGCACTAAATCACTCGAGATTAAAGAGCGATATAGTGATCAATTACTTTCACCCCACGGAAAGATATGAGGTGGTGATATTCATAACCAGTCGCAAGATGGCAAGAAAGATACGGGGTAGTACAATTCTCAAACCAATCGCCAGATGGCATGAAATATATGGGGAGGTGGGTGATATTATCAACCGATTACCAGACAGCAGGGAAGATGTGTGGTGGTAATATACGCTAACGGTCACTAAACGGTAGATCCCACAAAGGATCCCCAAAAAACAACTTAAAAGTCTCAGGGAACTACTTCGTTTTTGCTTCGTTTACATTGATGACCTATTATCATCCACATTTAAGACCGTAAATTGCAGTTTTTATTTTATTTTTGACCTGAACTACTGAAGCGATTTCGATAAAAAATTTATGGGACCAATCTGGAAGTAGATGCTTCTGAACTAAGAATTTTTTTAAATCGGTTTACAAATGACGGAGTTTTGAGGTAACAAACATAAAAAATAAAAATAAAATAAAAATATCAGCCGAATTGAGAACCTCCTCCTTTTTTTTGAAGTCGGTTAAAAATTACTTTCTGCTTTAGAGCAGCGATGATCCACTTTCTGCAATCTAATTAGGTAAACACTGGCCCACTTTCAGAGTATGAGAAGTGAAAAAAAATTTTGATCATGGGAGATCAAAATGCGTTAAATGCTGATAAATTTTGTATGGGAACTCAAATTTGTTCAGTTTCATGGACTGATTAACCACCCGAGAGGTTGAAAGAGAGTTACCTAAAGCCCCGTTTAAATGCTTGTAGGTATTTAGAGTCCCTCGCTCATTCCCTAATTTCTTGTTGCAGCGGGAAACGACACAAGAACAAGAAGACGATGAAGGGGAAGCAGCAGACGAAGAACAAAATGCAGAACAAGAATTGGAACCAGAACCAACTTATCATTCAGAAATAGAAATAGGACCAGGACCTAATCGAAAACGGAAAAGAGTATCAATAAAGCCAACGAGAAGGCCGATCAAGAAGATTACTGTAGAAAAACAATTCGTTGAGCCTGACCCAGGGGAAGATGAATCGGAGCCTGAATTAGAACAATACATGACTGTGACAACAACATACTATAAAAAAAAGAAAACAAAAGAAGAGATAGCGGCTATGAACTGGGCGATGAAGCTTAGAAAGATGGCGCCAGAGCAAAAACTGTTTGCGGAGAAAATAATCAATGATGTAGTGTTTGAAGGGCAATTAGGGAATTTGACTAAGAATGGGGTGTCGTTTTGCCCCGCTTTTCCTTAAAACAGCCACACTCAAAGTGTGCTCCGTGAAGCTCTAAGGCAACGACTTTGAGACGGGTTCTGCAATAATATAAGCAAAGGCTATGCAGGGTGTGAGGGCAAGCTTAGCAAATACTTAAATGGTGGAATCTACTCATTACTGCGATCGACTACAAGCAATAAAATTTTTCCTTTAAATGTCAAAAATTTTCTTAATTTTTACCTTCTTTGGCGCAACGCAATTTACCGCAAAACCGCGGCCCGAGCGTAGCTCCCCCGTGCCACGCCGCTGTCAGGCAATGTACATAGCTCGTTTTCATGTTTTACGCTGTTATCGTTGTTTTTTATTGTTATTATTTAAAAAAACATGAAAAATGTTTGAAAATTTCCCTGAGGAAAATTGGAACATCATTCAGAATGATAATCTGAGTACAGGGTTTCATTTTTTGCTAAGCTGTCCTTTACATCCTGTACATTGAACAAAGAACATTATTGGGATTCATGTAAGTAGTAGTTAAATATGTTATTTATCAATATAATATGAAACCGTGAGCGCCAAAACTTTATTGATGACTGATTGTTATAATAAACTTAACTAATTGCGTTCTGTTTTTTTTATTTATTTTTATTTATATATTTTTTTATCGGTCTCATGAATTAGGTGTCCATAATTCTGGCAGCGCCACCAATGGCCACCATTACCGATTTTGAAATGGATTATTATTCTTAAGTACGTGGTTGTCAGGGCCGACTTTTTTGCTTGGTCCATCAGACCAATGGCCTTCGGAACCCACTGTACCTATTTCGTAGGTGTGGAAAGCAAATGTAACGAGATAGGCGTAATTCGGAATCAGATGCCATTTAATCTCGTTCCTATTGCTCAGCATTTCAGTTTATGGCGCCGCCTTCATATTTCATATTTCTTTATTTGCCTTCAAATGGTACAATAAGTTCTTAAGCTAATTATCAAGTTCATCATTAGAAACCTTGTACAAGGTACAGAAAACTTATAGTCATTTAAAAAAATGACAGTTTTTTTTTCTAAGTCTAAGTCAATGTGGTAGTTTCTAATAAATTCAAGGTATGTTAATATAATCATAGTAATAATATTCAATACGAAATTCAATGACAAATTAAATAAAACAAATTAGCTTTATTCAAATACAAAAATAAAAATAAAATACATATGTCAAAATTAAATTAATTAACGTCTTAAATTCTAAATTCACTACCGCACGTCCTAATTACAAGTTAAATAACCCGCCCTGTGCCGTACCGGACGCAAAGGTGCCCATCACACTCGCCGCGTTTCCGCGTTGAATAGCAATCGACAACCTTTGCGCCAGGTAGGACCCAGAGCGCGCGTCATGCCCACCCTCCCTAAGACGACGCCCAATCTCTTTGACGAAGGTCAAAGCCTCCGACCCCCAGCAACCCGTAGTCTCAAATGCCAGCGGGACAAAGTAATAACTGGCTTCTAGAGCAGAGTACTTGTCCCGCTTTTTGGCGGTTGCATATTCGGCAGCGGCTCCGGCTACCCTGATCGTGCGTCTAAGGTGCGAGGCGGCAAAAGTGCTAACACACGTGGCGTCCCATAACAGGCACTTACCTCTTTGCCACGGCACCATAGTAAGCCCGTCGGGTCTTTTTCCGTCAGAACGACAAAGGCCCGGCGGCTCCAGCACGCTCGGGATATTGGCCGAGATCAGGGCCCTCCGGACGATGTCGTTGAGGGCGTGGTGTCGTGGGAATCTCCCGGCGCACCGACAGCAACTCAACGCGTGATGGCCGTTAGCTTCCACCATGGAACCGCAGATGCATCGATGAGGTTGACAAACATCGCAGCCCAGGCGGAAAGCCACCGCCACACGTACAGAGCTACTGTCGAGGAGGGTCCCCAAATGTGGCGAGGGCAGAGCGTGTAACCACGCTCCAGATTCTGCTCTCGACACCGCCCTAAACCTAGCCAAATCTACACCACTGGCCGCATTAATGAGCCGGGTAAGTATACTTTTTGCCCCCCCGTCATCCCATGCTCGCTGTACTTCAGGGGTTTCGGGCACAGAGACAGTCGGGAACCGGGCCGCCCACTCCGTCATCGCACTCGCCGCAAAAGGGATGGTAGTCGTGTCTCCATGAGAAGATAAAATATCAGAGACTAGCCCACCAACCCCATGCGCCGACGCGAGGAAGGCCGGCAAGGCCACGTCCCCCACACGCCGAACTCCTAAACCCCCGTACCGGATCGGCAAAGATGCCTGATCCCACTGGGCCTCACTTAGAGCCACATTTAAAATGGTCTCAACTGTGCCTTTTAAAGTACTGTCAAAGGTAGAGATGTCACCAGGACACAACCAAGTCGGAGTTGTCCTTAAAAGGTAAGTAATTTTAGGGACTGCGAAACACATTCTTAACAAGACCAGGGCAACGTGAGCTGAGATCTTACTTAGACGTTCCTGAGCAAGGAGAAGGAGTCGTCTTCTTGTTTCTATAGCCTCAGGGATCGCCTCTGGGAAAATAGGTGAGCCCAGTAAACCAAAAGTCGCTCGAGTAAGTTCCCTAAGGCCAGGAAGTAAAGAGTTGAAAATATGGAAAAAGTGACAGGTGGATGGTCCGCAGCAGAAAAACTCGCATTTAGATGCATTCACCTCCAGCCCCATCTCTTTAAAGAGAGGAAGCAATGTGAGCAGGTCTTGTTTCACATCTTCGGGTTTGCCACCTATCGTACCGTCATCCAAGTACCATATGTTAAGTGGAGATTTTAGCGATGTAATGGCTTTATGAATAGCGAGGTTAAAGGTAAGCGGTCCAAGCGGATCTCCCTGCTGCGCACCCACCTGGGAAAGGATTAAGGATTGATCATAGAAAAGGTTAGAAGGAGAATGATAAACTTGATAGAGAAAGGGAAATAAGGAGGGAATATTTGCCTTCGCCTCGCTCAGGAGTACGTCCCTTTCTACTGTATTGAATGCATTCTTTACATCTAGCTTGATGACAATACAGTTTGCATTCTGTGGCTCCGATACAAATGCTCGCGTCGCGTGAATCGCTGCCTCACAGCCCAATTGCGTCCCAAAACCTAGTTGGTGTGGTTGCAGATATGAAGCCATCTCCCCTCTGACCGCACGGCATCCCAATTTAGAGACCAAACGCCGCAAAACACTTCCAACCGCGATTGGTCTTATACCCCCCTCTTTTTTAGATAAGGCGCACAAACTCGCGCCGTACATGTATGGACAAACCTCGGAGTTTAACAGTCCGCCAAGTAAAAAGTTGCATAGCCTAACCAAAGATTCCAACAAGCGCTGCCCGTTGTCTCCGGCAGAACTCGAAGTCAGTTCCTTCAAATGAGCCGGCCGAATTCCGTCCAGCCCCGCGGCTGAACTGTTATGAAAACTGCCTATTGCTTGGACAACGTCCTCCATTTTGACCTTTAAGGTGGCAAAGGATAGGTCAGGCTCCTGTGGGAAACAAAGTGGACGAGACGGGGACGGATGCTTCGATCGCAAGGAAGCAAGAGTCTCTGGACCGGGCTCTGAGAATGTATCATCAGACATCAGCACACGAACCGCCCCCCTCAGGTCACCCTCAAACACCTTCGACTCAATAGTCTTAAGAACCGATGGTGGTCGGGAGGAGGCAGCCACATCACTGACCTCTTCGAACGTGTACTCCAAGGCTGAATCTATGTTTGCTTTCACTTTAGTTGTTAAGCTGCCCATGCCCAGGCCCTCGAACTCTGGTGCTCTTAGTGCCGAATATGCGAAGGTAAGAAGGGCACACCAATGGGTTACGTCATTGGTTTCAATGCACTTACCAAATTAAATTATATTCTAATATTTTAAAGGACAATTAAATAAATAAATTAATTACAGTCAATGAGATAATTACAATTAAAAAAGTACCTTGTCATAATTAGTAAAATTAATTAGTCAAATGTTTCTTTTTGGAGAGGTAATTCAATCATTTTAGATACTCGTCAATTTTATAATAACATTTTTCAATTAAGTACTGTTTCAGTTTATTGGAGAAAATTTCATAGTCAGATTCATTCTTTATGGTTACTGGGATTTTATTATATATTTTTACGGCTGAGTAGTAAGGACCCGATCTGTACAGCTCCATCGTTGAGTGTGTTTGTTACAAATTATTTATGTATTTTGATCTTAAATTGTATTTTACATGTTTGTCTCGTTTCAATGTGAATAAGTACATGTGTTTCCTGACAAATAGCGCCGTTGTGAATATGTAAAGAGAAGGTAGGGTAAGAATTCTTCGCTCGATAAAGTGGGGTCTGCAGCTATCTTTTTGCTTATTATTTACTACTTCGATCAACTATAAAGAACTAGATACACAATCCACAACAAAAAAGTTTCCTCACTAAATGATCACCCACTTGACGTTTTGGGTTGTCTTTTCGTTTAGTAGCATTCGTTCGTTCCGAAAGTAACCATGCCTCAGTGCGCAGTGAAAAATTGTAAAAATCACACCTCGAACGTCTCATTCTAGAAGGGTGACACGATAATATTGTAAGGGTGGCGATTACTCGTATTATAATTTTTTTTTTGAGGGCAAAGTAAACATAACAGACAAATACAGGCTTCCATTTAAGGATAGAAGTTTTCCTGTAATTTTATTTTTATTTAAAAAAACCATCAGCAACATTAACGTTACAACATTTTTGTTATGAAACACCAACTTGTATGATAATATACAAGGAGGACACAGAGTAGTGGACATCGGGAATGTGTAGTTAAGTTGCGAAAAAATCAAACAAAAACTCACCTTTCGTCTCATCTTATAATCAAATCATTAAAACATGCTTTTAACTTAATTCAAAACTTTTCCCATGAAAACATTTTCCCCAAGCAATCTATATTGGATTTTTGTAAAATTGGAGTTTTATGCTTAGAATTTGTTTTTTCCTATTTTATCTAACGGACCTTTGGGAGAGCTCGTTCAGTTCCACAGGGAAATTAGTATCTATAAGTTGATTTCGATCTTATGTTAATTTTTATTAGAAATGATTAAATAATAAATTTTGTCAATTCTTCCTTTTACAGGGCGCCATTGCCCGATTTCGTTTATTAACGCCAGATATAAGAAAAGATTTTTTTTTGTAATTTCAAATTGAAATACCTCAATTACCATTATTTTTCTTGTAAAAATAACGTATCACCAATTTTGTGGCGTTCAAAATAATTAAAACTGAAAGTTTTTCGCTTCTCAGTCCAACCAAACTAAGAAATTCAGAGTTTTTTATTAAACATCGTGATGAAACCCGTGCGTCTGAAGAAATGTTTCCGAAAGACGCATGGTCCACCAACCCGCATTAGGCCAGCGTGGTGGACTATGGCCTGAATCTCCTACATGGTTTGAAGGGAGGCTCGTGCCCCTCGGTGGAGACATTGTATGGGCTGATGAGAGTGAGAGAGATATTTGTTATACATGAGTGCAAAGTTGCTTTATAACCGAGTGCTCAAATTTGATGACCGACCGAGCGAAGGATTCTGAAATTGGATCACGAGCGCAGCGAGCTGCTACAACAATTAGAATTCTGAGCGTTAGCGAGAGAATCAAAAGAGCACAAGGTCAAAAAACGTGGCACTCGAATCTAAACACGTAACTTTTAATGAGGTATTGAAATAGTATTTGGAGATTTTAACATCACCGTTTGGTGATCGTTTGAGATTAACACCACCCTATTGAGACCTGCCTCCCATTAATCCACCCCAGGCAACAACACCTTAATTTGTTCTGAATCTGAGGTGTCGTCCTATGGGTCTCATGCGGTGTGGTAGGCTCTGTAAAGGGCCGTCTGGTTTGCGACCACCCTCCTACCGAAACCCGACGCCAAACAGCTTGCTGTATTCCGTCAGCGCATAGAAGTACCAGTGCCTTATAGGCATTTTCTGGGTTAACTCGCTCTATCATCGACCTCATCTATGACTATGACCTTGGTCAAGATTGAGGTCAAGAGTAAACTCATCTTATAATAAAAAATAAAAACATCGACTATGACCGTAACGATAGTACACTAGTTTTAAATTAATACATTACGTATAGGCATTTTCTGAGTTAACTCGCTCTATCATCGACCTCATCTATGACCTTGGTCAAGATTAAGGTCAAGAGTAAACCCATCTTATAATAAAAAATAAAAACATCGACTATGACCATAACGATAGTACACCAGTTTTAAATGAATACGTAATGGTAACGATTTTTATACAACCGTTTGTGTCCACGCGAGGTGGTTCTTAAACAGATGATTTTTTTTATTTTCCTTGTGGTGCTGGAATTTATAACTCCTTTAGTTACCATCTTCTTTGTGACCTCATTTTTAGACATTATTAGCGGTTTACCCGTCAATATGCTCGTAGAATTAAGAAGCTGCATATTTGAACCAGGCTGCTACGGAACCCTACAATGCGCGTGGGGGTTGCATTAGAAATTCGGATCCTGAATTTAGGGTTAAAAAGTGGTTGGGGGGCAGGGGGGATGGGGGGAACCCCCTCCCCTGCCACTCCCCCCCCGCGGAGATTCTTATTTTTTTTTTATGAATTTTTAAAAATTGAGTTGGGCATTAGAAATTCGGATGCATTTGAAATTCGGATCCCGAATTAGGGGTTGGGGGGAGGGGGGAGGGGGGGAACACCCCCCTGCCACTCCCCCCCCGTAGATATACTTTTTTTTTTTTTAATGAATTTTTAAAAATTGAGATTATGTTGTTGTGGTGCTTACCGTTTAACGCAACCAAAGTCTTTTCTGGCACTTCGCCGGCCGCTGCCGCGGCACGCTCGCTTCGCTCGCTCGGCTCGTGCGTTGGGGGTCGCAGTTCTAACCTAACCTAACCTAACCTACAGTTTCTGCCCCGATATAATCTCCGCGGGGGGAGGAGTGGCAGGGGGGGTTGCCTCACCCCTCCCCCCCAACCCCTAATTCGGGATCCGAATTTCAAATGCATCCGAATTTCTAATGCCCACCTCAATTTTTAAAAATTCATTAAAAAGAAATAAGAATCTCCGCGGGGGGGGAGTGGCAGGGGGGGGGTTCCCCCTCTCTCCCCCCTGCCCCCCAACCACTTTTTAACCCCAAATTCAGGATCCGAATTTCTAATGCCCACCCTGCGCGTGGCCCGACACGCTCTTGGCCGGTTTTGTCGTAGCTCTGAATCTTTAGGCACTCTGCAATAAAATAACACGGCATTGTTGAGAACCTTTCTCCGCCAAACACAAGAAATCATGGACAACATAGAAATAGATTTATAAGAAATTATTTTAGCTTACTTGTGAAAAGATATGTTACAGCCACCATACGATTCACTTGAACAAGTGTGAACACAACATCTTTTAACCATTTTGTCAATATTTCAATTTAAAAAACTGGTATAATCCTTACCGTTACGAATTATTTTTATACGATTTAAAGCATGCTGCCATGACATTACGATGACACTTTATAGTGCAAAAAATCTACAGTCGGCTAGTATGGCGAAAGTGAAATAAATTGCAATAGCAGCAATTCTTTTTTTTATTGATAGATTAAATTCCCGGCTATCATTTAACGTAAGAATCCAACTAAAAAAGATACAACATACATTTATTTTTATGAGTTAAGTTTTGATATTTTTTGTAAATGTGTACAAAAATGTTAATAAATAACTTTCTGCACTATTAATCTGATATCATCCAGTTGTTTGAAAGTAAATCGAAATCCAACAATATTTATGATTGATTATGCTATTTTTATTAACTTCAATGTTGTGATATTAAAATAATAAGTAACTGTTGCAGTAAAAAATGTAATAGGCTAATTTTTTTATAGTATAGCTTGAACGATGTTGATAACTCAATTATTTAGAAAATCTAACTAGAAACGTAAAAAAAAAAATATTTTTGCTATTTCTGTAGTCATTTTGCGGACAAAATAGAAATAGCGATAATTTTGGGTAGACTTTGTAATTTATGTTTTAAATAATACGATAATTTCAAAATCCAACAAAAAATTTTACATTTACCATTTTATTTCCAAAAATATAAATTGTAAGAGTTGCGCGGGTGGCGGAAGGGTGCGCGGCAGCGGGGGCGCCCTCCTGTCAATCTTATGGATGCTTCTCCCAGGCAGCACACAAGTCAGATAACTGGTCAACAATGTAACCTTATACGAGGTTAAGCTTGCTATTTGCTATTTGCTTATTTTTGTATAGAAGCTGTCTGTATTGCAAAGTGCTGTATAAACTTTTTTTTTGCTATTATCTTGCTATTAGCTGAGTTAGTTTTGTAAAGTGCCGATTTTATTTCTAAAAGCTGAATTATCATCATAAACAGACTTGTTACTCAAGAGTTTGTGTAACCTTTTGTATAATACTGGTATAAAATTCTATTATCAAGCATGATACTGGATAATAGAGGTTCTGTTCTCTTTTAACTGTATTACAGACCACATCTTGACAGTTATTCAGCTGCTGTATAAAGTAGGGTGTTGTTTCGGTTATGAAGAATGTAGCCACTTAACAGAAATTAAGACAGCTGTTTTAACTACTTTATTCCTCTTTAAGTACGAAATTACCCTCTAGTGTAGCTAACTTTGGTAAAAGCAATCGTAACAGAAGTTTTCTGGATATTCACGAAAAGTAAACATTTATCAAGCTAGAAGAACTGTTCTGGAACTTTAGTCAGAATTTAAGCGGCTAATAGATTGACAATCGCGACGCGAAACACACGTGTAAAATGCCGCCTTTCAAAAAACATACTAAAAATACTCCAATTCGTGGAAAAATAGAAAAAGAACAGGAGGCATACGAAGAAAGGAGTATGACAACATTAAAAACTCTTTTTGTGCCAATACACAAACGGGTGAAACTAGTTTTTTAGTTCTTCCGATGTAATCATAAATCAAGTGCGACCACAATTGATAGATACGGGTTCCGTAAGAAATAGTTTTGAATCTACATTTTATGAAGATTATGAATCAATTCAAACGTTCAATAATTCAATAAGTTTCAATAATTTGGAAAAAAACTAAACGGAATATGAAAAGAATTTAATCTTTCGTAATAATTTAAAAGAATGGGCCATAAATAAAAATATTTCTCTAGAAGCCTTAAGATAATTATTAACTGGCATCAATCAAAGATTGCCAGGAGTTTTGCCAGTAGACCCGAGAACATTGTTACAGAGTAAGAGAAACATTGGCATAAAAAATTGAAGGTGGAGAATACTGGCACAAAGGACTTTCTAATGCTTACGTGCCATCTTAAATTAGACTTAATTCAATATTTGTTAGTTTTGAGATTCTAAGGTAGATTAATAACAGTAAGTGGAGTGCGAGTGTAAGTGTGAGTGCTGGGGTGTGTGTGTAAGTGGGGATGTATGTGAGTGCGTGTGAGTGGGGTTTGTACGCCAGAATTTGATTTTGAAGATAGGTAAAGTTTTACAGACCAGCACGCCCTGTAGATGATTGAGTTCCTTGGGGACAGTAAAAATAAATAATAAATCGTATAACTCGAGTCTCTTTAAAGTTCGAGTGAATGGGCATCTTCTGGGTGAGCTTGCTACATCCTCGAGCACATCTTCGCCCCTGGGCTAGATTGTGGTCAAGAGCAAATACATTAGTTATAAAAAAAACCTGATTATGAAAACATACTGATTTTATTTTCCTAAAAATTACAAGATAGAGATAATTTCAAGAACATGGATTCCACTGTCAACATGCAACAAAGGCTGGATGAGATTAAAATAATTTTGTTTTACTCATTATTCACGTTTTTAGATAGAAGAGAACTTATGGACCAAAAATGAACAGAATCTCCAGGTTTTGAAACCTTGCAGAGAGTTATCTGCACCTCTGCACCTTTGCGAATAGGCGTAGAGTCAGTAGGATCAGAGGTACGAATGCGTATGTATATATGTATGTATTTAAATCGTTTAATGTATGTTTGTATGTATTTCATTGTAATCTTGACTTGTTTTAAGTGACATCCTGAATGTCCTATAAAATAAAGATTTTTCTATTCTATTCTATTCTTCAGAAAGATCAAATAATCATCATTGAGGTATTATAATTAACCTCAATGATGACCATGGGAAATTTTTATATAGCTTGGTTGGAGTGTAAATAAGAAGTCGTGAATATGAATAATCATTTGGCAATACTATTGGGTTTATGCGTGACCAAAAGAGAACATGTTTTTTTTACAAATAATGTTTTCATAATGTGCTGTCAGCACTCTAACGAGTGAATTCGACACTTTCAGTTGAGCAATGTGAAAATACTAGAACTAATCTTACTGCAACATATCCAATTTATGTTATAGTACAGCAATCTCTGAAGCTGTCTGTACAATAAGTAACTTATATGATTTATTTAATTAATAGTCGAAAATTACAGTAATACACATCCATTTATTTTAGTTCTTCATCATTCTTTGTTTGATCAAACTTATTTATAAAATAACTAAGCCTATACAGTGTTACAGAAATACCCCAAAAAAACTCAGGCCTATGTGTTTATGCTTCCAAAAGATTAACGATCTAGCCATTGTCTTATTATTATTTTCATCATTTTATTAAGTATTTAGGAATATTTTGGTAACACTTTGTATACAGGGTGTGATAAAAAGGGGAAATAAATATTTCAGAGTATGGTTGTGCTCATGAAACTAAACAACTTTTATAAATGAAAGTAAATGAAACAAAACAAGAATTTTTACATACAAATTTGGACTTTTTACGCTAAATCATTCAGCTGACCGGTCATTTTGTGTGGAAAAGCGATTTTTTTTTTCATATTTCAGCTAAAATTTTTAAGGCAAAGTTGTTTAGTTTCATAAGCACAACCATATCCTGATATATAATATTGCCTTTTTGTTACACCATATAATTGGTCTTTTACGATAAATTAAAATAACTTATCATGCTTGAGAATTAGAATCATTGATCACTCGTACTATAAAAATTTAGATGTTTCAATAATAATTGTTTTTATGTGTGTTTATTTAGGTTTCGAACTCAATGATTATGTTTTAATGAATCAATATACTTAAGTATATTTATGTAAGCTTCAGAGCGCATACACGGTGGCAAAAATTGTAATTCACCAATCAAGAGGTTCCCAAAGTAATAATTTCTTTTGTCAATCTCCTTTTCAAACATACAATCGATACACTTAATGCCACTCGTTCTTATTTCTTCATCATTGCCAATTGTTATGTCTTCTTCTTGGTGTTCTGTATCAGAATCTGCATCTTTATTTTCAGCATTTATCTTTGGTTTCATTCAGTTTTTTATTCGAAGGCTCATAATTTTTCTTTATAATCTGTGTGTTGCTATTAAGTAAATAAAATAAAAAAATTAAAAAAATCAGTTATTTGCTCTTAACAGATAAAACCTTATCTATACTTATAATAAAACTGTAGAGGTCGAATTTCTGTACATTGAAAAAAAATGCTAAAAAAAGAATCAGGGGGATGTAAGAAGAGAAATAAAACAAATCCCGATTTTTTTTAAATTTTTTGTTTCTCTGTTTGTCTGTTTGTCTGTTTGCACGGGCTAATCTCCTAAACCGTTGGACCGATTTAAATGAAATTTTGCATGGTGTTACCTTATATCCCCGGTCAACATTTAGGCTACAAAAATTTTCAAAATTTTGCCAATAAATAGAAAACCAACAATAAAAACCCCTGAAAAAATTCGAAACTAAGAGCTTCTCAGTACATTTTACTCATACTATAGAGATCAACGTATTTTTGACATACATAGGCTAGAGGTAAACGTGACGTAAGCATTTGATTAAAGAGCCGGATTAAACTTTATGGAATATTTTGTGTCGTAGATCCTTTCTCCATTTTTAACCGACTTCAAAAAAGGAGGAGGTTCTATGTTTGACTGTATACGTATATCTTTTTTTATGTATGTTCACCGATTTCTTGCCATTTATGGGGCCGATTTTCAAAATTATTTTTTTGTTTAAAAAAGTATAAGTACTCCAGAGGTGGTCCCATTGTTGTCACAAAGTGAGAAACAGTGTACGTTCCTATTAAAACCGTCGAATTTTAATAAGAACGTACATTGTTTCTCACGTAGGTACTTTCTATTATTTACACAAAACAATACAAAAAAAAAAGAAATTAAACCGACTTCAAAAAGTGAAAAATAAAGACTTAGCATTTAATGTGCTACGTACCTACTAATCTGTTTGAAGTTAGGATCTGATGATGGACTTCCAGGGAAATCGAGGAAAACCCTGAATTTAATAGGCACTTCTGAACGAAAAATTTGGAATGTGCCAGCTGCCAACTTTTTCCCGGTTCATTGCAAAATACAGACGACGTATTAATACTCATACGCGATTTTAAGATCCTCAGGATGTTCATCAAATATACAGTTATATTACTGTAAAAACATTTAATATCCTGCCTACCCCGACAAGGATTATAGGCGCAAGATCGCCACTTATAGTTCGGCCTTGCTGTACTTTTATTAACGAACCAAAACTAATAAATCAATATTTTTTAATAAGAACTAAATTGATTAGTATTTAGTCTTCGAATCTTACTTCGGCCCTGTCAGAGAAATTAGATGACATTCTTCTATTTTTAAAATTTAACTTTTTGAAAACATTAGAACGGCTTATTTTGATTTATATTTTTAAGCAAAGGAATCTATGTCCGTACAGCCGGTATCTTCAGTGCATTTCTTCTTTTTTTAAAAAGCGGGAAACTCGATAAAACTTTTTTGGTTGTTATTGGCGCGTTGTTTACTGGCACCTTTATTTTTCTTCGCGGTCGTTCGAATTTTGGAATTTGATGATTCGATTTTTGTTGGCAGTAAAGTTCTTTTATATTTTTTGGTGAAAATAAAAACAGAAGAATTGATAAGTTTTATCGATAGAAGTTGATAATTGAACTCCAAACCTGGGTTTACTTTAGTTCAGCAATACGGATATGTGTGAGAGATTATTGTTTATTAAAACGTAAGTACCTTTTCCATGTTTTTCCAGAAATTGGTTTTGTTTCCTAATGAAAGGCGGTTTTATTCAAATGCTTCTTTTGTTTTGCAGTTGCAGTGACGTAATTATATAAATCAGAAATTCGTTTGCCGTGGGCTGCCCGATCAAGAGCATTGGCCGACTCACGAAAATAATTCAGCGAGGCCACCAAGCGTCTCGGTGTTAGCTGGCTTCTTCCACCACTTCGCTCCAGACGCCGCACCGCTGGATCTATCAGCTAACTACAACTCTTCTTCTTCCCCTTTTTAGATATACGGATACTGATTAGCTCTGCGTTTTAGTCGATGTAAATATTTTTTTTAATGACTTGGCTTAGGAAATACGGATTTACTGAGTCAGCTTTATAATTTAGTTTATTGAATGTAATGTTTTTTTCTGACTTGGCTTAGGAAATACGGATTTACTCAGTTAGCTTAATAATTTATTTTTTGAATGTATATTTGTTTTAATGACTTGGCGAAATACGGATTTACTCAGTTAGCTTCATAATTTATTTTTTGAATGTAAATATTTGTTTTAATGACTTGGCTTAGGAAATACGGATTTACTCAGTTAGCTTAATAATTTATTTTTTGAATGTAAATATTTGTTTTAATGACTTGGCGAAATACGGATTTACTCAGTTAGCTTCATAATTTATTTTTTGAATGTAAATATTTGTTTTAATGACTTGGGTTAGGAATTACGGATTTACTCAGTTAGCTTCATAATTTAGTTTTTGAATGTAAATATTTGTTTTAATGACTTGGCTTAGGAAATACGGATTTACTCAGTTAGCTACATAATTTCTTTTTTGAATGTAAATATTTGTTTTAATGACTTGGCTTAGGAAATACGGATTTACTCAGTTAGCTTCATAATTTAGTTTTTGAAAACTTAAACTAACAGGTTAGGTTATTAGAAGACTTGGCTAGGAAAACTTATTAAATTTGCTCAGATTTGAATTTCTAATATTGGTCAATAGTTTGACGGTTGGTTGGTTCACAATGCCTCGAAAAAGATCGAATCTTTCTCAGTACTCAAGAGAAGCTAAAAGATTTAGGGATTCTAACGATGATCATGAAGCGAGACTTGCTGCGACTCGAGCACGCCAGGCTACAGCTCGCGCTATGGAAAATTATTCTCAACGGGAAGCCCGGCTAACAGCTGATCGTGAACGCCATTCATTGTCTCGAGTTTCAGAAACATATACTGAAAGAGAGTCCTGCTTGAGTTCTCAGCCTAGCCGCACGGCTGCATCTCGGTCGCTGGAAAGCAGTCAAGAAAGGGATGTACGACTAACAACTGATCGTGAACGCCATTCATTGTCTCGAGTTTCAGAAACATATACTGAAAGAGAGTCCCGCTTGAGCTCTCAGCGTAGCCGCACGGCTGCATCTCGGTCGCTGGAAAGCAGTCAAGAAAGGGATGCACGACTAACAACTGATCGTGAACGCCATTCATTGTCTCGAGTTTCAGAAACATATACTGAAAGAGAGTCCCGCTTGAGTTCTCAGCGTAGCCGCACGGCTGCATCTCGGTCGCTGGAAAGCAGTCAAGAAAGGGATGCACGACTAACAACTGATCGTGAACGCCATTCATTGTCTCGAGTTTCAGAAACATATACTGAAAGAGAGTCCCGCTTGAGTTCTCAGCGTAGCCGCACGGCTGCATCTCGGTCGCTGGAAAGCAGTCAAGAAAGGGATGCACGACTAACAACTGATCGTGAACGCCATTCATTGTCTCGAGTTTCAGAAACATATACTGAAAGAGAGTCCCGCTTGAGTTCTCAGCGTAGCCGCACGGCTGCATCTCGGTCGCTGGAAAGCAGTCAAGAAAGGGATGCACGACTAACAACTGATCGTGAACGCCATTCATTGTCTCGAGTTTCAGAAACATATACTGAAAGAGAGTCCCGCTTGAGTTCTCAGCGTAGCCGCACGGCTGCATCTCGGTCGCTGGAAAGCAGTCAAGAAAGGGATGTACGACTAACAACTGATCGTGAACGCCATTCATTGTCTCGAGTTTCAGAAACATATACTGAAAGAGAGTCCCGCTTGAGCTCTCAGCCTAGCCGCACGGCTGCATCTCGGTCGCTGGAAAGCAGTCAAGAAAGGGATGTACGACTAACAACTGATCGTGAACGCCATTCATTGTCTCGAGTTTCAGAAACATATACTGAAAGAGAGTCCCGCTTGAGTTCTCAGCGTAGCCGCACGGCTGCATCTCGGTCGCTGGAAAGCAGTCAAGAAAGGGAAGCACGACTAACAGCTGATCGAGAACGCCACACGTTGTCTCGAGTTTCAGAAACTTATACTGAAAGAGAGTCCCGCTTGAGCTTTCAGCGTAGCCGCACGGCTGCATCTCGGTCAATGGAAAGCAGTCAAGAAAGGGATGTACGACTAACAGCTGATCGTGAGCGTCATTCATTATCTTACGCCTCACAAACTTTTACCCAGTGTGAGGAGCACTTAAGTAATGCTCGAAATCGTCAAAATATTGCTAGATCATTAGAAAGTGATGACCAACACCAGCAGCGATTAGATTTAGGCAGGGAGAACTATGAACGTTTACGTCAGGATCGAGATTATTAATTACTAAGAGAAAGGGAAAGAGTAAATGAAATACGACAGCAAGAAACCGAAGAACAACACCAAGCACGCTTGGAGTCTGATCGACTTCGACACTGGCTCAATAGAATGTCGGTTTCATCTGAAGATTCAGATGATTCACAACAACCCTGGATAGAAAAAGAAAAAAGTGCATTTACATACTCACCCAGGATCGACTATGCGTCATTTTCATTTGTAGGTGAAATGATATTAATGTGTAGTTTTTGTGAAGCTCTGAAATGGCAAAAAGAAACCAACGGAATGTGTTGTGCGAGTGGAAAAGTTCATGTTTCATTATTTCTTGACCCCCCAGAGCTCTTGAAAGCACTGCTGAATGGAGATCATCCACAATCAAAACACTTCTTGGAAAACATTCGTTCCTACAATAATGCATTCCAGATGACATCGTTTGGAGCAAAGCAAATAACTGAAGGGCCATTTATGCCTACCTTTAAGGTTCAGGGGCAGGTTTACCACCTAATTGGTTGTTTACTGCCTGAAAATGAACCCAAGTTTCTTCAAATATATTTTGTATCTGATTACCAAGAACAGGCAAATATTAGAAATCAAAATTTTCCCCAACTTAACAATAATTTGATTAGTCTGCTTCAAAACGTGCTGCATAAAATTAATCCCTATGTGCACAGTTTTAAAGCTGCGTTGCAGTCTGTTCCGCAAGGCCAAAACAATGATTTTAAATTTGTCATTAGCGCAGACAAACGACTCACTGCTGGACATCCGGGCAGATAAAATGCCCCTGTCGCAAATGAAGTTGCAGCTGTTTTGGTGGACCAAGAATGCGAGCGGCGTGACATCGTGTTGCGCACTCGAGACGATCGCCTGCAACGTATTTGTGAAACCCATCGGTCTTACGACGCTCTACAATACCCCTTGATTTATTGCCACGGGGAAGATGGGTACAACTTCGGATTGCATCAAGTTAACCCTATAACAAGAGCACCTAACTTAACCAAAAAAATTTCAGCACAACAATTTTACGCTTACCTGCTGCAAATAAGACAAAACCGCTTTGCTTACTTGCAAAGATTTCGAGGGCTGTTTAGCCAATTTATTGTCGACATGTACGCCAAAATTGAGACAGAGCGCTTAGTGTACATACGCACTAACCAAAGACGCTTACGTGCTGAAGACTATGTGCACCTACGGGATGCTATGCAACAAGATAGTGACACGGAACATTTAGGGCGATTAGTAATTCTTCCATCCAGTTTTACTGGTGGGCCACGCTACATGCACGAACGTACGCAGGACGCGTTCTGTTATGTCTGAAAATATGGCCGGCCTGACCTTTTCATTACATTCACCACAAATCCGAAGTGGAGTGAAATTACGCAGGTACTCTTCGAAAATCAAGCATCGTATGATCGCCATGATATAATAGCGAGGGTATTCCATTTGAAGTTGAAGTTGATGATAAACCTGCTCACTAAAGAAAATGTCTTTGGATCAGCTCTTTGCTATATGTATAGCGTTGAATGGCAAAAGCGTGGTCTACCACACGCACATATTTTGCTTTGGCTTGAGGAGAAAATTCGTCCTAACGATGTCGACAAATTGATAAGTGCTGAATTTCCGGATCGTAACGAAGATCCAATATTGTACGACATCATAAAGACGCACATGGTGCACGGACCGTGCGGGGCAATAAATAGAAACTCTCCGTGTATGAAGGACGGTCGCTGTTCTAAGAGATACCCTAGAGCACTGGCAGAGAACACGATAACGGGTGAGGACGGGTATCCATCTTACCGCCGAAGGACATCCGAGCAAGGTGGGTTTACGGCTACAATAAGATCACATGGCCATGACATCGTTGTGGATAATAGATGGGTCGTGCCCTATTCACCAGTGCTGAGTAAAACATTTCAAGCCCACATAAACGTTGAAATGTGCAATAGTGTAGAGTCGATAAAATATATTTGCAAATATGTGAATAAAGGCAGTGACCAGGCCACGTTTGCTTTGAGACACAATGAACGAGATGAAGTCACAAATTTTCAGTCGGGTCGATACATTAGCTCTTCGGAAGCGGTATGGCGTATTTTGAGCTTTCCTATTCACGAAAGATTTCCACCAGTGACACATCTGGATGTACACCTCGAGGGCGGCCAGCGAATATATTTCAACCCTGACAATGTTGCAGAGCGGTTAGAAAACCCGAGACAAACTACTTTGCTGGCGTTCTTTCGGCTTTGTGAAATCGACGATTTCGCCAAAACTCTGCTGTACGAGGAAGTTCCGTCGTATTATACCTACAACAAGCAGCAAGGTGTTTTCAACCGGAGAAGACGTGGCAGAGCTGTAGATGGTGTCCCCGGTATATATAAAGAACATGTAATAGGAAGAGTGTACACAATCCACCCGAATAATACCGAATGTTTCTACATGCGCCTGCTTTTACATACAGTGCGGGGACCTACATCGTTTGCCGACCTTCGAACGGCCGATGGTGTCGAATACCCTACCTACCGAGATGCTTGCCGAGTGCGACACTTACTTGACGATGACCAGCACTGGGATGACGCTCTATCTGATGCATGTATGAGTGATAGTCCACATCGAATGCGTCATTTGTTTGCCGTATTGCTGGTATTTTGTGGACTTTCGAATTCTGAACAATTGTGACAAAAATATCAAGATAGATTAGCAAAAGACTTTTTTAGGAATATGAGACAAAATATTGACGGTGACCTAAACGACAGATTAAGAGATAGTACTCTCAATCAGTGCTTAGTAGCTATACAAGATTTGGTTACATCTATGGGTGGTGATTCTCTTCCTCAGTATGGTTTGCCAGCGCCGACAATAGAAGGGGAACGCATAAATAGAGAATACGCTGTGGAAATAAACTATGATCCAGTGGAACTAGCCGAAACTTTACGAACCGGGGTCCACAGTCTTACCGTTGAACAGCGCACTGTATTCGACCGTGTATGTTACAGTGTTGACAATACTATGGGAGAGATTCTGTTTCTTGATGCACCCGGTGGGATGGGAAAAACCTTTCTCACTAAAATAATCTTGGCACAATTAAGAGCTCAAGGCAAAATAGCTCTTGCTGTAGCGTCGTCTGGAATAGCGGCCACTTTGTTACCCGGCGGTAAAACTGCTCATACGATGTTTAAAATCCCCATAGATTTGGACATAAGTGAACATCCTGTATGTGGTATTTCAAGAAACAGTGATAAAGCGAAGATTTTACGCGATTGCTGCTTAATAATCTGGGACGAGTGTACTATGGCACACCGAAAAGCAGTAGAGGCAGTTGATAGAACCCTCCGAGATATTCGCCAAAATGACCAACCTATGGGCGGCGTAACGATGCTGTTTTGTGGGGATTTTAGACAAACGTTGCCAGTAGTACCACGGGGAACAAAGGCCGACGAGATAAGAGCGTGCTTAAAGAGCTCAAGCCTTTGGCGACACATCACACGGATGCACTTAACAGTGAACATGAGGGTGCGAACAGGAGGCAACACAAATGCACAGGAGTTTTCTGATTTATTGCTAAAAATTGGCGAAGGAACATATCCGGAAGAAGAAGGGAAAATCGTTTTGTGTGATAATCTCTGCCACACTGTTAATTCAGTTCAAGAACTTATCTCTTCCGTTTATGGTTGCCAAAGGCAAATAACAAATCATGAGAACTCATGGCTTTGTGAAAGAGCAATTTTGACTCCGCGAAATGACCAAGCCGCAAGAATCAACTTGGATATTCTTACCAATATTGAAGGAGAATTAGTGGAGTATACTTCTATAAACCGAGTGATGGAGCAAGATGACGCTACCAACTATCCAGTTGAATTTTTAAATTCTCTGAGTGCTCCTGGACTTCCATCGCACAAAATCAATTTAAAAAACGGCGTCCCGATTATTTTGTTGCGAAATTTAAGCCCCCCAAAATTATGCAACGGGACTAGACTGAAAGTTACTTCTTTGCAACGTAACATAATAGAAGCGGAGATTTTGACAGGATGTGGGGTCGGCGAGAGAGTTTTTATACCCCGAATTCCACTGATTCCAAATAATTACCCCTTCCGTTTCAAACGTGTACAATTCCCGGTGAGTTTGTGTTACGGAATGACAATAAACAAAGCCCAAGGGCAGACGCTGCGTGTTGCGGGCGTGGACCTCAGCGTCAGCTGTTTCTCGCACGGCCAGCTCTATGTCGCTTTCTCCCGTGTAAGTCAGCCAACCAAACTATTTGTCCATGTTCCAAATCAATTCACGTCAAACGTCGTCTATAAAGAAGCGTTATAATTGAGATCTGTTCTTCCATAACCTAACCTAAACAAAATTGAAAATTTACAAAATTGAAAATTTACAAAATTGAAAATTTACAAAATTGAAAATTTACAAAATTGAAAATTTACCCCCGACGATTTACAGTATTAAAGAATTTTTAGTATATAAATAAATATGTAGATTGATAATTTTTGACATTTGCACACCTGCATGCAGGTTGAATACATGAGTTATCGCGCGGGGTGATCGCGCGATTTTCAAGGTCACGAACTCTTTTATGGGTCAACTAGCTTTCCGCCCGGGACTTCGTTCCCGTGGGAATTCGGGAAAATTACGTAACCTATGTTCATCAAGGATAATGTAGGATTCTAACGGTGAAAGAATTTTTAAAATCGGTCCAGTAGTTTCGGAGCCTATTCAATGCAAACAAACAATCAAATCTTTCCTCTTTATAATTTTAATGTAGATTAGAAAATAAGGAAATTTGTAATGAGATTAAAAAGAGCACCCTCAAAGTTTCTTGCCTATTCTTCTCTGGGGAAGGAAGACGGCACCTTTGCGAATAGGCATACAGTCAGTAGAGTCAAAATAACGAATATGTCTGTAATACATTTAAATATTTGAATGTAACATCCTAAATGTTCTATAATATAAAACTATTTTGAATTTAATTTTGAAGTCGAAACATTGTTAACTCCATCTATTCATGCAAATAAATTATTCTTATTCATGTCTCTTTCTTGCTTCATCATCAGATTCTAATTACCATCTATCCATAGCCTATAGATTAGGACGATTTCAAATACCATACCTCTAATGTAATTAGGTCAAGGTTACCATGTTCTTGCAATATCATTAAAGTAACACGGTGCCATATAAACATCGTATCTATCAGACCTATGAAAGTTGGTAAGATCCTCTCATCAGCTAGAAAAGACCTGATGATCTTCGAACGGCTAAACCGATTTTCATGAATCATAGCCAGGAACACTCTGGATCAATTCAACTTTCAAATAACTAAACCAGAATCGGGTTATCCGTTTGGGAGCTATGATGCCACAGCCAGACACACGCAGATACACACAACACACACACGTTAAACTTATAACACCATGTTTGAGCTGTGTTTTCAGGTCCAATGTAATATAGTATGACCAAGCTTCCAAATAAAAAAACATTTTAGAAATCAACGAAACTATGAACAAAGTGATGCTTGAAGAAAAAATGGCAATTTCATGTTTAGTTCCCTTAATGTAGTGTACTTACTCAGTTCTATAAAAAATTAACACGCAAACGAAGTTGCGGGCATCAGCTAGTTACTAAATAAATAGCATACTTAGACATATTCTTATCTGAAAGAGCCCAGAGCCTAAACTAAGCCAAAGCCTGTGTCCCGGGCTTTGGCTTAGTTTAGGCTCTGGCTAAGTGGCTAAAACTAAGCCAAAGCCTGGACTCCGGGCCTCCCATCCCAGAGATAGGCAGCTATATGTGAAAGTTTCTAAAAACACTTTAAAAAGGTGAGCTTACATTTCTAAGATTATTATTATACCTCTAATACAGTACATATCTTGATGTGTGTTTTTTATTTATTTATTATAAGATGGGTTAACTCTTGACCTCAATCTTGACCAAGGTCATAGTCATAGATGAGGTCGATGATAGAGCGAGTTAACCCAGAAAATGCCTATAAAGGCACTGGTACTCCTACGCACCGACGGAACACAGCAAGCTGTTTGGCAACGACATTATGTCGTTGTATAATCGGGGACCTCTGAAACAAAAGAATTTAGTGCCGATATAAATAAACGCTACACATCCTCATTTCCATAAGCATATTAAGAGAAGAATGGTTGGCTGTCAGATAAGTCTGAAAGAAAACCACATTACAAGTTCGTACTCAATCCGTAGTAGGTAGTCTTTAAATGTTTCCACTGCTGAACATAGATCTCCCAAGGCGCACCACTTCGCCGATTCTCCAGTTTTCTGCATCCACTACCTACCGGCTACCAGTTATTTTTTTAATGAGACCAATTCTTAAAAAAACTGGACGTGATATCATAAAATACCTCTTAAATTTTTTTAATGTTTATCCACAACTTTTCACTGTGTCCTTTAGTTTTAAAAAGGATTTTTGCTAAAAATAGCCTATCTAAAGTATCTATAACCGAAAAACTAGTATGAAAAGTTGTAGACAGACATTAAATGAAATTTAAAAAAAATATATTTTGGTATTACGAAAACTGACAAAGACATAGCAGTTAAAAGTTTTGATTACATTTTACATACAAAATTCTAGGGCAAATGTGACGTCCCAGATAAATTTTTTTAGATATCGAAAAAATATATTTATTCATTTTTTAATAATTAATTATATTCTTTTTTTCACATTTCTTAACTAAACGCTCAAGTGTGCTATTAAATATCAATGATTTTAAAATTTAAAAAAATCGACTTAAGCAAACTTCCTTATTGAGCACACAAACCTAGGTAATTAGTAACAATTTCTAAAATATTTTCCTTTCATGTATTTAGTAAGGAGTTTAAGAGGAAAACTTACCCATCTCGTCCATTGGAACCTTACATAGGAGACGTAAAGTTTTTTATTCTAAGTTTGTAAATATCCGTCTGACACGCGGTACTTCACTCTCTCTGCAGTTGGAAAAAAAAATACATAAAATTATTATAAATTTGAGTTGGTTGAATCGGCGATGGCGGTGTCGTAGGTAAGAGCGAAATAAAAACTTCTAAAAACCGGTAAATTGATTCAAAACCGATTTCGCTTTTTAAGAAAACCGTTTTTTAGGTTAAGGTAAAACCAAACCTAAATAAAATGTTTCTAATGTAGGTATTCGACACTGATTTAGGTTTAAAACTTAACCAGAAAACAAGCCCTGGGGGAGGCCCCGGGTTGAGATACCAGCCACGCGCCTGCACCGACCACAAGAAGTGTAGACAACCTATTAAAGTTATTTACTACAATAATGTACTACATTAACTACAATAGTTGCAATTTTTCGTGTCGCTTAAATTTTTCATTAAATGTTAAATATCTTAATTTGATTTAACCTAAAAAGAACAAATAAATTACCGCTATACTGTCGGTTTTCATTAATGTAGCACTGAATCCCAATTATTTGATTAACGGTACGAATGTGTGTGATTATAGAAAACTTATCCAAAATATGTTGTGCGCAGACCACTTTTAACCAGAAAATTGTTGAATAAGTGGACACGTAAGGTCTGTTATGCAGACATAAGACGAGTAGCTGTGCAAGCAGGGTATTTAATTCAGAATGAGCGTCGCCATAATGAATAACATAAGCTATTATAATTTTGTAGAATTTTATACAAAAATACTCAATTTTAATAACGAAATCAGTATAATATTCTTGTAAGAGTATTTCAATGTTATTTTTGAACCCTTAAATTGCATAAAACATAAAAAGTATTTCAGTAGCAAAAACAAACTAATAGATTAAATGTTGTTTATTATCTCAAAAACTCGCTTATCAGTGCGGCGCGTGAAAATTTTACATGAAATGTATGTATTAATACACGGTAAAGTTGCATGCGCACCTACAATTTCTTTCTTTAAGCATTAAATTAGGGTAAATTTATTTATTTACTTATAGATAGGAACAATTATGGCCGTTTAGCTTTCTCGTCATTACAATAACACGCGATGTTTCGGATTTGTCAATTCAAAATTCATATTAATAACTTCTTGATAAAAAGTTATGAAATACGCTAAGTATATCCTCTGAATAACTGACCTTAGAAGGACTTCAGCGCTAAGTTCATTCATCATTCATTCTTCATCTGGCTAACAGAGCTGTAATATTTGTATAAAAGAACAAAATGCTTTTATCCAGAAGATACTGTTGCAATTATTCAAAACTTATTCATCTATTACGTTGCTATTATCCAGCTATTAGCAATATGATTTTGTGCCCAAATTGCTTGAATAACGTCTGAGTAAGCGCTTAACCAGCTAATTACGGTAACGTTATTCAGAAATTCGTTTCTATGACTGCTGTTATAAGTACAAAACTTACTCAGAAGGTTTGTGCTAGCTGGGCTGTAATTTAGAACGTAATGATTTATTCGCCACGTATTGTTTACGTAAAGTACTAAATTTCGGTTTTTCGTGTGTTAGATCCTTACTTCCTTACTAATATCATAAATGCGAAAGTAACTCTGTCTGTCTGTCTGTCCGTCTTTCACGCCTAAAGTACTGAACCGATTTTAATGAAATTTGGTACAGAGATAGATTAGAACCTGGGAAAGGACATAGGCTACATTTTACCCCACAGTTGGGTACGATATAACCTGTAGTCCACGCGGGCGGAGCCGTGGGTGGAAAGCAAGTTTAATATAAAGTGAAAGTTGTTTATTAATATAAATCAGAAAGTGACAGATAAAGTGGAAGTTGTTTATTAATATAAGGGTAAGGCCGCCAAAATTGTCAAATGTAATACTACAGATTTTGGGTTATCGTTACACAAATGTAACCCAAAAGTAACACATTTTTTGGGTAAAACGTGTTTCATATTGATAGTTAAAATAATTATTAATATAAGGGTAAGGCCGCCAAAATTGTCAAATGTAATACTACAGATTTTGGGTTATCGTTACACAAATGTAACCCAAAAGTAACACATTTTTTGGGTAAAACGTGTTTCATATTGATAGTTAAAATAATTACATAAATATAAGCATTATAAAATTGTACCGACTGCAGTGATTGTTAAGGGAGAAGTTAGTAAAAAATAAAACAGTATTTTTTTAGGGTTAACAACGGTGAGTAGAAGTTGCTTAGAATGTTTTTGGGCGTGCTGCTGAGATGTTGACGGCGCATTTTCTTTTTTTTGCGATCCTTTTTAAATTTTTTCCTTATTATTCTTTCGTAGTTTTTAATTTTGTGGGTGCCTGCTGCATTTAACATATTTAAGCTCACACACAAATTAATATTAAGTACCTACTTTTATCAATTCATTCTTATGATCATTATGAATGCGGTTTTATAGGACTATTGTGTTACATAATACAAAATAAACTCAAGTGTAACACAAATGCAACCAAAAAGCAAATTTTAAGCTATAGCTCCGTTATTTTCTATAATCGGTTGCTAGTAATTAGAGTCCAAACGAAACTGGTTTTTCGGCCGAACCGAATATGGCTGTGGCTTCAGTTTCGGCCGAACCCGAAACTCATGTAGTCAAGTACAAAATTCCTTAAAATACTGAAATTTGGTGCATTTTATCAATCAAAACATAACCTCTAAATAATGTTTGCGTCGAGCGATAACGCACTGACCAAGTTGTGTTGCTACAGAGTTATCCGAACGGCGCACGACAATTCCCGGACAGGGCCGCCAGCGTCCGCCAAAGCGTTGCCGCGAGAAATGAAGTTAGGCAAGCATGTACGACAACTTCCGAAGTCATTTTCGGTTTCGGCAAAAGTTTCGGCCAATTTTGGCCGAATCCGAATTTGCCGCCGAAACTTGATTTTTGGCCAAAACTCAGCCGAAACCGAAACCGAACTTTCGGTCGGACACTATTAGTAGTTGCTTTATAGCAAACGGCTATAGCTTTCACTCGCACGCGCTTCCGCTCGAAGAAAAAAAAAATTTACAATACTACCAGAATGGCTAGTAAACGGAAATTTGTACCTAAGCAGAATACATTTTACATTTCAGTTGTAATGGGTAAGGGACCATCCATAAATTAAGTCACACGAATTTCATGATTTTTTGACCCCTCCCCCCTCCTTGTCACAGCTGGTCACATTTGTAAGACTCCCCCTTCCCTAGAGTGACGTCACATATTTTGCATATTTTCCATTTTTTAATTTTTTAAAATAAAAGCAGTACTTAATAGTGTTGTTATTTTATTTTGGGAACTCTGCCTTAACTAAAGTAAAAACGTAAAAAGAGTGCTTGGGACTGAGGAAGTTAAGTTTGTCGTTAATAGTTAACGCGTTTTGATACTCATAACACATTTTGAAATGTGACGTCACGAAACTTATGACCCCTCCCACCCCCTTGTCACACAATGTCACACTTTGTCGACCCCCTCCCCTCCCCTTAACGTGTGACGTAATTTATGAATGGTCCCTAATAGTCAATTCTGGTAATTGGGATTTTTGTAAGGATTACATGCAGATGTAACACCAACTAGGAAGTATGTCAACATTAAGGCGATTACAGCACCTAAATTACGATTTTATGATGCGTAGATAAGCATGACGCACTGCATTAAATCGAAGAAAAAAATACTACGGTAATATTCAGGACATAAACTAGATAAGTAATTTGCTGAAAACATGATTCTGCACTTTTGGTTCGATAGAAAAAGCTCACAAAATCACCTCTAAATACCCAATATTGTGTATCTTTTAAGCTGTAAAAGCGATAGTGAAATGCACACAAGAACTTGAATTTGCTATCAAAATGTTCGTGATTGATTGAATAATCTCGATAAGTAGTTAACGCATTTTTAGATTTAAGCTGTTACCTTTCCATAAATCTCATTTTTCTAACTTTCGAACTAGTTTTCACGCACGCACGTTTTCGCAGTCCGTAAACTTCGTGTATCGACACTGTTCGCACTGCCGGCCCAGGCCTGTTGAGAGACGGAGACGGCACTATTTCTATGTGTGCTGCCTTTATCGGGTGCTGTAGTCACCTTAAGATCAGTTTGTTTTGTCTAAATTAGTATTGTTCGCTACACTATCGTTTGATAGCGTCTATCAAACGGGGCGCGGGACGTGGGGGACGAGATGCCGGCCCGGGGGGCCCGCTAAGTACGTCACATTTATTCTATGCCAGGCCATTCTCTGCTAAAGTTATTCATTGTAATGGCATTTAAAACCATGACTTTAAATAAATTGGCATCAAATGAAGGAGCCGAGTAAAAAGGTACCGGACAGTTTATTCTCTGCCAGCGTTATCTGAAGCCATCATGGCATAGACATACAACTACCCGAAAGCATCATGGCATTAGATAAAGGGACCGTTCAGTTATTGTACAGCACCGCCAAACGCTGCCCACTTTGACAGCTCTCTACGTTTGTTGTCTTTGGTTCGGCAGCCATGTAAAGTCGCGTTCTACAATTTTAATGAGTGAATCTGTTTCGAACGCTGTGTGATTTTATACTCTGATTTGAATTCTACTCACTGATTTGAAAATATTTTGAAGCTATATTCTCTTTTTAAGCTTGTTTTGCAAGCAAATAAATGGTCAGTAGTCAAAATAACTACAAATAAAAATACAAAAGATACCGTAGAAGAGAAGTTAATATTCAATGTAGATATATGAAATATCAGAAGAAGAAAAAGGTTCGTAAGTTTAAAAAAGAAAAAGTACAGAACAGGACTAGGCAACTTTCTGAGAAGACCAAGGATATTGTATATGATAAATCATAGAAGACCCATACCTTTAGTCATACAGAAACAGAAGAAAAAGATTTAAAAAACTCAAGAGAACAAGAATGAAAGTGTACAAGACGAAATCCACAGAAAAAACCAAGTGCACAACGAATTTGTATCTAAAAAACTAAACAAGATGTGAAGTGTGAAAGATAAATGAAGGATAAAAGCAAATGCATTAATTAAAGATGACCCAGAATCCTATGAAAAACTATCGATAGAGCTCCTCACCTGACAAATCTTGAACGCATTCAGTTCTTAAACATACGTTTTATAGTCTGTGAATGGCATCAAATAACACCGGCGTAATAAAATTGTGCGGCTCCGTTATTTAATGCTATCTAGGGTATAATATAACTTGGCATCATATAACGGTGGCATAGAAAAACAGGAACGAGCTTAAAATGTCCGGTTCTTTTATGTACGTCACTGTTATTTGATGCCAAAGTGGCATTGTATGAAATGGCAGAGAATAAAATGTCGTACATGTCGCTGCCCTAGTAAAAATTGGCTGAGAATAGTAGGGAGTCCCGGTCCGTCACCTACCATTTTGTTCGCTCGCCTGATGCGTACGGTCAGTTCGGTGCAGTTTTACGCCATTTTTTCGATATTTTGGCTCTGTTGGATATTTTTTGTGTTGAAAGTGGTATATTGTGTGTGCAAATAAAAAATGGACGAAGACACGAAAAATTGACTGATAATATTAGTTTTTAGATTATAACTCAATTTATTACCATATACCAAATACTTACATTGTCAGTAAAATATAAATAATAATAGGACTAAAATTATGCTAAGATCTCCTGTGTAAATCTGTAAATCTTCTGTGTAACGGAGTAGAAGACAAATAAAATTTATTAAAATTTAAGAGGCTTGTTTTGTTAATAACCTGTCACCTCTATTTTGTTTTTTGGTGATGGCTACTTTTCAGGGAGTGATGTTTTATTTTTTACGGTAATATTTTTAGATTATATTTGTTATGTAATATTTGGTTAACGGTGTATCCATGTCATTTAACATCATTTCATGTAACAGTTCATATATTGTAACCTACGAAACACACACAATTTGCTTTAAGGCCTTTTTACCGTCATGCGGGTTTGCTCCCGCGCGTAGCCCGCGCGGGCCAGGGGCTCTATTTTGTTTTGTCTATGGCCGAAATTCGAATGTCAGTACATCTCTGTCTTGAGGTCATGGATCTAATACATAAGGATAGAAATCTTCGAGCTCAAACGCGGGCCGAGGAAGAGATAGAGCAACGAGGCAGAACGTCTCATTCTAGTAGGGTGACAACGCGATTACTCGTGTTATATTATTTTTTTTGGGAGGGCAAAGTATACGTAACAGACAAATACAAGCTTCCATTTAAGGATAGAAGTTTTCCTGTAATTTTATTTTTATATAACAAACCATCAGCAACATTTACGTTACTACATTTTTGTTATGAAACACCAAATTGTATGATAATATACAAGGAGGACACAGAGTAGTGGACATCGGGAATGTGAAGTTAGGTTGCGAAAAAATAAAACAAAAAACTCACCTTTCGTCTCATCTTATAATCAAATAATTAAAACATGCTTTTAACTTAATTTCAAAACTTTTCCCATGAAAACATTTTCCCCAAGCAATCCATTTGGATTTTTGTAAAATTGGAGTTTTTTGCTTAGAATTTGTTTTTTCCTATTTTAGCTAACGGACCTTAGGGAGAGCCCGTTTAGTTCCATAGGGAAATCAGTATCTATGAGTTAATTTTGATCTTATGTTAATTTTTATTAGAAATTATAAAATAATACTAATGACATGACCGCTGTGACAATGCAAAATACAATGTAAACAAATAAAACAAGAAATAGAAACTAACTAAAATACAGGAAGAGAAGAATACTACATTACCCCAGAAACCCCGGAAAATTTTTCGACTTCAGAGAAAAATTTTTGTGCTAAATTTCGGGAAGCAAAATTCCCACTCTCATACCACTATCATACATCCTATATCATTCAATCGTCCACATACATAGATCACGCTAGCATAAGATGGGGTACGGTTCACAGTCTATGACGCGTACTCCGGAAGTAGAGCTTCAATCAAGGATATATATGACCAGTAGGCTTATTTAGACGAGTTGTCATCCGCTCGTGCCTGTAAGGAGGCTAGACTGTAGGCTTGTTTTGAGAGTAGTCAGCCGCTCTATGCGAAAACCCAACAAAACGAAGTTAATAACTTCTCTAACGAAAGGAGGTTTAGTATGCAACCAATCGAGAGTAGAGAAGTAGATAGAGAAGGTATACTAAACTTCAGAAAGGAACCCAAACCAACGATAAGCAGTCCAATCGGCCTACCGTGGTGGGTTAAAAAGAGAAGTACAGTGACTTCTTAAGGAGGCAAGTGTTAACCTACCCCAAGAGATAAAGGAGATACAACAAGGGCTTATTTAAGGAGTTGTCAACCGCTCCAAGAGATATAAAAAGATATGACAAGGGCTTATTTAAGGAGTTGTCAACCGCTCCAAGAGATATAAAAAGGATATGACAAGGGCTTATTTAAGGAGTTGTCAGCCGCTCCAGAAAAGAAAGTATAGGAACAAACATAGATTATGCCAAAGGAAGCCTGAAGGAGCTGAAGTCGAAGTTAAGAAAGGAAAGCAGAGTATAGAAAATACCCGATAATATTTACAAAATTTACAAGTGGTATATTCATACCTGGGAGAAATTAATCGAGAGAAGATGAGTCATAGTCACAGCTGTCGATGTCAATTCACTGAAGTTTAGAGAAAATGTGATTTAAAAATGCCATCCAATGGATCAAGATTAGTTAAGAGTTGATCAAGAACAGTAGAGAGTTGGACAATATTTTTAGCTGAGAATGGAGATTAGAGACCGTCGATGCAGGTTCCTCATTACGGATCTTAACCTCATATTCGGCTTCTGCTTTATTCAGTAAATTAAAGTTGATAAGACGAGCCATAGTGACGTTGAGAGGTAGTTTACAGTAGAGAGGAAAGTCTAAGTAGAACAATAGGTAATAAAATTTAATAGATCAATTGAGTCACAGTTATATTCAACAAGTCAATCGAGTAATTTGGGATTAGATTTCACAAAATTATAAGCTAAAATTATTAAAGGTTGTTAAGCAATCAGATAAAATTATTCGTATTAGTAAAAATTGTTAGTATTAAAATCATTAGTATTAGTTAGAATTAGAATAAGAACTATTATTAAAACTATAGCGATAGTTAAGTACTAAATAACTACAATATAAACTAAATTAAAACTACTACAAGAATTACAACTAGATTACAAGTATAGAGCCAGTAACGTAAAGGGAGGGAGTTCCTCAGTAAAGAGAATAAAATAATTAGCTAGGGTTAGTATGTTGTATTTAAAAGAAATGAGGGTATGTTATGTGAGGAGGCAAAGAGGGAATGTTATAAGATGAGGGCAAAGAGGGAATATTATAAGATAAAAAGAGGGAATATTATAAGATAAGAAGAGGGAAAAGAGGAGGTCACACTCAGAGGAGGTAAAGAGGGTCGCCCTCAGAGGAGGTAAAGAGTGTCGCCCTCTGAGGAGGAAAAGAGGGACGCCCTCAGAGGAGGTAAAGAGTGTCGCCCTCAGAGGAGGTAAGGAGTGTCGCCCTCTGAGGAGGAAAAGAGGGACGCCCTCAGAGGAGGTAAAGAGTGTCGCCCTCAGAGGAGGAAAAGAGGGACGCCCTCAGAGGAGGTAAAGAGGGTCGGTCCTCTGAGGAGGGAAAGAGGGTCGGTCCTCTGAGGAGGGAAAGAGGGTCGGTCCTCCGAGGAGGTAAAGAGGGTCGGTCCTCTGAGGAGGGAAAGAGGGTCGGTCCTCTGAGGAGGGAAAGAGGGTCGGTCCTCTGAGGAGGGAAAGAGGTTCCGTCCTCTGAAGAGGGAAAGAGGTTCGGTCCTCTGAAGAGGGAAAGCGAGTACCTTTATAGAAGAGGTATCTAATTGAGTGATGATAGTGAGAGCCTGAAATAAATAAAAGTGTCCTAATAAAGAGTCCTAAAAAAGTGTATAGTGTTGATTTATGTCTTTTATTGCCACTAGAAGAAGTGGTGTTTTAGAATTTTGAGAGTCAGGGGTGAGAAGCCGTTGGGCGCCAAATGTAATGTTGCACTTCGCCTTACAGCAGAGCCGTAAGGACCTAGTGAACAGTAGTCGAGGTAGGGGCTACGTCGAGGGTCCTATAGATATAAGACCCTAGACGTAGGTAGGGAAAGGTCGAGTGAAAGGTTAGAGGTAGTAGAGAAAGAGAGTAGATACAAGAGAACAGATGTATTATATATAAAGCCTAATATTACATGTTTGGGTCCTGCCTCCCTAACGTCACTGGCGAGTTATAGGTAGCTGAGGGAAAACAAGAGTTCGACTTAAGTAGGACGACGTAGCTGAAGCCAGGAGAGCGAGGTCTTGATGATGTTACGCCGGTTACTCGGCGCTCGAGGTGGTGTCTGCAGCAGATCTCACGGCCCACGCCGGAAGCAAGAGAAGGCTGCCCTCGCGGCTCCTCGCCGGAGGCAGGATAGGACTGCCCTCACGGCTCCTCGCCGGAGGCAGGATAGGACTGCCCTCACGGCTTCCAGCCGGAGGTACGAGGAGGCTGGAGTTTTTGAGAGCCCCACGCGAGGTACAGTGGCAAAAGAGGGAACTGTGGAGTGAATTCACACGCGCCTACCACTTTAGAGAAAATACTAGGTGTTGAGTACTATTGTAGCGTAGGTCACACGCGCCTACTACTTTAGGGAAAAATACTAGATGTCGAGTATTGTTGTAGCGTAGGGTTCGCGCCTGGGCAAAGTCCCTGGGCCGTGCTGCGGCCCAGGGAGGCCTTGAGACAGTAAGGTAGCTGTCCTGTCCTTCTATCCCACGTGAGAGATGAAGGAAGACTCACCTTTTAAAATTCAGCCGTCAAAAGGTAAACAGAAAATCGTTCGCGAAACTCACGATTTCCAATTTTGATTTCAAATTCAAATAGAAGTCAAGATTGACAAGAATAGGTGGCAAATACCAAAGACAATATGAATCACGGTTGAACCATCATTCTATGTCAATGGTTTAGACGCCAACGACAAGGAATGATGCCATCAACCAAAGGCAGAGAGTAACCAAAGACATAGAATTCAATGTCAACGGCTATATGACAGACTAATGACATGACCGCTGTGACAATGCAAAATACAATGTAAACAAATAAAACAAGAAATAGAAACTAACTAAAATACAGGAAGAGAAGAATACTACAATTTTTGTTATGAAACACCAAATTGTATGATAATATACAAGGAGGACACAGAGCAGTGGACATCATGAATGTGTAGTTAGGTTGCGAAAAAATAAAACAAAGACTCACCTTTCGTCTCATCTTATAATCAAATCATTAAAACATGCTTTTAACCTATAAGCACGACGTAAGTGCTTAGTAAGGGAATGAGAAATTTCGCCGCTTGACTTGAAGGCACGATAGCTCAGTTGGTTAGAGCACCAGGAGATCTGATCCTGGGGTCATGGGTTCAAGTCCCATTCGCGCCGAATATTTTTCTTTCCCTAAAAATTATTTGTGAATATTCCTCACGCGGGTAAGCGTTTTAAAAATACTAAAATGCTTATAACTAAATTTCAAAACTTTTCCCATAAAAACCCCAAGCAATCCATATTGGATTTTTGTAAAATTTGAGTATTATGCTTAGAATTTCTTTTTTCCTATTTTATCTAACGGACCTTTGTTCCATAGGAGCCCGTTTAGTTCCATAGGTATCTATAAGTTAATTTTGATCTTATGTTATTTTTTATTAGAAATTATTAAATAATAAATTCCCCCTTTCACAGAATAGAATAGAAAAAATCTTTATTTTATAGGATATTCAGGATACAGAGCCATATATGCACAAGAATAGAATATAATAGATATTCAGGATGCCACTTAAAACAAGTCAAGATTACATGAAATACATACAAACAAACATTAAAGGATTTAAATACATACATACGCATTCGTTCTATTGACCCTAATGACTCTACGCCTATTCGCAAAGGTGCAGTCTTCCCCAGAGAAGAACAGGCAAGAAACTCTGAGGGTGCTCTTTTTAATCATATTACAAATTTTCTTATTTTCTAATTTTAACGAATTCTGAAATAACTCTAGAGCTGAGCAGTCATTCCCATGGCTCCATATCAGTTAGGTCATCAGAAATTTTGTAATAGCCCTTTTTGTAAAGTTTTTGTTTAATTACTGTCTTAAATTTATCCAAAGGTAAATTTTGAATACCTTCGCTTCGTTCGTGACCTTGTGGAGACGACTGTCTAGTAATTCCAGTTTATGCTTGGTCCTAGTATTTATATTGTGCCTATCACTATTTTTCTTAAACAAATGTTCATTTTTCTTCACATATAAAAAATTGTCACATACTCGTATATATTGGGATGCAGAAGTCAGAATATCTATTTCTTTGAATTTGTCTAAGAGACATTCTAGGTCTCATTTGATAAATCGCGCGAAAAGCCCTTTTCTGCAGAGCAAAGATCTTATTGATATCCGCAGCATTACCCCACAGTAAAAATGCTATATGACATTAGGCTGTGGAAGTAAATATACGGTTCTCGCGGTTTCAACGTCCGATAATTGACGGATTTGTTTAACTGCGTAGGCTGCTGAACTGAGTCTGTTTGCTAACTTATCAATATGAGGACCCCATTGAAGCTTTGCATCAAGAGTTATTCCTAAGAATACAGTAGATTCCACAACGTCCAGTTTTTCATTCTTAACCTGTACATTGGTATTAACCTGTTTAACATTGGGCAAGGTAAACTTAACACATCGTGCCCCTCGGTGGAGAAATTGTATGGGCTGATGAGAGTAAGAGAGATATTTGTTATACAATGAGTGCAAAGTTGCTTTTAACCGCGTGCTCAAATTTTGCTCAAATAAAATTGGATCACAAGCGCAGCGAGTGCTACAAGTATTAGAATTCTGAGCGTTAGCGAGAGAATCAAAAGAGCACAAGGTCAAAAATCGTGGCACTCGAGTCTAACACGTAACTTTTAATGAGTTTTGGAAAATGAGGTAAGCTTCCAAAGAAATCCCATAGATGGTGCTGTTTAAGAACGCTACACATTTTCGTAGTTTTCTTCAAAAATATAGTATTTTATAAAATATCTACTGAAGTTTAAATTAAAGATCTCCCTGATACTATCATTTGGACATGAATGGAATTTAAAACACTTTGCAATGTTGTATTAAAAACCGATCTTGGATTTTGTTTTGCTCAAAAATCAAAACTAGAAATTGTGACTAGGACTTCTTACCATAGGTCATTCAAATGTCACAAGGTTGAGTTACGATGAAGTTATGTAATAAATATTTTCTTTATCAAGAAAATAGGTAAAGATGAGCCACTGATTCTCTGCCTACCCCCTTAGGAATTACTGACGTGAGCATATGTGTATACAGTTTGAAAAAGAACCTCCTAGCTTTAATGAAAATCCTGAACCAGAATCACTTACTGAACACTTTTTTTTTAAATTTAATTTTAACATGGTGTCGTTCGGCGCTGAGTCTATTATAGTGTTGGGCTCAGATATACTTAAAAAATATGTTTTACCAAATAGGGATTTGAAAATATACCCGACGTCAACGCGTTTCCGGGGTATATTTTCAAACTGGAGATTCCGTGTTGTGTTATTGCAAAATATATCAAAATATACTTCTAAATTCCTTTATCCCTACTGAAAATTATAAATGTAGGTACTTAGATAAAAGTTGTGTATGAAAAAGATTAAATTTTTGGTTTAATGGGCCTTTAAGTTTAATGAGACTTTAGTTTAATGGGACTTTAAGTTTAATGGGATTTTAAGTTTAATTTGACTAGTTTAATGGGATTAGTTTAATGAGACTTTAAGTATAATGGAATTTTAGTTTAATAATGGGACTTTGAGTTTAATTAGACTTTATTTTAATGGGACTATAGTTTACTGAGACTTTAAGTTTAAAAAGACTAAGTTTAATGAAACTTACAGTTTAATGACTCTATTTAACTTTTTACGTAGGTACCTAATGAAAATTCGTTACTCGTTGTCAAAAGTAAGCGGGCGTTCTGATCTAAATGAGTGAGTGAAAGAAAGAAGAAAAGAAAGAAAGAAAATAAATTTATTTCACTACACTGTTTACAAGAAGATAGGTAAGTTCTTATAACTAAAGGTGACGTTGGGTACAGCGTAGTGTCATAGGGTGCAGCTCAGCATAGTGTCTGCGCTTAATAAATAGCACAAACGCTGGTATTCTGCTGCTCCCTGGGTCGTCCCAGATCTAAATAGTGCGACACAGAAATAAAAAATAAAAAAATAAAATAAAACAATAAAACAATAAAACACTGACGTAATAATAATACTTGTAGTACCGACAAGGGTGTAATTCTAATAGTCTCATAAAAAGAATAGAAAGAATAATTTTGGTTTTATATTTAAAAAATAAAATAAAAATAAAAAATGTATATAAGTAGGTATATATAGCTTGTATATTTATGTATATAAATATTTATGTTTATGTGGTATATATGTAATAGTAATAATAATAATAAGCCTGTCTTAATGTATGTATTATGTAATTAATGCTACCGCCATCATAGCAACCTCTGCTTCTCCAAATATAGATATTTAAGCTTGCATTTAAAAGTATGCTTTGAAATAGGTAGTTTTAGAGGTGGTGGGAGGTTGTTCCAGCATTTGGTAGCTTGGTAACGGAAGCTTCCCTCAAATGATCTGGTTTTGTGGAAAGGTGTAACCAAGATCATGGAGTTTACTTTCCTCGAGTTAAATTGGTAGCGAGCCCAAGACAACTTATCGTACAAATACGTCGGACGCTTGCATTTGACAATATCATGGACCAAACTAGCAAAATGAAGTTGCCGCCTTGACTCCATGTTCAGTAGGCCCTCCTTGTTTAATTTAGGCGTGATGTGCGATCTAGGCGGGACTTTATAACAGAATCTCACACAAGCATTCTGAACTCGCTGTATAAGTCGCTTCGATGTAGAAAGAAGGCAGGGTCCCAACAAGATATCTCCATAATTTAACCTAGATAGAATCAGAGACTCACAGAGCAGCAAACGGACTTCCTCAGATAATAAGTGACGTATTTTGTATAGCACTTTAATACGAAACATGCAATTTTTGGCCACATTAACTATATGATCTTCGAAACGGAGTTTGGAATCCATGAGGATACCAAGGTTCCTAGCCATCACTACATGTTCCACCGGAGCCCCATTTATAGTTACATTCGGATTCTGCGACAAGATGGAAGACACCTGTTTTTTTGAGCCCAACACCATGAACTTGGACTTAAGAGGATTAAGCAGTAACGCGTTTCGAGTCGCCCAAAGGGCTATACGATTAAGATCGGAGTTAAGATTATCTACAGAGGGGACCATTTCAGTTGGTTTTACGTGCACATAGATTTGAACATCATCAGCGTACAAATGATAATGACAATATTTAATTTCTTTAATGATATCGGACATATACAAAATAAACAGAACTGGCCCAAGAATAGACCCCTGCGGTACGCCTCTTGTAACAGGTTTAGTAGTAGATGTGGTCTTAGTGCCATTAGGCAGCTGAACTTGCACGACTTGAGATCTACACGTCAAGTAACTTTTAAACCACGCTACAGCACTGTAGTGGAACCCATAATAGGATAGTTTTGAAAGTAAAAGAGGGATACTGATACAATCGAATGCTCGTGAGAAATCTAATAACGTCAGAATAGTCGCCATACCTCGGTCCTGTTCCGTCAACACATTGTCAACAACATCCAAAAGCGCGGTAGAAGTACTGACTCCCCTACGAAAACCGGACTGATGGGGTGGTAGTATATTGTTGTCTTCTAAATATGCTGACAGCTGAATATACACAATACGTTCCAGAACCTTAGAGAGGCATGGTAGTAAGCTAATTGGTCTTAAATGCTTTAATGTAGTAGGTGACGTAACTTTTGGAATCGGCATAACCACCGCAGTTTTCCAACACTCCGGGAAAGTAGAAGTGGAAATGGATAAATTTATCAAAGAGGTTATGTAAGGAAGCGTGTGCGGTAATGTCAACAAAATCATGTCTAAACTTATAGAATCAATTCCCTGAGCATTCGATTTGATTGACAAGATAGCTCGGGCAACCTGAGACTCGTCTACCGTATCCAACCTGAAGATCTTGTCAACAAATTTGTTGTAATCAAAATATGCCAGTTCTGTATCTGCCACGAAATCAGAGCAAGGTAATGTCAGAAATGAGTCATTGATGATATCGGGGTTACTAAGATGAGGGGGAAGTCTATCATTGTGGTAAGAATCGTCAAGAATGTTAGTTTTAAGGTTTTTCCATAGTTTTTTGGAATCTTTGCAATAGTTAATATCCTGATTAAAAAACGCTCTCTTCTCGCTGTGTAAAGTGATTTCTACTTGTTTTTTGAGGCTCTTATAATACTCTTTATCAGATTCAAGACGTTTATTGCGATATTTATCTAGTGCTTTATTTTTGTGGTAAATCAAAAGTTTGGTGTTTTCTGTAACCCATGGTCTACTTTTTTCTTTAATGTAGATAGTTCTAAGGGGTGCATGCCGATCAAAGATATCCAAAATAAGAGATTTGAGCAGTTCTGCCGCGTCATTAACTGAAGTAAGATTTAAGATTTCCTGAAAATCGAATAAACATAGTTCCTCATTAAAAACTTTCATGTTGATGGACTTAAGATTTCTGCACTGTACATACCTGGGAACGAATTTTTCTTTTTTTATGTTAAATGTTGCATGTACCATGGAATGGCCCAACAATCCTCCAACACCACATACAGACACTTTATTTACTGAGGCATCTGTACAGACAACATCAATCAGCGACTCGGAACCATTTGTGAAGTGAGTAGGTTCGGTTACTACCTGACGCAATCCCGCACACTGTATAAAGGCGTTAAATTTACGATAATTACTGCTGTGAGTCTCCAACTGATTTATATTAAAATCTCCCAAAAGCACAATTTTGTCGAAATGGGTCAAGGAAGTCAGTGTTTCAGTTAAGGCATCCAGGAATATATCCACACTTAGCCACTGAGGACGGTAAGCCGTGCCTACAACCAGTCTCAAACCACCAACTGTAACTCGAAGCCACCATTGCTCTACGGAAGATTCAGGATGTTGTAATGTTCTAGCGGAAACGCCATCCCTGATGTAAAAAGCCAATCCACCCCCACGGCCCCGCAACACCTCATTAGAGCGAGGTAACATTTTAAATTTATATGTGGAAATCCGGGGCGCAAGTGCTTCGCAACCCTTTTTCAGCCATGATTCATTTATTGCCAAAATATCAGGTTTGCAATGCAGAACTGTTTGTATGAATTCGTCACCACAGGTGTTTAAAGATTGAGCATTATACACACTAATAGTGAATAGTTTACTTTTAGGCAACATAATTAATTTTTATGTTTTACCAACGTAAATAGTCGAAACATACCTGTGGGACCATATTAATGCGTTGTAAAATAAAAGTATTCATTTTGCAACATGAATGACGGCTGAGTGTATAAAGAGCTTTATATAAATGTACTACTGTTGTACAACGTATACGTCTACTATGACATAAAATATAAAATAGTTGAATTGTTATAATGAATAAATAAATAAAAAGCCTACATGTAACAGTATCAGCATACTGCAGTTCTATGTTGGAATGTGACCCAGGGGACTCGTGACGTTTAATGCATCGCAGTGTGGTCTTTTGAGTACATGCTACTATTGAAGATTTCGCGTAATTAAATTCGACTGTTACAGGATGGCAGTTTGATATGTACACATGTGTGGTGTATGCTTCAATAAATATAATATAAAACCAAAATATTGTGGCTGGAAGAAAGTTGTGAGTTCTAATGGATATGCCAAGCAATTTGGAACAGATACATAATATGGAAAATGTAAATAAAGCAATGCTTAGCACACTAATTACAAATAGAAGCGTGAAAGCAATATTACAATAAATAGTTCGGTGTGTGTCTTTTTCTTGACATTTTGACAATATGTAAAAGCCGGTTTCGTACAAAAATATAGCATGCAAATACAGGCCACAGAAATTAGTTATATGAAAAGATTGTACACAAAGCAAAGCATTTACAGTTCCTGTGGAGTTGACAAAAGCATAATGATTAGTAAGAAGCAAAGAGGTGATGAAATATACCATCAGTAAAGAAAACTTGAGACTTTTGATCTTAGAAGGTAAAGAAGGAACACCATCGGGCATAGTATTCGAACGCTGTGAGTCAACCGGGAAAGGGAGTATCTTTTTTCATTTCATCTTTTAAAACATCCAAATCAACTTCCGAGCCGATACGATGGATGCGACTGTTCTCCGTTTTGCGAATAAGGATTTGACCATTTTTCTTCCATACAAAGCGAAATCCACTTTCTTTGGCGAATGATCGAGTCATGCCGTATAAACGACGATCAGCTTTAATCAAGTGCTCATTGATGTAAAATGAACGAGGCGGCCCAGGCAATCCGATCATTTCAGTGTTTAGATTGCGCCGCACACGAGCAGCATGGAGCAGGTTATCTCGCGGTGCACGACGTGTCAAGCGTAGCACTATGGGGCGGGGACGGTCGACCTGCCCCTGCCCCTCCGCCTGCCACCGGCCCACGCGAGACACATGAACCACATCTCTGGGGTCAACTTCCACATTAAGTGTTTTAGCAATCACGCCAATAATGTGGCCCAAGTTTTCTCCTTTTTGCTCTGGGATTCCAGTGAGCTCCACGTTATTCAAAACTTGCATCCTATCCCGTTGCACCAGCTCAGAGGGCAACTGCCTCACCTCTTCCCGCAAATCTTCAACCTCCAACTCCATATGCTCCAGTCGCTCTAGTTTATTCTTCATATCCGATATCTCCGTCCTAAAATTAGAAATCTCCTCACGGCATAACAGCATTGAATTGTTGAGTGCGCTGATACTAGTGTTAAGTACCTCAAACATAGAACTAAAACGCCGCATCGTTTGTTGTAGTGACTCCTCCTCTTGTGGTTGAGGTTGAGGTAGGGCAGCCGGTGGATCATCGCTGCTATCTAGGAACGAGCTATGTGAGCCAATACCCGGGGCACCGTCCTGGCCCCGCACCCGACTGTCCGTGTTCACAAAGAATTTTGTATCCTGCTGTCCATTATCGTCACATGATATATTCATGTCAGCTGCGAGGGCCTTGCGAACAGGTGTGTTATCCCTATTGCCGCGTGTGCCTGGATAGTTACAGGTTGGACACAGCCTGTGCTTGGTTAAGTTTGATTTGTTTGCATTGTAGTATGCACTCGTCATATTTAGACAAGCATAATGGAACAGGCCACGACATTTAGTGCAGGCTAACGATTCGGTGGGATATTTGATATCTCTATTGCATGAAAGGCACTTCATATTATCTATTTGTATACTTGCGTCACAATTTTCGCAGCTAGAATTCACTTCTAAATTCTTCCGCCGCTGTAGTTACACCTCGGGATCCTAGTGCAGCTGTGTTAACGCACACGTTCTATTGTTCGACAATCCTGACGATCAAGCTGCCGGAACCGGTTATCTCCGATGTAAGCGACCGGTGTACGTTATAAGCCACTTAATGTGCGGTAGGTCAGGGTCCAAATAATTATTTTAAAAAACTAATTTGAGATATCTCGCGAACGCGTAATCCGAATTAAAATATTTTTCTTAAATTTTTGAACTAATTGCCCAATCTTTCAAACTAAGTAAAATACTTGTCGGAATTAAGAAAAAAACCCACTTCTTTAATTAAAAAATTGCAAGATGAATGAGAAGTACGTGTGTCCACTACTAAGACCGGCGACGAACGAACGAACTCCGGCGACGAGTGCGTTGCCGAGTTGCGTTCGGGTATGTTTTCAAATACCTACGCGCGCGTTTAGTAATTTGAAAATATACCCGATGTCAACGCGCGCCAGTGACGTCACAGTGTTGGGTAAAGGTACATTAAAAAAAAAAAAACTTGGCTTTTTTCGATTCGTTGTGGCTAGGTATATTTTCCAAATATGCGGTTATTCATTAGGTTGTAACATCCTAAACAAGTCAGCAAAAAATCAGAACTACCAGATTTAATGCAAGGTCGCTAGGCTTTCAAACTACAAGGTAGGTACAACCTTGTACCCGGCCTAATTATTTTTTTACATTGTTAAATTACTGTCTTAAATTTCTCTAAGGTAAACTTTGAATACCGTTACGCAACTTTGAAATTTCACTCTCAACGGCCCAAAGAAGTTTCATTTCAAATACTCCAAGTTTGAAAAGGATGATGATGCTGACTGTACTTGGACGGGGGCGGTTTGGAATGAGGGCGGAATAAACTAAGCCTGGATAGTGAGTGGGACCTGTGAGCGGAGGGTCGTGGGTTCGATGCCAGGTTGAGGCCTGTATCACTATACATTCGTCTTTTAATTCGTATTTAATAGTTATCACTTGCTCAGCGGTGAAGGGAAACATCGTGAGGAAACCCGTACCTCTAAAGGTTATTTCCGAAAGACGCATGGTCCACCAACTCGCATTTTAGGCCAGTGTGATGGACTATGGCCTGAATCCCCCTTCACTGTTCGAGGGAGGCTCGTGCCACTCGGTGCGTACTTTGCATTTAAAACTATAACTGTTAAGTAGTATTTTATAGGTCTACAAAGATCTTGTGGCCGACGGGTGACAGTTGTAGCTAGAAGAACTTGTATTGTAAATAACAAAGAGAATATAAACACTAGCGTTTTAGTAAATCATGGAAACCGCGGGCCAAAAGGTCTTTGTAGACCTGTAACGTGTATTTATGGTGTGTTGGTGTGCGAATCCAAAAAAATACAATTTCGCAATAGTACATAGTTTTTACCGTGGGAGGAATAGTAGGAATTGCGTTCACTTTGAGTAACTGGCGGGAATTTCCAGCATAAAAGCAAGTTGGCACAAAGTGCCGGCTGCATACAACGGAATTTTTTGTTATCTTTTGTCTAATCTCAACGCTGTTGAGCCGAAAATGTACCTTATTGCTATGGGTTTAAGTTTCATATTCTTTAATACGATTTTTCTAAGTAATCGGTCCTTTAAAAGAGAAAATATACTAAGTCCATGGTCGGGCATGTAAAATAGTTTTTGAAATTTTATGAATTCTATTGTTTAAATGTAAGTTTCACAATGAGATTGCTAAATGTTTATGTTACACCAACCAAAAAAACTCACTCAAACCTACACACTTACCCACACCTACACATAATCAACTCGAAATAAATGAACCTCAAAAAAATACTTGCATGACAACAAAATACATTACATTTTGCATGGATTATGTAATAGTAGATTGTTAAGCGAGGGTGGAAAGAATCAATTCCCGAGGTATTTAGACGCCCGAGCGCAGCGAGGGCGGCTGTTGTCCGAGTAGGAATTGATTCTTTTACCCGTGTTAAACACTCTACTTTTCATTTCGAATATGAGGAAAATAAAACTAGTTGTTAATCTAAACTATTTATTGATAATATAAAATAATATTAGTAGTACCTATTTAAAATTAATTGTCAAATTAGGACAATTCGTGAAATTAAAAGTTACATTTTAAATATGGAACTCATCGCGTAATTGTTGCGGCTTATTCTGCTCAAAGAAGTTTGCGCTAAGTTCACACTGGCTGTTTAGAAACTCACATGGCCGCAGCATTTTTTTTATTAGTTGTTTTTACATAAAACTCTTCACAGCTGACAGCAATTTAAAGTTCATTCCGGCCCTTAGGTGGGAAGTAATTTGTATGAGTTTTTCCCTCCCTATGGAGGGAAGCAGCATTTTCCACCCAATAATTAGATCAAAATAACACTACTTTCCGAGTATGAGAAATGAAAAAGAAATTTAGGTATGTACTCGGCCAACGATGTTTATATAATAAATAGGATAAAATATGTGATGAACATGGCATGCACTAGAAAATTGACTTACTTTCTTGCACAATCTTTGAATACTACCTGCGCATACATACTTAATATGTCAGGAGCGGCACAGTCTCTGAACAGTTTGTACTTGCACAAAATTACTTGCACATACGGTCACTATCTGGGTAGCCAGAGCTTTCATATTATTTTTATGCAGGAATTGCTGATATTGATGGATGGATAGTATTGAATTTTTACGCAAAAATATTGGTCAGTCATTCACTTTTAAGATTATGGATACGTTATACTTTGATGAATATTTAAGGCATTGTAGTTGCGCATCTAGCTATTTATTAAATAAAATTCGATAATTTTAATAATTTTGCAAATACATTAGATGATTTTAAAATATTTGTTCCTATTAATTGTACACCAGAAGATTGTTCGACCCATTTTAACCAACCAAATAAATACCTAAAAATATTACAACAGAATGTACGAAGCATAAACCATAATAGCTCGGAACTACACATATTCTTAGCAAGACTTAAATTGGACTTGGATTTCATTGTGTTATCTGAAAGTTGGTTGTCCTGTACTTTTAACCTGCCAGTAATTCAAGGTTACAAAGCTTACCAAACGAAACAAAATTACAACCAAAACGATGGGTAGTATTATATGTGGAGGAACGGCTTGATTGCTCAGTTGAAGAAATTTATCTTATTGAAGCAAACTGTCTCATTACTAAGCTAGGAGCAGACACGGTTTTAATTTCAATTTATAGACCACCTTGTTTTGCTAAAACAGTAAGTTTCCTTTTATCACTAAGCAAATTGCTTGAGTCACTTGCGTCTTATCTTAACATTATCTTAGTGGGTGATATAAATATTAACTTGCTAAAAAATTGCACAGAGACTCAAAGTTATCTTGAAATGTTTTAGTTTTATGGACTTTTGCCAGCAATTGACACACCTACTAGAGAAAATAGTTGCTTGGACCATGTAATACTTAAAACTAAAAGGTTGGCCTTAACATTTAATTTTGGTACAAATATTACGGACCATGCCTCGGTTCTTTTTGCCCTAAATACAAAACTAACCACTAAACAGGAACCAAATCGGTACAGCTGCAGACTAAATTTAGATAACCTTAAACATGATTGTGCTGAAACTAACTTTGATATTATATACAATACTTCAGATATAAATATTGCTACTAACAGTCTTATAACAATATTAGTGAATACAATTGCAAAAAACTCATTAAAAATCAGACTACCCAGAAACAAATTTACAACTAAACCTTGGATTACATTTGGTGTTTTAAATGTATCAGAAATAGAGATCACATGCACATGAAATTAAGAAAAGACCCTGATAATGAAGTACTAAACATTACTTCACAAGGCCGGGGACGGAGGCTGTGTCAATAACTATAGACCAATCGCTATCTTACCCACTCTATCTAAGGTGTTTGAACGCGTCATCAGCTCTAGACTAACCAAATACTTAGAGAGCAAGGAATTAATTTCCAAGAACCAATTTGGCTTTAGAGCAGGTTTCTCAACTGATGACGTGGTCATGCAAGAAACACAACATGTGGTCAAGAAACTAGATAATAAGAAAAAGTGCCTTACCATATTTTTAGATCTTGCAAAAGCATTTGACACAGTTTCTGTCCCAAACCTCTTGAGGAAACTAAAGCGGGTGGGTATTAGAGGTGTCCAATTGTCAATTTTCGCAGATTACTTGAGAAACCGAATTCAAACTGTTAAAATTGAGAACTGCAATAGCGATGAGCTTCCTTTAACACACGGAGTCCCACAAGGGAGTATTTTGGGGCCTTCACTCTTTCTCTGTTACATCGATGAACTGTGCGAATTGAGTATTCCAAATTGCAAAATTTTAGCATATGCGGGTGACACGTCTCTAACATTCCATGCTGATTCTTGGGAGGAACTCATGACTGTCGCTCAGTCGGGATTCAACACGGTGTGTCACTGGTTGGCAGCGAATACATTAACATTAAATGCCAATAAAACGAAGTATATCGTGTATTCGATCCAGAATCATGCCATTCCCAAGCTGCACCTTTATGCGCATACCTGTTCTTATCCCCCAATGGCAGATTGTAACTGTTCGCTTATCAATGAAACTAATAGTATGAAATATCTAGGGGTGTTCTTGGACAGAAATCTGAGTTTCGATGAACATATTCATTTTACCTCTGTAAGAATAAGGAAACTTACTTACGTGTTTAAGCATCTCCGACATATCGCGGACAAATCTCTTTTAAAAAGTGTTTACCTGGCATTGGTGCAATCGGTAGTTTCGTACTGCATTACGTCCTGGGGTGGAGCTGCTAAAACAAAGCTTCTAGAACTGGAAAGAGCGCAAAGAATGATACTTAAAGTAACATTCTTTAAACCGCGACTGTACCCGACATGCAGGTTGTACTCTGAACTCGAACTTTTGACTGTGAGGCAAATTTTTATTCTCTTGATCGTACACACAGACTCATACCTATAGATAAACTTAATAATAGTACTTCTAGTCAAACTAGAAGGCATTACGAGGTCTGTAAGCGTGACAAAGTAAGAACTTCATTTGCACGTCGGTTCCACTACTTTTTGGGCGGAAAATTGTATAACTCTGCTAATAAATTTATACATATGCTTTCTCTCGTTTAAAATAAAATGCATGCAAAAAAGAAGTTAAAGACAAAATAGCAACTTGGCTTTGATATCTATAATACAATAACAACAACTTGTAGGCAAGGCAATACTGATCGTATTGCCGTATTGTTAAAATTTATACATAATATGCTTTCTCTCGTTTTAAAATTAATGCAGCTATTTTCTGTAAAATTGTATAATTGAAGGAGGGCTGCAGGATCTTCAACGGATGCTGGACAGCCTAGCTAATGCGTCTCAGCGTATAGGGCTCCGGATGAACTTGGATAAAACCAAAGTCATGTTCAACGAACATGTTGACCCGGGGCCGGTCGCGGTAAACGGAGTCCCCCTCGAGTTTGTTTCTGAATATGTGTACCTGGGACAGATGCTCCGAGTAGATGGGGAAGCTAAGAGACGGATACAGCTGGGCTGGGCAGCGTTTGGGAAACTCCACCGAGTCTTCACGTCACCTATGCCTCAAAGCCTGAAAACGAAAGTTTTCAATCAGTGCGTCCTACCCGTGATGACATACGGAGCCGAGACGTGGCCACTCACAGTGAGACTAGTCCACCAATTTAAGGTCGCTCAGCGAGCTATGGAAAGGGCTATGCTCGGTATTTCTTTGAGGGATCGGATTCGAAACGAAATAACCGTCAGAAAACCAAAGTTACCGACGTAGCCCGGCGAATTAGCAAGCTTAAGTGGCAGTGGGCTGGTCATATCTGTCGTAGAACCGATGGCCGTTGGGGCAGACAAGTTCTAGAATGGAGACCACGAATCGGCAAACGTAGCGTAGGGCGCCCTGTTACTAGGTGGAGTGACGATATTCGTAAAGTAGCGGGCAGTGGTTGGAGGAGGAGAGCTGAAGACCGAGCTCAGTGGCGTGCCATAGGAGAGGCCTATGTCCAGCAGTGGACTGACACAGGCTGATGATGATGATGACTTGTTGTGAGAGAGAAATATACGAATTTTATTATTATTATTATTATGCAATAAAGATAATTTTCCACGTTAAAAACGTATGAGTCACCGACTTCAATCCCAACAACAGTTCGCACAAAGTAGATATCTAGTTTTTTGCGGACTACAATGCCTTTAGCAAATAACTACAAACAGAAAATTCATTTATTTAGATGATGTTCTAGTTTGTAGTATATTTTGTTTTTGTTGTTTTTTTTTTAAAGCGCTGAATCATTTTCGATAAAATTTATATGGGACCTCTTCAGGAGTATACTCTTTCGAACAAATAAAGAATTTTGAAAATCGGATAACAGTTGCCGGAGCAATCGCGTAACAAATATACAAAAAAAAAATACAGTCGAATTGAGAACCTCCTCCTTTTTTGAAGTCGGTTGAAAATACGATTTTTGTGTCAAAAATATTTCATTTTATTAAATCTAAAATTCAAAATTCTTGGTACAAAAATACGATTTTTGTGTAAAATATTTCATTTTATTAAATCTAAATTACAAAATTATTCGAACAAAAATATGCAAAAAACGATTTTTGCTTAAAATATGATATTTTCTTGAAACATGACAATAACATTCTTAATAACAGGAAAGCCTTAATTTAAGTCAGGTATATTACGATTTTTGTTAAAAACTCGTAAATGTCTTGAATTCAAAACTAACGTTATTCTTATCTAAAGACTACGAGATTTCTTTAAGAAGAACGCAAAATATGCTTTGAACCAAGAATTTATTGCTAAAAATATTGTTTTCTATTCCCAAGAATACATTGTTTTCAATATATAAGAATCACAAATATTCTTAAATCAAGACAGATTGCTTTGGATTAAGTATTCCTTTTTTTCTGTGATAAGCATTTTGCATCGCGACGGGTGGGCACTCGTCGCGTTCACCCCTTTTCATATAATTTGTCAATTGTGCCGTATTTTCACCACATGTATAACATGTGGTGAAAAATATATAATTGTTAATGGACTTTAAATATTTTAATTGTGCACCTAAAGACACTGGACAAATAAAAACTCCTAGCTTCTGATATGATATAACATAAACTCCTAAATCAATAATCCATCTCAAAAGATATTTATTATTTATTTATTTTTTTATATTGTACAATTGTACAATATTAAAAAAAAAATTAAATATAATAGTTTTATTTCAGGCATGGCCCATAAATGGTTAGTAACAAAGGAAACTTACAACTATGTTAGTACTTACTATCTAGAATAAAATAAAATAAAATTAAAATTAACTAATCTAGAAGAAGACTTCATATGCCAACATAGGCAGATTTTATAATAATAATAATAATAATAAATTTTTAATAATTTTTTATTGGGAAACCAACAGTTAATTACAGTTTTTGACTTAAATTTAATTACTAGATTCTAATTAACCAATTATAGGTATCCACTGGTGCATTCAAGGAACAAGCGTGTTACAATTACAATACTTTAATTTTGATAATTTAAAGACAAGACGAAAGATGAGTTACGGCCTCACTAATAATACCCACACATTGCGTAGTATAAGCTTATAACGACCAAAAACATGAAAAACAGTGTTTGCGCGTGTTATACGCTGTGCATGATTTATTAATAGTAAGAACGTTAATATTTAGAGTTTCACAGTTGTTGAGTGCTAATCCGAAATCATATATAATGATCTTTTAAACTGAGATAATGAAAGGTTGAATAAGTCGAGATCAGTGTATTTCTCATTATAAATCGTGAGTGCTCTGTGTAAAAATCCATTCCTTACGTAGTTTTTATTGCTATTTGCCTCTCCAATATTGAACAGTCGTTTTCGTCTTAGATTAAGTTTAGATGGTACTTGATAGTATATACTATTAACCAAGTCAGGACAATCAAAATAATTGTTAACTATCTTGTACAAGAACAACTGATCAGTTACCACCCGTCTTTGTGTAAGAGGCGTTATTTTATGATAGGTACATGCGTCATCATAATTATTAAATCTTTTACCACATGCAAAGTTAAAGAATTTTAGAAACTTGTTTTGGACCCGATCGAGTAATGATATATAAAGTTTGTACTGTGGGTTCCATATCTGACTGGCATACTCCAATTGGCATCGGACATGCGTGAAATAAAGAGTTTTGATAGCTTGTGGATCAGTGAACTTTTTAGATTGTCTTATTATAAAGCCTAATACTTTCATAGATTTATTTACTATGTGATTTATATGCTGATCATAAAGTAGTTTACTATCAAGATATATCCCTAGGTCTTTAGCAACGGTTTTCCTTTTTAATATGACATCCTGTAGTTTATATGAGTATGATTTTATATCACGATTGCGAGTGAAAGTAATAACGAAACACTTTTTCACATTTAGATGTAATTTATTAATAAGACAATAATTATCAAATCTATTGAGGTCACTCTGTAAATCTGTAGCATCCTTAGGACCCTTTATTGCCATAAAAACTTTTAAATCATCTGCATACAATAATATGTTTGCATGATGGAAACAAGTATCTATATCATTAATTAAAATATTAAATAAAAGGGGCCCTAACAGTGACCCCTGGGGGACCCCTGAAGATGGAGTAAACCAGTCAGATCTGTACCCACCTACCACTACCGCTTGATTTCTATTACGCAAATATGATATGATCCAGCGCAGAAGGTTGCCGTGCACACCGATAGTTTCTAGCTTCTTTTCTACGACATAAAAATCTACTTTGTCAAAAGCTTTGCTGTAATCGGTGTACACTGCATCTACCTGTATTTCTCTGTTCATATATGATAGGAGACGGTCAGAATAAGTCACTAGATTGGTTACTGTAGATCGTCCTGAGACGAACCCGTGTTGATAAACATTTATCGAGCTCTTAATTTCATTATACAGTTGGTCATAAACAATTTTCTCAAATAACTTAGCAATAGTATTTAATTTCGACACTGGGCGGTAATTTGTTACATCACTTTTAGATCCGTCCTTGTGTATGGGAGATATGAATGATTCCTTCCATTTTCTGGGAAATATACCGTTTTGTAAGGAAATAGTAAATAGAATTGAATTGGTTAAGTAATAGAATTGAAATTGGTTAAGTAAGTTATCTACCTATATTAGCATATGAAATCTTAATAGCACTGTCCACGTGCTACATAATAGCACTGTCCACGTCCAGCCTCCTGCAATAACTTTCAGGAAACTGTTGGAGCTGCTCCTCACGCAATGAATCAGGAATGCGATGCGTTTCCTGACGGACAACTAAAGATTAAATCATTGTAGGCACAGGCATCAACCCAATCTTTGACGTCGTTATAAAAATTGATGTCGCAAGTCGACTTTGTCCAAGTAGGAAAACGTTCCATACCCTCTGCAGCTCTACGAGCGGTTGTCTCATCTACCGCTATCCTTCCTAGAAGATAATCAGTGCGGTTGTAAGAGTCAGTGCTAGGGATGTAGTATTTATGGTGCATAGCAAAGTAATCTTGCATGTGAGACCACCGAAACGCGACCAAAGGCGTCCGTTTTCTGGTCTTGCAGGAGCAAAGTGACCTGACTATGTCAAATAATTCAGATTCTGAATTCGCAACTGCTGCTGGAAAAACTAAAGGCCTGTTGCCCTTTATGTTGATTTGTATCATACTAGCAGTTCCTTCCCAATATACGTATTTTCCTTTACATTCACAGTCTGGTTCATCTACTTTAGTAAATTCTACCAATCGACAATGTTTTCCCCATTCATTAATATTCCAGTTCACATGATCTCTCACTAAAAGCAACCGCCATTGACCAAGGAACTCGTACAGGTCATACGAATACACGGAAATTATAAAAAACACAATTACAATATTCTTCATGATAATTAACAGCTGGCAGCACAATTAAATGTATGATAGAACTGACTTTTCGCAGCTGACAAGCGAGCTGATATACTCCAGTGACTACCTTTTTTCTGGTTAAACTGTGAGACCCATCGTCAGGTGACAATAATATTTTTGTTAACCCGGCGTCTGTATGGTAGAAAATTAGTAGAACGACTGTATGGTGGGTCAAAATGACCTACATTTTAAATAGTCTTCATTTTTAGGGTTTCTTATCCAAATGATAAAACGGGACTCTATTACTAAGGCTTCGCTGTCCGTCCGTCCGTCTGTCACTAGGCTGTATCTTATGAACCGTGATGGTAAATCAGTTGAAATTTTCACAGATTATGCATTTCTGTTGCCGCTATAACAGCAAATACTTAATAAAAAAACAGAATAAAATAAATATTTAAGGGGGCTCCCATACAACAAACGTGATTGTTTTGCCGTTTTTGAAGTGAAAATTAACATTTTTTACCCATACTTTAAAATGTGCTGGGCACTTTAAAGTATGGGTAAAAAATTGGTTGTCTGTAAAGTCGGTTTACTGACGATAGTTGAACGTGACAACGTCTTAAGAAAATACTGATGGAAGGAGAAAATGTTCCCTTTGACGGATGGCTGGTCCAACCTGTCATTTCAGACACTTAATTTTGTCAATTATAGCATAACCTACAATCGCTACACTAGCGGACCGATGCTATTCATTTTAATGATGAAAGCACGAATATTCGACAATATATCGCTTAATATATAATCCACGCAGACGCATCGCTCACTCAAGTAGGAGAGAGACGGATGTCGAACGCTGCCGAACGCAAAGGCCGATTGTACTTCTTTGTCGCTCGTTCCGCGCTCTCGCTTGCACTTCAAGCCTTACATGGAACGCCTCAGAGCGAGGTAACGCCACATGAGTCATGTTTTTTCGTGCGTGCAGCCGGCTCTATCGAATTATAAGACGTTGTCACGTCAAAATGTTAAACTCGCGTCAGGACACGTGACGGTCACGTGATGCTGATCGAAAATGCGTAGGATAGGGTTGCCATCTTTTTTGAAGAGAAAAATTCTTTAGCGGCGTTGTGCACTTTGAAATATGGGTGGAAACCCGGACGGATGGCAGAAAATATAGCTTTATCTCTGTGACAGACGTCAACGATTATTCGCACATAGCGCGCAAATACCGATAGACTATTTCGCTGAATTGAAAGTAGTCAGTTTGGTCGAGTGGTGAAGTTGCCAGATGACAAGCAACAGGTCGAGGGTTCGAAACCACAAAGTGAACTCAAGAAAGTCTTTTTGTATTTTTGGCCGAGTGGTTAAGTTATCAGATCGTAGGCGAGGAGTGGAAGGATCGAATCCAGAGAGAATAACGGACTCTTTTTGCGTATTTTGTTTTATTTTCGTGTTACCTGTTTCTGATATGTAATGATGGTCCCAGTCACAAAATCTTGCTTTAAATGCAATAATTATTCAATTGAAAAAAAAGTGAATTTTTAACTTGCTGCTCTTGCAAAAAATCTGATGACTTGGAATGTGCTAATGTTACTGCTAAGAGGTATGAGCTCATGCACGCAGATTTAGAAAGAGATCGCCGACTTATCTGGAACTATCACCTCTGTTCAAAAAAAAGACATCAAAACAACTTCGGACCAATTAATCCTGAACGGAAGCAGAAAAAACTCATTATGGTCCCCATTCAAAGTACACCAACATTAGCTTCATCACCAGAACAAATCCTGAAAAAATCAGTAGATAGTGCAACCAGCTTGTTGGACAATTCTACAAGACGAGCGTTGAAAAGTTGCAAGGAGGCCCACTCGCGCAAAACAGTAACAAACAACAGTGTCAGCATAGAAAAAAATAAATTAAATATTAATGCACAACATTAATTTTCAAGTTTTCGCTTCTTCCGGCACTCCCGGAGTGCAACCCGTTGTTTTTTATAAATAAATCTTCTGTCCAAGGCTGCATCTCATGAACCGTGATAGTTAGACAGTTTAAATTTTCACAGTTGATACAATACAATACAATGTTCATTGTTTAAATATTGATGACGGTCAATTTGGTTTTCAACCTGAAGTTTCCACGGATATGGCAATCTTTTCTCTGAAGCAAATTGTTAACTGGACCGGAAAACAAGTATGTACGCTTGTTTTCTGGACCTAAGTCATGCCTTCGACACTATAGATCACAATTTGATGTGGAAAAAGTCTTGTCGGGTGAGGTTTATCTCGTTGCTTATTGGTGTAGCGGTCAGGTCAACAATATTCGATGGGGCGGAGTTTTGTTTGATAATTACAGGCTGTCGTGTGACGTAAGACAAGGTGGGTTGACCTCACCCGACCTATTCAACCTTTGTGTAAACGACTTGATATTATAACTAAGCAGAACCTCTGTCGGACTCAGGCTTGGGGATAGATTTATCAACAACCTGAGTTATGCAGACGATATGGTTCTGCTTAGTCCCTCTATCAAAGGCATGAGTAACTTACTTTCTATTTGTGAAAAGTTTGCAAACAACCACAGTTTAGTTTATAACGCTAAAAAACAGAAATGATGGTATTTAGGTCGGGTACAGGACCTACAAATATGTAAAACTACACAGCCTGTAAAACTAGTTGACAATTTAAGGTACCTTGGCAACATCAAAACATGTAATTTGGAAAGATGATGCCGATATTAGAAAAACAGAGACGAGCGCTGTCGGTCTATTTTTACCCGACTGCCAAGGAAGGGTTATGTTTTTCGCGCGTATCTTGTATGTATGTATGTTTGTAAATTTCTTTATTACCTCGTATCTTCCAAACGGCTGAATGGATTTCGACAATTAAGGTATCGTTTGATTCGTCTTAAACACCCAAATGTTCTTAGGTAGGTGATTTAAAAAAAAAACAATATGGCGGAGTTTTGGCACCAAATTGTAAGTTCTTAATTTATTTTTTCTCGCCAATATCATCGAATGGGATGTCATAGGATAGCTTTTTAAAAGATAGAAGGGGTTTACTAATAACGTTTTTCAATTCAGCACTCCGTTTGTGAAACATTAATTTTTAAAGTGAAAATTTTTGTCAAACTCGAGTCCCCCCTCTCTACCAGCCAAACTGTTGTTTCTAAAAATGTGGAAAAATTCACGATGGTAGAATATACGACGAAATTAAAAGGAACACTATCACAGATAAGTTGACCCTTCAAGTTAACGAATAATGGTCGACCAAGTGCCAAACATTGTTGGGATTAATAAGAATAATATATTTATTAATATTAGATCCTTGGTACCACAGAGCTGAAATTTGGCATGGTTATACATATCAATTGCGCCGACATAAAATGTTGGGAAAAAATGTTTTTCGGGTGTCTCCCATACACATGAAAGGGCGACGAACTTTTTTTCTCGCCAATATCAATGAATTGGCTGACATAGAATAGCTTTTTAGAGTTCCGTAGTAATCTACAAACCCTTTTAGTTTCGCCATATCCGTCTGTCCGCGGGTTTCCTAAGAAACCCTTGGTACTACAGAGCTGCAATTTGGCATGGTCATATATATAAACTACCCCGTCAGAACTGTAGGGTAAAATCTTAGAAAAAAAAAATTCGGTTGTCTCCCATAGACGTGAAAGGGCTATGATTTTTTTTCTCGCCAATATCATCAAAAAGGGTGTCATAGGACAGCTTTTTAAAAGACAGAAGGGGTTTACTAAGAACATTTTTCGATTCAGAACTCCGTTTGCGAAACATAAATTTTTAAAGTGAACATTTTGTCAAACACAGGGGTTCCCCCCTTCTAACAGCTAAACGGTTAATTTTAAAAATGTGAAAAAATTCACAGTAGTACAGCGAAATTAAAAGAAAAACTATTACACATAAGATGGCTCTTCATGTTTGCGAATAATAGTCGACCGAGTGCCAAACTTAGTTGGGATTAATAAGAATATTATATTTACTAATATTAGATCCTTGGTACTAGAAAGCTTAAATTTGGCATGGTCATACATATTGATTGTGCCAACAGATTGAAAAAATAAGATTTTGTAAAAAAAAAGTTTTCGGATGTTTCCCATACACGTGAAAGGGCAATGGTTTTTTTTTCTCGCCGATATCAACGAGTGAGATATCATAGGATAGCTTTTTAAACGTTTCACGCTAACAGTGAGGCGAGCCAAAAGCGAAGCTGTAACACATTGACATGTCAGAAGTCGTTTAATAGGTTTTTGGGGGTGCTAATTACGAAAATAACATCAAAATTATACACAATCACCACACGACCTGCTTTAGCAGCAGCTCGATATTATTATATTATTCCTAACAATAATATTACAGCAAAAAAAAAAATTTGCGCTCGCTTCGCTCGCGCATTCAATACTTTCATTCTGTTATAATTAGGCCAAACTACAGTTATTTCTGAAACTACAAACTTTTTAATACATTTTTTTTGATACTATAGTATTTGGTGATTTTAACATCGACTATGACAATATGCTCTTAGAATTAAGAAGCCAGCTGCATATTTGAACCATGCTGCCACGGAACCCTACAATGCGCGTGGCCCGACACGCTCTTGGTCGATTTTTTAAAGATAGTAGGGGCTTACTAATAACGTTTTTCGATTCAGCACTCCTTTTTCAAAACATACATTTTTAAAGTGAAAATTTTTGTCAAACACAAGTGTCCCCCCCTCTACCAGCTAAACTGTTGTTGTTAAAATGTGGATAAATTCACGGTGGTAGAATATGCGACGAAATTTAAAGGAAAACTATCACAGATAAATTGGCCCTTCAAGTTAACGAGTAATAGTCGACTTAGTGCCAAACATTGATGGGATATAAAGATTATTATGTATTTACTAATAGTAGATCCTTGGTACTACAGAACTGAAATTTGGCATGCTCAATGCTCATATTCATCCCACAGAAGCGTAAAATAAAAACTTGGAAAAAGTTTTTTTTTTCGGGCGTCTCCCATACACGTGAAAGGGTTATGTATTTTTTACTCGCCAATACAAGGTTCCACGTTAAAAGTAAGGCGGGGCGAAAGCCAAGCTTTAATATATTGATTGACATAGGTGTAGTTTTTGGGTGCTTATTACGAAAATGACATCAAAATTATAATTCAAAATGTTCGTGAAATTAAAAAATTCAAAAAACAAACAAAAGTATTTTTATTTGTAAAAAATGCCTACTTTACATTACAACAATTACAACAGAAAACTCGCGCGGCACGCCACTGGACTGACGACGGTACAATTTCACCTTGATCGCGTGAGGGCCCTGCGCAAAGGCTTGGTCGCCCTTTGCCTTTGTCAATGTTGACATTTTGACATAGGACCGCGGCGCATGCGCGCAGAAATATCGTGCTCGAGCTTTAGTTGACGTCGCTGGAACTAAGTAATGTTCCTTAGTAATGTAATCCAGAGACACAGAATTGCGTTATTCATGTCCAGGGTTGACAGCTGTAAAAATGCAATAATTAAAGAGTTTGCAGATAGACTACACTTCACTAGCACCTATAAGCGGTAGCTAGATATAGCTGCCTGATTTTTGTGTCATGTGTGTTTATTTTTTTACATATTCAGTTTAATTGTTTAGTTTTTATTTCATTTGTAGTCATATTATGGACCATTAGTAGTCTGAAACAAAGATATATTATTATTATAGTTTTTTCTTTGTTTTAAGCTCTCTTTCTTGAGAAAAAGATAAGTTCCACTTTTCAAGGGCGCTAGCCAAGTGCGAAGGGTTTGTTGTTATTATTATTATTATTATTATTGCACTCTAACACAAATAAGGTACAGTTACATTTTATACAAAAAAGTTATGTCAGGGTACAAAAGGCGGCCCCATTGCTAAGAAGCAATATCTTATCGGCAACCTTTGGGTGTGGAGAAAAAGTACAAATGTATAGATGTGTACTTTTTCTCCACACCCAAATAATTACTTATAGCTGAAAATAGTTATAGGTAGATTCCACCATCTAAGTATTTGTTAAGCTGTCCTTTACACCCTGTATAACAATAAAACATAATTATCTACCTACAATACATACAAAATATAATACTTACACAATGATGTATTTCTGTTGCTTCTATAACAACAAATACGAAAAAACAGAATAAAATAAATATTTAAGGGGTCTCCCATACAACAAACGTGATTTTTCTGCCGTCTTTATAGATAATGGTACAGAACCCTTCGTGCGCGAGTCCGACTCGCACTTGGCCGGTTTTTTTACTGTATCTAGGATTGGGCGCTTTTAACTAAAATTTTAAATGTTTGTTACTGTCAGCATTTACTTGCACATCCGCCGCAGTAAAAATTATGTACTCTGGGCAGATAAACTTGTTACAATTTGATAGTTTTGTGTGATAGTTTCATCTTTTTTGGCAGGATATATGTATTTAGCGACGTTTTCGTAGGTACTACAGTTTTAGCAGGAATCCCCTGAAAGTTTTCCAGGCAATTGTCCTGCCCGTCTCTTTGGGAAAGCTAAATATGTCTTTGTGAGCTTTCCAGTGATCACTCAAAAAAACATAATCTATTTAAAAAAATATTGTTTGTCGTTTTGTTTGCAACACTGTAGTTCCTTTTATACAATTTTACATTTTAGCTTCTAGCCGCGACTTACGTAGGATGATTGAAGGGCCAGATCCAACTATCCTTGTACAACTAATCAACTAGAGGAAATTAGAAGGTCCCCCGACCGTAACTCCTTCAAACACAGAGTGCGGTGTCACTTTTTGAAGCTGTTATATGATTCAAGCTGACTTCTTCATTCTTATATTATGTATTTATATATCTATTATAGTTATGTATATTCATATTGTATGTATGTATATTTATTATAATTACTTTATGTAAGTACAAGTATGCATTTGATTATATATTTAGTAGATATTACAGTTATTTTCCTTTGTTCATGTAGTTTCATAGTTATTAAAGTAATTTCTTATATTTGTGATATGCACCTACCACGTACATCTCCCAATCACCCTAAGGTAGACTGGTAGATAATGCCATTAGGCATTAAGTCCGCCCATGTACTTTAGTGCATTAAGTTAAATAAATAAAAAAATAGAAGCGCTCGTAGCCCAGTGGCTCTCGCTGATCTCAACCGATCAGTGAGGTTAAGAAACGTATACACAGGCAAGGAACCTGATGGGTGACCAAAGTGGCAATTTATCACGAGCGTTTCCGTGCTTCAGAGGGCACGTTATGCTGTCGGTCCCGGCTGTTGTCGATTGACTAAATCGTTAATACCAAGTCAGAGGCTATTGTGCGGTTTGAAAACTTGACACCAGGGTTAGCCAAGTTTGCCGCAAACTTGACTATACCTATACGAAAAGAAGAAGAACTAATCACGTCGTTCTGTTGCTCCGTTACGATGTGAATAAAGGACTTAGAAATAAACAAACATACTTTCATATGTTATAGTAAGAAATAAGGAAAAACAGTAAAGGAGGATTATCGCTGACATATTAAAAATTGCATAATAGTAGATTAAGCAACAAGGGGATAAAACAGTGTATAATGTCACGGGCAGCATATTGAATTCTGAGCGAAATGAAGGATTCTGTAGTTAATTCCCGAGCGTAGTGAGGGAATTAAGATGTTAATTCCCGAGCGGAGCGAGGGAATTGTGGTAAGAATCCTGAATGAAGCGAAGGATTCAAGTCTGCCCAAGACTAAGACACTTTTATCCCCGAGTAGCTTACTCTACTTTATACACCTATTGCGAGGTTAAATAAAAAAGAAATTATAAATTTATCCCATCAATAATGTTTTGAGCCTCCGTTTCTATGTAAGAGTCGCTGGAATAACATACTGGACTTTTTTTTTATTTATTTAAAAAACTTACCACAAAACAATTTAGTAATTCGCGATAAAAATCACAGATCCAAAATCACCTACGACGTTTACTTATAATATTTAGTTCCGTAGGCAAAGGAAAGTCAATAGCTAAGACATAGAGCCAAGTTTTTATACTAAATATTTTTAATAAAAGTAAAATCTCTTTGATGTGTCAAATTTTATAGTTAAAATCTACTTGGACCAAGTAAGTAACAGCCTTGTTTTTTTTTCGAAATTATTTTTGATAGAAGTTTTTGTTGAAATTTTGGCGTTCCATATTTAAATGTCATTAATGCCCAAGGGAAGTTCCATACAATTTTATTTCCCTTAAGCTTTAATGGCTTACTTTCAAGAATAGAATACTTGACGTATAATACGTGCTCCAGATGCAGGTGGTGTATAAAATTAATTACCCTCTACTAACATCACAAAAAAGGGCGGTATTAACTGCAGCTACTAAAAAGTACATCAAATTTACACTGTTACTTGCACCGGCTGGCGGCGGGAGCCGGCGACTCGGAGCACGATGAAGGAAGAAAAACAATTAAGCAGGATTACATTTATTGGATCACATCAAACACCTAAACTTTTAACGTTAACTTATTACAAATGTATAAAAACAGTATAGTATGAGCGGGTGTGCGCCTGCGACGGATATTCGGTTGGGTCTGTCATCTCACCGTTTGACAGTTAGAAGCGTTCAATTTCGAATTTAGATTATGAATGCCAAAACTGAAGAGTAAAAATGTCGTAAAAAGAGAACGGAGAAGGAGGATGAAGACGAGGCGCATGCCGCCTCGTTACAAATTTACAAAAATACCCGCGTTTGAAAATTCACAGGTCAGTATGACCCAACCTGACAGACGACTGGTTAACGTGAAACAACTTAATGTTTTTTTTATCATAAGTAATAAAATATGGATACAATAAAATATTGAGTATTGAGTAAGCTTCGAGTCTATCAGCTGAATCACAATGGATTGTTTAATGTTTGAATATGCCACGAATTACTCAACATGTGTCGATTACACCACACAAACTATTATAATTATGATTATGTAACGGTACCAACCCACCCCAATGATTTTATTAAATTTTCAGAGTAGTCGATTACCTTTCTTAGCTGTGATCGTCTATAAAATTGCATCAGTAAACTAGCTTAATTATTTTTCTTTGTCATTTCTGTTGACAAACTTATTTGACTTCATATATTTGTCACCATTAGAGAGAGTACTTAGGTCAAGACTTTTATTTTATCTCTAGATGTTTATTCTTCGTAATAAAGACAGGAAGGCAAATACATGACTCAATCCTGAGTTTATTAAAAGGTTTTGTCCATAAACAAGCGGAATACAAGATGCAGACGCCGTATTTCATGCCAGGATGAACCGACAGTAGAAAGCCTTACATACCCTACTTGTAGATAGACAGAGATAATGAGTTACTAGTAATAAAAACAAGAAGGCAAATACATGACTCAATCTCGAATTTATTAAAAGTTTTTACCTGTAACCAAACGGGATACAAGATGCAGACGCCGTATTTCATGCCAGGATGAACCGACAGTAGAAAGCCTTACATACCCAACTTGTCTTACAGATATAGCAATATTCTTTATTTGTGGGGCCCCATTTATATATTTGCGCTTTTATTATGTATTTGTAATTGTGTATTGCTGTAGTCTATGACTCAAAGTCCCAATCTTTATATGGTATACTTGATATCATGTATAAAGCTCAGATTATACAGTGCAGTGTTTATTGATGTAATAAATCAAAAGAGCTCGACTTTAATAATGGAATTGAAGTCGTTGTGTCTTGAACTCAATTACTTTGTTTAGAATTCGAATGAAAAATCAGGTATTTAATGTTGGAATTAAATGACCATTATGTTAATGTTATATTTAAGAAGAATAAAGGATTTCAAGAATGTGATCAATGAATCCAGCTTTAGGTACTTTGTCAATAAAACAACTACATCGATTAATAATTGAAAATGCTAAGATTTAGTAAATAGAGAACTAGCTTTATAAGAATGATATTGAGATATTATAAATGAGGCTTGAGTTGTCTTGATCATGAGAGTTATGAAATTAAACCAACCAAGACCTTTTAGGAGATTTATTGGGGTAATGCATAGGAAATCAGTACATATAAGCAAAGCTTAGGGGTTTATAAATATTCAGAAATTGTTATGCGGTCAATGATAGAAATAATTCAATAAATATGGAAAATAGCTCTTCCACCGCTACATAGCATAGCATAGAACCAGCATAGAACCCACAACAGTAGCGGCTTCTATTCTTTAGTAAACCCTTAGCCTCGGGGCAAGCCCTTGTTTCATACGGAGACAAGTCCCCCTACCAGAGCTAGAAGACACCGAGAGATTCTACTTTACTGAGCCTTGATTAAGCATTATAGATTTAACTGGCTTTAACAGTCGCATAACAATCCCTTTCAGAATACAGGAAGTATAGAGCGTCTTAGGACTAATACAGTTTTACTTAACTTTTATTGCGCCGGCCGGACACAAACAGTACAACCACTATAATAACAAGATTCTATACTAATTATATCTTAGTACATATAATAACCTAATGGGTATTTTCTAGTTATATTTAACAGAGAAAATGGCTGAAGGCCCACACGCGTGCTGTCAGTTTCATGGTTAAAACTTGAGTGCCCCCCTCTTCCTTCTCTTCATCTTCAGCTCCTGCGCAGCCTGGAGCCGCCCACATCGTCCTCATTGGTAAAACGATTCTTCCTGCTTCAAAGTAGGTCCACGTTTCATGTCGTCATTGGTGGAGCCTTTAGGGGTAGCCTGCGACATTGTCTCTTCTCTTTCTCGCAAGCTTCTTTAATCCACGCTCTCACTCGCTCCAGGGGTTGAACACTTGTGTGTCCGCTGGCTATTATGTTCCTGGAACTAGAAAACATTTGGCGAGCATCAATACCTCTTAAAATAATAAAGATAAGAAAGAATATTGTTTCTAAGTATAGAAAATAAAAACTCTCATAAATTTATAAAATTTATGGGTCACAAATGTTCGTTTCCTGGGGTGTTAAGTATTTCAAAGATTTACGCATTGCTTCTCAGCTTACACTTTTAAAATTGATTGTAAAGGATGGTAAAAAATGTGTTCCTTTGAATTTGGCTGGTGCGGCTTTCTAATTTATAACATTCAATTTGATGTCTAGGTTGTACCGTCACAATTACAATTTGAATAGAATATCTTTACTGATAACAAAACTTTTAAAACAAATCCAGACAATAGATTAAAACTAAAAATTAAAATTAAAACAAACTGGTGAAATATATTGTCTGCTTTTAATACTACCCGCAGTTCTCCAGTTCATCCGTAATCATTATGCTTTTAACAGCGTCGAAATATCAGATAATTGTTTAAAACCAAAATATCAAATAACTGTTGAAAACAAAAATATCAGATAATTGTTTAAAACCAAAATATCAGATAATTGTTTAAAACCAAAATATCAGATAATTGTTTAAAGCCAAAATCGTGGTAAGAACCCGTTACAATTTGTTTAAAACTCGTTAAAATAACCACAAGAATCATAAGATGTAAAACAAAGGGTCAGTCAAAAAGCGCTGACTCATCATATTATAGTAACGTCTATTTGTAGATAGTGTGTGCGTGTTGTGTGTGCATGTATTTGCATTATATCGTTATCGTTATTTGAGCCGTGTGGTGATTGGTTGAGAATAACACCACCCATTTCTTTCCGTGGGTGTCGTAAGAGGCGACTAAGGAAACACAAATGAGACCTGCCTCCTAATAATCCATCTTAGGCAACGACACCTCAGTTTGTTTTCAATCTGTAAAGGGCCGTCTGGTCCGCGGCCACCCTCCTACCGAAGTCCGACGTCAAACAGCTTGCTGTGTTCCGTCGGTGCGTGGGAGAGTACCAATGCCTTATATATGGTGGTGTTATTCTCATCCGATCACCACACGTCGGTGCGTAGGAGTACCAGTGCCTTATAGCCGTTTTCTGGGTTAACTCGCTCCATCGTCGACCTCATCTATGACCTTGGTCAAGAGTTAATCCATCTTATAATAGTAGATTATGATGTAAGTGTGCTAAGTTGGATATTACATTAGAGGCGAGTTTAGAGCCATTCTCAGAATGAAATATTCAATGCGTACGCGTGTCATACGACGTTTTTCAACACATTTGCGAGGAAAGAAATAAATATAAACTTTCCTTTGATATTGGCGGCAAAAAAAAAATAATTGTCATACACCTATATACGAGGCAATATTTTCTGAATACAAGGGAGCCTTGACATACTTCTTTCTTAGGTAGACTAGTATGGAAAACGCCCAGGAGTCACCCGCTAGAATCCGAGTTCACCCGACTGTGGGGGTGGAGGGGGGGTGAACTTTTCAGCGCGCACTGTGACTCGTCATAACTGCTAATTTCGAGCTTTGGTATCATTTTCATGTAAATAAAGGTTGCTCAGTTGATTTCTAAAACAAAAAAAGGGCATTTCCAATAAATAAAAAAATCATTCAAAAATTAAAAAAGGAAATTTTTGAAAAAAAAAAATTCTTTATTTAGACAAATCCTTACATGTAATAATCGGGGCTTCCCAGTAAGTAGTCATAGACACTTGTGATGGGAATGCCTCGCTCTTCCAGGTATACAATATATTCTAGGATATTCAGAGTGAGTTTACATTACTATTAACTTATAATTATAATAAAAAGTAAATACCTAATTAAATAACAAGGTGTGGGTGTATGTTGAAGTATGTGTGTGTATTTGTAATAGTGTAGTAGGTATGCGTGTATTTATGTGTGCTTGGGGTATATTATGTGTATGTTTATGCCTTTAGTCAATTAGTAAAACTGTGTTTAAGGGGGGTAATTAGTGTGGATACACAAATGTTAAAGTGTGCATTATGCTCAGCAAGGAGTGCTTGTGCTCAACATGATGTGCTTATGCTCAGCGTTAAATGACTGAACCCTGTGTGCCCTACGGATATCCTTGGGATCGGCAGACTAGAACCAACATACAGAGAGGTCATTACACGGTGACAAGAAACCATTGTAGTATACCCTACGGATCTGGTTAGTCCTTGGGATCGGGAAGTTGAACCCATATACTACGAATGGTTTGTAATTTGATAGAGGGCTTAGTCCATGCCATTCAAGTTAGTCTTATGAGAAGTTCTTCCACTTCTTCATAGCCAAGTGTGTGTAACCATTCTGTTAAAGAAAGCTTGCAGGAATGACGTAGTTGGTGATAAATATGCAGCAGACGATTAACTTTGTTATAGAGGTATGGGGCTTGAGTAACATACTGTCTCTCAGCGAAGGTCGTTCGAGCTGGATGAGTAGGGGCTACCAAATCATTTCTTCTCCTGTTCATTAGAGCTTGATCATACGGTAGGCCTTTATGGTATTGTAGTACTATAAAAAGTATATATAGTTTACGGACAGAGAGTAATTTACTTGTTGTGTAAAGGTCGTTGAAAGGAAACCTGTAAGGCCTGAAGTGCATTACTTTGATCAGAGATCTTTGGGCCCTCTCAAGATCCAGAAAGTTTGTTTTATTAGCGCCGCCCCACACTGGGATACAGTATGCTATAACCGATTGTACCATAGCTATATAGATATTGTTCAGTACATCCCTATTCATCACATGCCTTAATGATTTGAATACCCATATCAGTTTCCTGACTCGACCCATGGTTAGTTCTAAATGTGCATGCCAAGATAGTCTTTGGTCGACCATGACGCCGAGGTATTTTACATGATTTACCTTTAGTAATATCGGGCAGTTACAGTTTATGAGGTTAGACTGTCGGCAATTGTGAAGTGAAATTCTAAAGTCTGGACCCGGTTGCGAGTTTGAGTACGGGCCGAAGCAAATGTAATTAGTTTTTTGAGTATTTAAGGTTAAGAGGTTTTCGTTTAGCCAATTGGCAACTCTCGCTAATCCTTTTTCGGTCGCTATTTTCATCTCGTCCCAGGTCCTACCAGAGAAAACAATCGCTGTGTCATCAGGATAGGAGAGTATCCTCCCTCCAACATCCCGAAGGTTACATAACTCATTAATATAAATGAGAAAAAGGGTTGGGCCGAGGACACTCCCCTGTGGTACGCCAAAAGCAACTAGCTCCTCCTCACTAATGTAATGACCGATTTTGACAGCCTGTTTCCTATTTGAAAGGTAGCTACTTAGAAGGGACAGAGCATTGCCTCGGATGCCGAGCTTTTCCATCCTGTCTACAAGAATGGGAACAGATATGGTATCAAATGCCTTCTTGAGATCTAAAAAGACAGTGAGGCACTTATGACCTTTGTCAATAATTTTTGTGATGTGACGTGGATCAATAATGGCATCCTGAGTTGACCGCCCCATTCTGAACCCGTATTGAGAGTTGGATAGGATTTTGAATTTGTTTAGGTAGCTAGTCAATCTGGAATTCAAAAGCTTTTCAATAATTTTGGAAATAGAAGTTAAGACAGAGATAGGGCGGTAGTTATTTATATCACCTCTGCTCCCACTCTTGTAGACTGGGGTAATTAAAGAGCGTTTAACTACATTGGGGAAGATTCCATCCTTGAAACACAAGTTAGCTAGCCGACAGATCATCGGAACCAAGAAGTCTTTTGATAGTTTTAAGAAATGAGTGGAAATAGCGTCCCAGCCAGGAGCACTGCCAGAGTCCAGTCCCATCAAGACAGCTTCAACCTCTTGAGGAGTGGTGTCCAATAACACAAATGAGGATGAGCTCAAGAGCTGTACAAAAATAGGTGAGTTACTGTGGGAACTTGCTATAATATTTTCTGCTAAATTTTGACCGATTTTGACAAAATATTTGTTCACAAAATTTACTGATGTGTTGATAAAAAAATGTGTTAATGACCATAATCTTTAAAAATGTACCGATATCCGGTTATAAAAAATATATTTTAAAAGCGGCACTTATACAGATTCCAAAAATATAAGCTTTGTTTGGGAAATATAAAAAAAAATTAAAAAATTTCTGTCCACTTTTCTAGATAAACCAACTACATAAATAACTTTGTTATTCTATATAATTATATAGGATTACAAAGTTAAATTTGCAGTTAATGAATAATTGTACCCGTATATGTATAACTAGCTCGCCACCCTGGACCTCGTTTCCGTTGGAATTTGGAAAATTATGTAGCCCATATCTTATTCTGATGTCTAAGCTATATTAATGCAAAGTTTCAGCAAAATCGATCCAGTAGCTTTTGCGTCAAATCTATACATATAATAAAACTGTAGAGGTTGCATTTCTGTACATAGAAAAAAAATGCTAAAAACCGAGTCAGGGGGATGTAAGAAGAGAAATAAAACAAATACCGATTTTTTTAGATTTTTTTGTTTCTCTGTTTGTCTGTTTGTCTGTTTATCTGTTTGTCTGTTTGTCTGTTTGTCTGTTTGCACGGGCTAATCTCCGTAACTGTTGGACCGATTTAAATGAAATTTTGCATAGGGGTACCTTATATCCCAGGTCAACATTTAGGCTACATACAATCTCTAAATTTAGCCAGTAAATATAAAACCAACAACAAAAACCCCTGAAAAAATTCAAAGCTAGGTGTTTTTCAGAACATTTTACTCATACCATAGAGATCAACGTATTTTTGACAGATACATGGGCTAAAAGCAAGGACATGTTGTTTTTTAAATTTATCTCTTTCGAGAAAGGCAAAGGAATCTGCATCCATACAGCCAGGTCTTCAATATATGTATTTTTTAGCTATGTCTTCAATTTATATTTCTTTACTTCTCTCATTCTCCGTAAGCCGATAGTGTTTTGTTTACGAAGAACTATGGCGGCGAGAAGCACTGCCGCTGGATCGGAGGAGATACACTGTATCACTTGAATTACTTTTTAACCGACTTCCAAAAAGGAGGAGGTTTTATGTTCAACTGTATACAGGGTGGAATTTTGTAATGCCACCTGAAGGGAAAGTACTCTTAATACTGTAGATAGAAAATTTTACTCAAAGAAAACATTCCTTTATTTTTGAAAAGAAAGAAAACTGCATTCAAGAATTTTCGAAAATTCGCTTGCACCAACCGGTAATCGAACCGACTAAAATCTGTAAGAATACTCTGTACTTTTATTGCGTCGATCGTTAGGGTCGATTTTAAGGATGAAATCATTCTAACAAACTTGGTAAATTAAATGAAAGGAAGACTACGAAATTTGTTCGAAAGAGTATACTCCAGAAGTGGTCTTATTGTCACCAAGTCAGGATCTGATGGAATCCCATCAAAATCAAGGGCAACCCTTGAATGGAATAGGCACGAAGGGTGCTGCTCTATAATTAGATAGATGTTATTTTTAAGAGCTATCGTCGAATATAAGTGAGTCGGAAGAAATTAAAATTATTGTAACTGACCCACAAATATTCAAAAATAAAACAAAAACTTCTGTGCTGAACTGGCACTGAACAAAAAATTTGGAATGTGCCAGCTGCCAACCAAATACATTGCATTGTTGGTACAGAGGCCAGCGCATCAGGTTACTCCATTTTCATTGCAAAACCGCTCTTATCACAACAGCACAGAGTGCACGCGTGTGGTAACCTGAGTTGGGGCCGTCCGTGCATTGCAAAATTTAGACAACGTGTTATATACTCATAAACAATATGCCATTTTTTAAATTTTCATGACATGTAAAGTTATGTGACTTATGTTACCCCAACGAGGATTATAGGCGTATAATATCTAAAATATCGAAACTTTTGTCAGCTTCCCCATTAATAGTTCGGCTATTCTGCACTTTTTTAACGAACCAAAACTAAATACTTAATACAGTGTTAATAAGAACGAAGTTGATTAAGTATTTAGTCTTCAAATCTTAATTCGGCCCTAACTAAATGACATTATTCAATCTCCAGGATATCACTTTTTGAAAACAATAAAACGGCTTATTTTTATTTTTAACCAAAGTAATCTATGGCCGTACAGCCGGTGTTTTCAATGCATTTCTTATTTTTAAAGGCGGGAAACTCAATAGAAACTGACAATTGACATTTGTTTTATTAAAACTTCTATGAATATGGTCTATATAGGTTTGATTTAGGGCTTTGATGTTCTGACATGAAATAAGGGCTATTTACATGCTATTTATAGATTTTTTGATTTTAGTTTATACATCAAGCGTAGCATAGCGTATATAAGCCATGGATAAATATTAGAATATTACTATTCTAATAAGTTTCTTAGTTTGGATCCAGCACTGACACCTTTGCTTATTTCTACAAATATCCATTGAAGGGAAAAGCTTAGTCATTTCTATCTTAAATTTCATTTTTTATTGAATCATTTTTACACAATTATCGCAAAGCACAATAAAAGTAGCGTGCTAGCTGAAATCTCAAATGCACGGGGGTTGTCTTAGATACTGACATAGGTTACCTGTTTCAGAAACTTCTATCCCACTGAAAATCAAAAATAAGTCCGTAATTAGCACTAAGGAATTCGTGTGCCATTTATTATACTTACCTAAGTAATAGGTCTTTCAACATACAATTTTCGTAAATTTTTTACTCCACATATTTTTATTTTATCAAAATTGATTTTTATAAGTACAAAATCCTTACGTTTTTCACAGAAACGCGAAATACAATATTAATTAACCACTTTTTGTGGGATTGTTAAGACAACAAGATGTTTTAGAGGCACCACTGACTCATGTTAAGTGTTGATTGTCTATCTCTCTCAGTATCAAAAAATAAAAACGACTGCTACTTAAGTATAGATCAGAGTCTGAGTCGCGGTCTATAATACGGACCTTAATCTATCAAAAGCAGTAACAATGGTATAGAAAATATAAGCGATAGAGGAGACAACTATGTTTGACCTTTGTTTTCAGATCCAAAGTAAACCTTATATGACATAGTTAGCCAAGTTTTCAAATAAAAAATATTTTTAGAAATTGCTTTTCTTTTATATGAACGAAATAGTTGCTATTCGTTCATATAACGAAAATATGAACGAAATAGTTGCTTCAATAAAAAACAGCAATTCATGTATCTGTAGTTGTGTCAAAGTACAAACTCGGTCTATAAAAATACATACAACACGCAGACGAAGTTGCGGGCATCAGCTAGTAATAAATAATAAGAAATAAATTGTTTATTCATTCACAAGGCATACATGATTAGTATAAAAAAAAATTAAAAGCAAACTTAACTAATTAATTAGGTATACGCCTGAACTAGGTGAAACCTGTGTTTCAGGCAATATACGATGGGCTGGTACACAAACTAAATCCAATGTATTTCTGAATACAAATTCCTATTATATGACTAATGCATATAGGATGCGTGTATATGTGTCTATATTCTAATAAAAATAGTAATATAACATTAAAACTAATTAATTAATGACAATATTTAAGTACTATCTATTTTACAATTAACATACAATTTTCGATTTCGTCATAGGAAAACTGCTATAAATAATCATAAACTAGCTTCTTACATTCGAATAAATTCTTATCGTAGATACATACTGATTTGTTTAATTTGTTATACAAAACCGGCCAAGAGCGTGTCGGGCCACGCGCATTGTAGGGTTCCGTAGCAGCATGGTTCAAATATGCAGCTGGCTTCTTAATTCTACAAGCATATTGTCATAGTTGATGTTAAAATCCCCAAATACTATACTTAGTATCAAAAACAAATGTATTAAAAAGTTTGGCCTTAATATAACAGAATGGAAGTGTTTCATGCGCAAGCGAAGCGAGCGCGAATTTTTTTTTTTTGCGACAATTTTATAGTAAGGAATAATATAATAATATCAAGCTAAGCAGGTGTATATTTTTAATGTCGTTTTCGCAATTAGCACCCACAAAAACCTATTAAACGACACCTGAAATGTCAATACGTTACAGCTTGGCTTTCGGCTCGCCTCACTTTTAGCGTCAAACCTTGTATGTCAACCATTTTGGATTAGGGTACACTTCGTCGTAAATGCTACCCTCGTGAATTATTCCACATTTTTTTTCGTTATAAAAATTAATGTTTCCTAAACGGATTGCTGAATCGAAAAACGTTTGTAGTAAACCCCTTCTTTCTTTTAAAAAGCTATCCTATGATAACGCACTCGATGACATCGGCTAGAAAAAAAACCATCGCCCATTCACGTTAATGGGAAACACACGAAAAAAATTTTTTTCCACCATTTTATTTTTTAGATTTGACACCGCAATCAATAGGTATGTATGACCATGCCAAATTTTAGCTCTGTACTACCAAGGATCTAATATTAGTAAATATATTCTTATTAATCCCAACTAAGTTTGGCACTTGGTCGACTATTACTCGCAAACTTGAAGGGCCATCTTATGTGTGATAGTTTTTCTTTTAATTTCGTTGTATATACTACCACCGTGAATTGTTTTACATTTTTAGAAACAACCGTTTAGCTGGTAGAGAGGGGGACACTTGTGTTTGACAAAAAATTTTACTTTAAAAAATTATGTTTCGCAAACGGAGTGCTGAATCGAAAAACGTTGTTAGAAAACTCCTTCTGTCTTTTAAAAAGCTGTCCTATGATACCCCATTTTATGATATTGGCGAGAAAAAAAAATTCATCACCCTTTCACATTTATGGGATACTCCCGAAAAAAAAACTACAGTTCTGTCGGCGTAATTTATGTGTATGACCTTGCCAAATTTCAGCTATGTGCTACCAAGGGTTTCTTAGGAAACCTGCGGACAGACGGACATGGCGAAACTATAAGGGTTCGTAGATTACTACGGAACCCTAAAAACAAATGTATTATTAAAGATTTTTTAATTTCGGAAATCATTTTTGTTTTGGTCTAAATACAACCTAATGTAAGTATAAAATTCGCGAGCGAAGCGAGCGAGAATTTTTTTTTGCTTTTTTTTTCTTTTTTTTTTACGGCAATATTACTGTTAGAAATAATATCAACCTGCTGTTAAAATAATTTTGATGTTATTTTCGTAATTAACACCCCCAAAAAACTATTTAACGACACCTAAAATGTCAATATTTTACAGTTTGGCTTTCGACCTCGCCTCACTTTTAGCGTGGAACCTTGTAAACATATTCTTATTAATCCCAAAAACGTTTGGTCGACTATTACTCGCAAACTTGAAGGGCCAACGTATGTGTGATAGTTTTTCTTTTAATTTCGTTGTATATTCTATAACCGTGAATTTTTTCACATTTTTAGAAACAACCGTTTAGCTGGTAGAGGGGAGGGACACTTGTTTTTAACAAAAAATTTCACTTCAAAATTTTTTTTTTCAAACGGAGTGCTGAATCGAAAAACGTTCTTAGTAAACCCCTTCTATATTTTAAAAATCTATCCTATGACATTCAAATCTATGTTATCGGCGAGAAAAAAAAAACCATCGCCCTTTCACGTGTATGGGAAACACCCGAAAAAATGTTTTTTCTAAAATTTTATATTTTAGATCTGTCGGCGCAATCAATATCTATGACCATGCCAAATTTCAGCTCTGTAGTACCAAGGATCTTATATTAGTAAATATATTCTTATTAATCCCAACAGTGTTTGGCACTTGGTCGACTATTACTCGCAAACTTGAAGGACCAAGTTATGTGTGATAGTTTTCCTTTTAATTTTGTTATATATTCTACTAACGTGAATTTTTTCACATTTTTAGAAACAACCGTTTAGCAGGTAGAGGGGGGGGACACTTGTGTTTGACAAAAATTTTCACTTTTAAAATTTTTATTTCGCAAACGGAGTGCTGAATCGAAAAACGTTCTTAGTAAACCCCTTCTATCTTTTAATATGCTGTTCTATGACACTCCATTTAAAAATATTGGCGAGAAAAAAAAAATTGATCACCCTTTCACGTCTATGGGAGACACCCGAAAAAATTTTTTTTTCTAAGATTTTACTCTACAGTTCTGTCGGCGTGATTCATATGTATAGTCATGCCAAGTTTCAGCTCTGTAGTACCAAGGGTTTCTTAGGAAACCCGCGGACAGACGGACAGACGGACAGACGGACATGGCGAAACTATAAGGGTTCGTAGATTACTACGGAACCCTAAAAATGGACCGAGGAAGGTGAAAAACTTATTGCTATAAAGGAATTTTGAAGGCGACCTTACTTTGTAAACGATGTCCTTTCGTCTTTTATTATTAGTGTTAGGGAGGTATACAAGTGCCTTGTGTTGTTTTAGGATAGTATTAAATATGAATAGCTGTCGTACAGTTAGTACTTCGCAGGATGCATACAGCATCTTAGTAGATATGGTCGGAAGGTGGCTACTTTGAGTATCGCTCTTTGAGCACGTTCAAGCGGTAGTAACACGGTCTTTGGTGCTCCTCCCCAGGAAGTAATGCAGTACGATATAATGGATTGGCATAAGAAAATGTACACTAGTTTTATTAGGTTAGCACCAGCAAAGGTTCGCAGTCTTAAAGATGAAAATTAATTTACGTACTTTATTAGCTAATTTTTCAATATGTTGATGAAAGGATAACGTGTTATCAATAGTTATTCCTAAATATTTGATCTCTCTTGTACTCTGTATTAAAGGACAACTACACATGTTATCTGTCTGATTAATGCAACAGTGAGCATAAATGTTTGAAGTGGAGTGATAAATGTTCTTGGTTCTCATATAGAAGTTAATATAAACTTGGTTTTATCTGCGTTTAAGGTGACCAAATTGTATCGGAGCCAGCTATTAACTGTATTAAAACCTTGTTGAGCTAAGCTATGTACTTCAGCAATCGTGTCAGCGGAGAACAATAATGCAGTATCATCGGCGTAGGAAATAATTTTCCCCTGATTCAGTTTTAAATCGCATAGATCGTTTATATAGATTAAAATAGAGTTGGGCCAATTATACTACCTTGTAGAACACCAAAGGGAAAATTTTTGTGGTCTTCACTGATAATATTGTCTACTTTCACACACTGACAACGTAGCTTTCGAATAATTTGAGCGGTGTTCCCCTTATTCCTAGTGCATGCAATTAATTTAATAGTATGGGAACAGGTACCGTATCAAAAGCCTTCGCAAGGTCAATAAATTATTCCCAAAACTTGTTTCCCCTTTCCCAATTCTTCCGAGATAAATTCGGTAAGTTGGTGTACGGCGTCTGCGGTACATAACTTAGATCTAAATACATACTGCATATCGGACAATAAAGATTTGTCCTCAAGGTATCTAATTAAAGTTCTGTTGATAATCTTTTCCGAAATTTTAGATATAGATGGCAGTATTGATATTGGTCTGTAGTTAGTTACAAAATCTTTGCTTCCTGATTTATGTATTGGAATAACAACGGATTTTTTTAGGCACGTAGGGAAGATGCCTTCCCTTATGCATGCTTTAAAGATGTGTGTTATGGGTGGAACTAAAATATGTTTAAATTTCTTTAATATCGTATTGGAAATATTATCCCAACCCACTGCACAATCGTCCCTTAAACCTGTGATGATACTCTCTACTTCATTTTCATCCGTGTCTAGCAGAGCAAAATAATTTACACTAGTTTTCAAGGGAAAGTCTGTTACGGCGGCATTTTGATACTGTATCTGCTCGGCAAGGTTTTTACCCACGTTAACAAAAAAGTTGTTCACATTATTTGTGGCCGAAATTTGCGAGGTATTAGTTAATAATAAATTTGAACAAGATTCGTGCTTTTTTCAAAGAGGAACAACATTTATACTTACAACATTTAACTTCCGCGTTTTTAATATTAGTTGGCTATAAATAAATGTTTTCCCAGCAATTCGGGTTTGTTCCCGTAACTATTCTCGTTTTGCCTCCCCAAAAATTTAACTTTGTGCCTGTACCTAGCTCCTTCCTGCTGCCTCAGCAATTTAACCAACTCTTTCATGAACGTTATTAAATCTGGTTACTATATAGTAGTAAATTATCTTTTCTTGATTTTGAATTCGTTGACATAAAACAGCAGTACAAGAGTATATTGTTTTTGCTACCGTGGTCAATATCATGGGTTCATTGGTGCTTTTAACATTCCTTTCAGCATGTTTAAGTAAAGGCACTAATTCACCTTTAATATTAATCACGGTAGTACACAACATACTTTTGTACTACTTGATTATGTCAACGAATTTAAAAGCAGAAAAAGAAAATTTACAACTAGTGAGCAGATTTAACAACGGACATGAAAAAGGTTGGTTAAATTGCTGAGGTAGCAAAACAGGGGATAGATATAGGCAAATAGACTAATAGCTTAAAATTAAAATAGACCAATATTGTGTACCTATCTATTCTGCCTAAATAAGGGTGGCGAAACAGGTTTAGAAAGTTAAAACTCCAAACCTGACATTTTGTAACAAAAAATGGGTGTTATGTACAAAAAGAATCTCAAGACAATTATAAAAATATATAAAACATTTCAACTTGCATGTTGTATACCTTTATCGCCATCCTTTTATGGACAAGGTAAATAGTCTACCAAACAACGTTAGGACAATTGCTGATTAAAACAAAAATATTTTAACAATCTAAGTATTTTTATTATAATAAAAAAAATGGGTGGTACCCGGCTATTCTGACGCACACCTGGGCCCCGATTCTGCAACGTTGTGTGGCGATGGAATGGAGGCCATTTTATCAGTTAAGGTGGTGAAATTGAAAACTATTTAAATTTCATATAATTGCTGACAACCACCTCGACACCGCCAACGGAACGTAAAGTTGCAAACTACCTGCAACTGAAAATTCATTTTTTGTAAATTATGGCTATTCGCTGTTGTGCAAAGCTACACTGGGCTGATTTTTCAATCACAAGTTAGGAACCTACTTACTATATTAATTTCGAAGGATAAGTACCTAGTTCAATTAGGTACACAACTCATTCGAAATTTTGAAGAAATCGCACAGAGAATATACCCACTAAACTAACCATCCGTCGAATTAAAAAATATTTACCTAATTGGCGGTTTAAAAAAAGGCCCTTGTTAAATAGACTTTACCTTTTAGTTTCATGAATTCATGTCCAGACTCCCACCCGACTTAACTGGCATATCGAGTATGTTTCTATACCATAATATTATAAGATCTACATTTAATAATCTCGATAAACAATAAAGATATTTGATTTGATTTGATTCGACACGAAAGCAAAAACTAAAAATAGGTTATAACTAGGTAGGCAACTAATAATATTATTTTTAGGTAACTACTCACCGATCAAACAGGTGATCCAAACCGTTGGACTCCAAAAACGATTTCATATTGGTTTCTTCCATATCCATGTTTGCTGAAAATACCACTTAAACATGCACGCGACCGCGCGGCCGAACACTCGCAAACAAAATGAGTGAGCTTCTGCGCCTGAGTCAAAACGGCGACGCGCAAGTTGTCATGATATACTAGTTTACTTGTTAAACGAACACCCTCATACTTTGTTACTTTGAGTATTGCTGACCTAACGACGCGCTAATTAAACATGACAGCAACTTAAGTTTTGTTAAAAGTTATTTTGTTATTCTATAAACACATAGTTAATATTTGAACAACTGTAGCGGTTGTTACCATAACAACGTAAATCAACATTGTTATACTATAAACACTTAAGTTAATATCCGAACAACAGTAGCGTTTATTACCCTAACAACGTTAAACAACATTGTTACGCTGTTCAAATTTCCGAAGCCGCAGATACAATAAATATCTGACCATAAAAAGATTGCCTAGGGCATAATGTGCCCTTTTTTAGTGTATGTCTAATGTTTAGTTGCATTAACTATAAATATTTAACAATGCTTTATTGACACTTTGCCAGCCTGTTTTTTTCTCAGTGTACATGTAAATATATTTTGTCTGTTATGTACATTAGCTTTCACAATCACACAACTTCGTGCACTTAAGTTGCATTTGAAGGCAGGAGGAACACCGGTTGTCAAGGTGCTCAAAAGGCTTTTCAACTCCCTCATAACCAATGGAACTATCCCCGGAAGCGTGGAGAAGGGGCGTGGTAGCGTTGATTTTCAAGAAAGGGGACAAAACTTTCTTGAAAAACTATAGATTGATTACACTCCTGAGCTATGTCTACAAGCTATTTTCGAGAGTCGTCTCAAATCGTCTGGCCGCAAGATTTGACGCCTTCCAGCCACCGGAACAAGCAGGGTTTCGCAAAGACTATAATACCGTAGACCTTATTCACACAGTAAGGCAGGTTATGCAGAAGTGCGAAGAGTATAACCAGCTATGGACTACGAGGAAGCCTTCGGCTCAGTCGAGACCTGGGCCGTTCTGGAGTCCTCGCAGCGTTGCCAAGTCGATTGGCGATACGTGGAGGTACTGAGAAGCCTATATAATATGGCAATGATGACAGTCCAAGTACAAAACCACCGTACCACCAATCCAATTGCTCTGAGGTGTTAGACAGGGGGATAACATATCCCCGAAACAAGCCCGAAACTGTTTAACAATGCTCTGGACGACGTCTTTATGACGCTAGATTGGAATGAACTGGGCATCAATGTTAACGGCAAATTTCTATCGCAACTCCGCTTCGCAGATGACATAATAATATTGGCAGAAACACCACAATTCCTGCAAAAAGTGCTGCACAGCCTTAACGCTGCCTCAAGACGTGTCGGCCTTGGAGTGAACTTGGATAAGACCAAGGTCATGTTCAATGATCAAGTCATGCCCAGGCCGATCTCTGTTGACGGTGTTACGCTCGAAGTTGTTCAGGAATACATATACCTCGGGCAAGCGTTCGAGCGGGAAATCACCAGAAGAGTGCAGCTTGGCTGGGGGCAGCATTTAGGAAGCTGTGTCATATCTTTTCGTCGCCACTCCCGCAGTGTCTAAAGACTAAGGTCTTTAATCAATGCGTCCTACCAGTCATGACCTACGGAGCCGAAACGTGGAACATGGCAGTGAGGTTGGCCCACCGATTGCACGTCGCTCAGCGAGCATGGAACGCTCCATGCTCGGGATCTCGCTTAGTGATAGAATCCGAAACGAGGTTATCCGATAGAAAACTGGAGTGATGGATAATCCAAAAGTGTAGCAACCTGAAGCGGCAGTGGGCTGGCCACGTCTGTCGCAGAACCGACGAGCGTTTGAGTAGTCAGGTTCTTGAATGGAGAAAGTCTTGGCAAACGTAGTGTAGGACGCCCCTCAGCCAGATGGTCAGATGACCTAGAAGATAGTGTAAAGTGGCGCACCTTAGGGGAGGCCTATGTTCAGCAGTGGACTGCAATAGGCTGATATGATGATGATGATTTGAAACGCAGTATGTTGACATTGTCACTCTAGCTCAGCTATAAGTTTTAAATATGATGTCACCTGGTATCTCATTTCTTTTTGTACATAGTCATACTAATAATTTTATAAATAAAATGAATACTTAATGCTTTTTTCCTTTCAGGTAATATTATTCCATTATATTAAATATCCAACTAATATTAAAAACGCGGAAGTTTGCTTTTAAGGATGTATGTATAATGTTTGTTCCTCTTTGACGCAAAAGCTACTGGATCGATTTTAATGAAACTTTGCAGTAATATATCATAGACGCAAAGTAGCTTGCCTATGTATTTTTTATAAGATGTACTTCGGGGAGTGTGCTCAGGAGCTGCATGAGCTCATTCCGCCTGCCCCATTCTTCTATCGGACGTCCAGACGCACCGCGGGGTACCATCCCTATCTTGTTGATATCCCACGGATTTGCACTGAGCGCTTTTCATCATCTTTCGTATTGCGCACTGCTAGGGAATGGAATTCCCTGCCTGCGTCAGTATTTCCGAGTTCATATAACCCGAATCTCTTTAAAGTTCGAGTGAATAGGCTCCTTCTGGGTGAGCTTGCTACATCCTCGACCGCATCTTTGCCCTTGGGCTAGATTGTGATCAAGAGCGAACCCTTCATTAATAAAAAAAATAAAAATAAAAATAACACATAGGCTACTTATTTTTTCCAAATTCCCACGGAAACGAAGTCCAGGGCGGCAAGCTAGTTATACAATACTGGTACACTGATTCAATAACTACAAATTTAACTTTGTAATCCTATATAATTATATAGAATAACAAAGTTATTTATGTAGTTGGTGTATCTAGAAAAGTGGACGGAAATTGCAAAATATTTTAGCTGTTCCTTGATTTATACACTAATCATCAATTGTATTCTAAATTGGACGCTTCTATGTCTTCTAGACATCTGAAAAGAACATTTGTAAAGAGGCGCGATTATTATTTTTTTCGCAAAATGAGATTCACATTGACAAGTATGCCATACAGACAAATAATAAAAAATACTGAACTATATATTTTCATCTATTTAACATAAAAAAATGATAATTTTCTGTCAAATTCAAATAATTCAGTGGAATTATACTTTTATTTACAAATAGTTTTATATTTACACTTAATTTTATATAAAAAATAAGATCTGATCTCTTTGCTGAAATTAAGAAAAAAACCATTACGTACTAGTGTTTTATTTTTATAACTCGCGGGCTGGGTAAAACATATCATTATGAACCTTAAAACAATGACGTAAGACCCACTTTATGAGCAAATGTGTTGAAAAAAAAATATTATTTGCGAAAAGGTAAAGAAAATCAAATACAAAAATTATATTAGGTATAACAAATAAATGTCATAGAGCAGCAAAAACTTGTAAGATAGTAACTGTAAAATTAAAAAAGTTCTATATCTTGAAGTAATAACTTCACTTCACTTCTTGATAGGTTGGTGCCCCGCCGACCACTGGCCGCTGCGGTATCTAGATCGCCTGTAGGAGATGATACGTATGCCAAATTACTCGATCCATTACGTTCATAAAACGTAGCATGAATGGAGGGGTTTGTGCATTCGTGCCACGACGTGCAGACCGGAAAAGATGCTGTTGTTGAGCCTCTGCGGCAGAACTGCTGGGCGAGCGTGGCCATTTTGACGGTTGACGGTTGACGGTTCACTTCTTGATAGGTTACCTATGGCAAGCGGTTCGTTCTTGAATGAACGACCATTTACTGCCAGTGTCAAGAAATGAAAGAGACAAGAAGACTGTGCACGACGAGACGTCTATTTTAATTTAATGTACATATTAGTTTTAAGTATTTATGTTATTTAAGGTTTATTTTTCTATGTCTTTTCCTGTACCTAAATAAAAGTTTTCATCTTACGTGTTTCACTTAGCTAGGTATCCAAGTAGATTGACATAATAGCGCAACTCATTAGTAAATTAGGTACCTTAAGTACATAGTAAAAAGTCAATCTAGTTGGATTGCATTAGGATGCGTTCGTCACGGCACCCCGAGTAATAATACGGCGCGACTAGTCCGGAAGTCTTCTCGGCCCCGCAAGGGGCCGGGGAGGCTTTTCGAGCCGTTGACCTCTTTAAGCGGGCTCCTTCGTTACCCGTAGACGCGGGTGAGTCCTTGGGGCGGGGGCTATCCCCTGGTGTCGTTGCCTTGTTCTTTGTCGCTAACGGGGTCAAGCCCGCCGGGCTGCTGCCTTGCGAGCGACCCACACGTCAGCGACGGTGTTGTTCCTTCCGGGGGTGGTGTGGGGCTTCTGGCCTAAGAACCGACCCTCGCTTGGTAGCCACGATCTAGGTTACTCGACGTGGAGTAATCGATGTGACTAGCTCGGTGGGTCGGCACCGCGTATATTTGTACTCCTGAGGCGGGGGGCGAGGTAATATAAAAGCAGCGCGCGCAACTTCGCGCTGCCATTTGCAAACGGAGCGCCGCCGGAACACGACGAATGCATAAAAACGTGTAAAAAGTAAGTAGCTAGGCCATGAAAAAGTCTGGCGAGGGGGTACAGAGGGGGACGGGGAGCGGCACGCTCCGAAACCGAATAAAAGCCGGTCCGGATTGGCAAAAAAATACATTCGACATCGCGACTTCAAAAAGAAGAAAAGTCCCTCTCTCTGCTCGGCTCAAGAAAAAAGAGACAAGTATTTTTATTTCACGCCCCAAGAACCCATAATTACAACGTCATACAGTCCACACCTAGGCATCTGCGTGCAGAACAAAGACAGAAAAGAGTTGTATGTAAAAAGAGCCAGAAAAATATAAAGCACAAAAAACACAAAAAAAGACACAACAAAAAAAAACACATTTGAAAAAAATACAATAACACAACACACAATAACAATATACAATACAAACAACAAAACAATAACACAACAACACTATGTCGGGCTTCAGATATTCGCAATACAGGTTGAAAAAGAACCTCCTAGCTTTATTGAAAATCCTGAACCAGTATCACTTACTGAACACTTTTCTTTTTTTTTTTTAATTTTGGGGGGGTGGGGTATTTTTTTTTTCCTAAACATAGACACCACTCGGGCGCACCCCCGAGCGCTACTCGCACCCCTCGCGTGCCTGGTGTAGGAGTAATGTCTACGTTTAGACAAAAATGAACTTTTCCCATTGAAAAAAATATTTTAAATTTTTTTAATACAATTTTTTTTATATACATGTAATTTTTAATCATTTATTTTATTAATACTTAATTGTTAAATCAAAATTATTAAATCATAACGCATTTTACGAAATTCCCACGGGAACACGATAAAATCTATAAAATATAGCAGCAAAAAACCACTCACTTTTGAGACACGATATTTCAAAAACTAATCTATAAAGCTAAAATTTATTGTTGGAAGCGTGGACTGTGGTGTTTGGCGGTCGCTGGTGGAGGCTGGAGATGCTCTTAATTAAAAGAATTGTCACTGATTGACTGATATATTTAACTGTACGAAAATTACAACATAAAATACCTACACAACGGTGGTTTTAGAAGAAGATACTATAAAAAATTACATTTTAGTAGTTTCTGTTGGTGATGCCAACATTTATCAGGCAGGTCGACTGTCTGAAAAATATTTGGCGAAATTTTTATGGGAACCAGAGAAATTAAGTAAGAAACATTAAAATGAACAACAGCTAACATTCCTAAAGCGATATCATGAAAACGACTGAACTTGTAAATTAGATGAGATTTTGCAGGTAGGTAGTTTGTAATAAGGAGACGACAGGCTGATCTGGTTTTGCGACAAGATCAAATTAGGGGGTGTTAAGGTCATTAATAAATAAAATAATAAATAAATAATAATAAAATTGTTTTTATTTTCTCCCAAACTTAAGCTATGTGTACATTCCTTTTTTATTATACATTTAATTGGGAGACAGGAGCCTAAACTAGGGTATACCTGTGTCATAGGTCTCCTGGATCCCACCCTCAGATAACAATTTTGAAAATAGAAATTTACATTAGCTATTTAACAAGTAGAAATTTTTGGAGAATTAAATTAAATTAAAATAAATTAAATAAGTAGTTAAGATGTTTGTGTATGTGTATGTGTGAGAGCATGTATGTGAGTGTAATCGTGTGTATGTGTGTGTATGCATGTGTGTGTAAGTGGGTCAAGAGATGCCAGCGTTTTCATTATGTTACGTATAGTATGAAAGGAAATGGGTGATGGGAAAGGTCATTTACTTCACAACGGTAATCAAAAGTTCGGTTTCTGAGTAGTCCAGAGACAATAACCACTTAGTAACAGTTTTTTTGCACTCCTTTTTTGTCGTCGGATATATGTTAAGCAGCTTGTTAGCCTGGTTATAAAGGCGACCACTTAAGAAGCTGTAGGATCTTTGTCCCAATGATGTTGATACGGGGTAATTTTGACAGACTACATATTTGCGTCTACTATGCAAGTTGACATGCTTATCGGTGTACCCTATTTCAGTGTGCTTCCTGAGAAGAGTCTGAAAAATGAACAACTGTGCCTGACTGTTAAGACCTCAGTTTCTTTATAAAGTATATTTGTGGGGTAGAGTCGAGGTTTGAAGGTAGCAACTTTAAGAATTAATCTTTGAGCCCTTTCTAGTTGTATAAGATGGGATTTCGCAGCACCACCCCAAGACGATATACAGTAACCAATTACAGACTGGCACAGGGAGACATAGACAGACTTGATAAGATTCGCATCTGCCACATGTCGCAATTGTTTAAAGACATATGTCAGCTTGCGAACTTTTTGAGCTGTAGCAGTAATATGTTCTTCAAAGCTCAATTTATTGTCTATTATCAACCCAAGGTACTTCATTTTAATGGTATTTTCCAGTTTTGGGCAATGGCAGCTGTAGTCGAGACTTGTTCTATTGCTGCAGGTATGAGCTATAATGTTGAAAGTGGAGCTGGGCGGATATGGAGGGTTTTTAGGAGCAAATGCAACGTATTTGGTCTTAGAGGTGTTCAGAGTTAATGAGTTTGAGGCAAGCCAACTGCATACCTGATCAAATCCCTTCTGAGCATAAGAAAACACTTCCTCCCACGAATCACCATAAAACGTAAGAGATGTGTCATCAGCATATGTTAGGACTTTACAGTTGTTAATCCTCATATTACAAAGCTCGTTTATGTAACACAAGAATAGGGTTGGCCCCAAAACACTACCCTGCGGAACCCCATAACGAATTTGCAAACTATTACTTATGCAGTTATCAATTTTGACACATTGGGTCCTATTGGTTAGGTAATCTCGGAACAGTTCCAGTTGAGTACCTCTAATTCCTATCTTTTCAAGTTTCCGTAGGAGGATGGGGAAAGAGACTGTGTCGAATGCCTTAGCCAGATCTAAAAATATTGTGAGACATTTTGTTTTATTATTCAACTTATCCATTACAAATTGTATGAAAGTTTGTACTGCATCTTCGCTAGATCTGTTTCTACGAAATCCATATTGAGCATCTGATAAGATATGTTTAGATTCTAAATAACAGTTTAATCTGTTGTTAATTAATTTTTCAAGAATTTTTGAAACTGATGGCAACAGGGAGATCGGGCGGTAGTTATCAACACAATCTCTCTTCCCAGCCTTGTGTATCGGAATAACAACGGCTCTCTTAAGTACCTCAGGGAAGCTTCCTGTATCTAGGCAGCGATTAAATAACTGGGTAAGAGGAGGAACTATATACTTTTTTAAAGACTTAAGTACCTTGTTTGTAATCCCATCAATGCCTGGGGCACTATCAATTTTTAAGTTTGAGATTATTCTGTCAACCTCTTCCTCAGTGGTACCCAGGAGCACAAAAGAGTCGCTAATGTGATAGTCCTCACCCACATCTGGAGCACAGGTGCGAGTGGAAATTCGGTTTGCCAGTTGGGAACCTATACTACCAAAAAAGTTATTGACTTCATTAACAGCCAATTCTTTAGTAGGTTTGACAGAGAGCAGTGCATTTGAGCTGTCACTTTTTCTGTTAAGGTTGGTTATATCCTTTATTGTTGACCAAAGTTTTTTATTATTATTTTTAGACGCATTAAGTTCATCTTTTTCATATTGTCTTTTGCACTTTTTTAGGATGTCATTGCAGAAGTTTCGGTATCTTTTGTAAGTATTTATCAACACACCATTTTGCGGATCCTTCTTTATTTTTGAGTGCATTCTATCTCTGTTTCGTATGCATCTCAATAGGCCTACTGAGATCCAAGGTTTTCGAGTAGTTTTTGATCGCGGCAGTTTAAAAGAAATGGTATTTTTAAGCAAGATATTTTGAATTAATTGTATAAATAATGTAACAGCATCATTAATATTTAATAAATGTAATTGCGAGAAATCTAAGCGTTTACAATCTTCTAAAAGATTATCAAAATTTAGTTGACTACGTACAGGGCTCTTTGTAAAATTCTTTTGTTCTATTTTAAAGCAGAAGAGAACGGCATCATGATCCGTGAGAGCGGTTTCTAAAATGAAAGAATAAGAGGGTAGTTTTGTTTTTAGAATCACATGATCCAAGCAGCTATTTCCTCTTGTGGGCTCAAATAGGCATTAAAAGTTAATATGAAACTTCTTAAAAACCTTGACCAATTTAGCTGAAATATTACAGGATGATAGTTTATAAGTACAAGTAAGATAACTGTAAAGAAAATAACCAAAATTCCCAAAGGAACCAAAGTTGATAAAATTTTAGCTTCATCTATCTTTTTACATTGCTCGTCCCCGTGGAAATTTTTTGGGAATTACTTTATGAGACGATGCCTGCTTTATCAAAAAATCATTTTTGCAGTGTTTTGAACCTTAAGTTTTTTATAAACTTTTTCAAGTTTCCCGTGGGAGTTTTAGGAATTCCTCTCTGAGCGGGACCTTTGTTGCTTGAGGAATACTTGTGCAGAATTATAAACATCTAGCTGTAGAACTTTCACCTATTTATGTTTTTCAGATTTTCTTGAAATTTTCTATTCCCCGTGGGAATTTTAAAAATTCCATTTAAAGTAGATGTCTCCCAGCTACAGTCTATCTACAGTCTACCAGGGTTAGCCAAGTTTGCCACACACTTGACCATACCTACACGATAAGAAGAAGAAGTCTATCTGTCTACTAAATTTTAGCTTTATGCACTGGAGAGCAAAGTATCCAGGTCACTAAAAAAATGCTAAAAATCTCGGAAACTAAAAATGCTAGCCTAATTAAATAAATTATGTTTAATAGACCATTTAATATCCCTTAAATGAAAGTTATAAAATTAATGACTAACTAAATTTTATTTACAAAAAATTACATTAGAAAAAAAACTGCTGATCTCGCTATGAGATCAAACAGAAACTAAAACAAAACAAAAACAGAAAATATGTAATTTTTGAATAGCATTACGAATTTCTTGAATTTTTACCCGACTACGGCGAAGCAAAAAGGAGGGTTATGTGGTTGACCGGTATGTATGTATGTATGTATGTTTGTATGTATGTATGTATGTATGTATGTATGTATGTTCATCTGTTCCATAATAACTTCAAAATTATTCGTCTCAAATTGACAAATGAAGTATCATTGGACGCGTTTTGATTGTCCGCTGGTTATAGGCTATAAGACGTCACATTAAATTGATTAGAGCGCCCTCTAGATGACATAAAGTCATGAACTAAAAAAAAATTGTTTTTGATGGTGCTTTGTTGGGTATCAAATGAAAGGGCTTCATTAGTGCATTTCAAATATATATGTATTGTAAGCTGTTTCTTGCGGATTTGCTTGGATGCACCGGATTTAAAGTTTACCATCGCACACTGTCGTCTTTATTTAGTGATTACTCGGCTGTATAGTAATCGAATCAAGCAGGAGTGGTTGCGAACATTATAACTCATCACACTACAATAGGTGTAATTCATATACTTTATGAAATGAAAAAAAAATAGTGTTTTTTTTTTAAAAAGTCCGGAGAGCCCCCTAAATCAAAGACATCTACCAAACAAAGATTCGTGATGCGAGGCCGCAGGCCGAGCTCCGCGTAGGGCGAAGCCCGGAGCGTTCCCTCAATCTAAGACGTCTACCAAACAAAGATATGTGATGCGAGGCCGAAGACCGAGCTCCTTGCAGGACGAAGCCCGGAGCGTCCCCCAATCTAAGACATCTACCAGACAAAGATTAGTGATGTGAGGCCGCAGGCCGAGTTCCACGTAGGGCGAAACCCGGAGCGTCCCTCCAATCTTAGACGTCTACCAAACAAAGATATGTGATGCGAGACCGAAGACCGAGCTCCTTGCAGGGCGAAGCACGGAGCGTTCCCCCAATCTAAGACATCTACCAGACAAAGATTAGTGATGCGAGGTCGCAGGCCGAGCTCCACGTAGGGCGAAGCCCGGAGCGTCCCTCCAATCTAAGACGTCCACCAAACAAAGACATGTGATGTGAGGCCGAAGGCCGAGCTCCGCGTAGGGCGAAGCCCGGAGCGTTCCCCCAATCTAAGACATCTACCAGACAAAGATATGTGATGCGAGGCCGAAGGCCAAGCTCCGCGTAGGGTGAAACCCGGAGCGTCCACCCCAATCTAAGACATATACCAGACAAAGATAAGTGATGCGAGGCCGCAGGCCGAGCTCCGCGTAGGGCGAAGCCCGGAGCGTCCCCCCAATGCAAGACGTCCACCAAACAAAAAGATATGTGACGCGAGGCCGCAGGCCGAGCTCCGCATAAGTCGCAGCCCGGAGCGTCCCCCCAATCTTAGATAACCACCAAACAAAGATTAGTGATGCGAGGCCGCAGGCCGAGCTCCGCGTAGGGCGAAGCCCGGAGCGTCCCCCCAATCAAAGACATCTACCAGATAAAGATAAGTGATGCGAGGCCGCAGGTCGAGCTCCGCGTAGGGCGAAGCCCGGAGCGTCCCCCCAATCAAAGACATCTACCAGAAAAAGATAAGTGATGCGAGGCCGCAGGCCAAGCTCCGCGTAGGGCGCAGCCCGGAGCGTCCCCCCAATCTAAGACGTTCACCAAACAAAGAATAGTGATGCGAGGCCGCAGGCCGAGCTCCACGTAGAGCGAAGCCCGAAGCGTCCCCCCAATCTAAGATAACCACCAAACAAAGATTAGTGATGCGAGGCCGCAGGCCGAGCTCCGTGCAGGGCGAGGCTCAGAGCGTCCCCCCCAATCTAAGAAGTACGTACGTAAACTACGATGTAAGGGAGACATCCTAGGCTCTGGAACGGTTTCAGTATTTATGTTATAGTTCAAACTCTGTCTTGAACTAACTCTGTGTTATAGTTCGGCTCCTATACTATTACAGGATTAAGATTTAACTTTGTATTCCCTTTTTTTTTTACGAAAAAATTTGCCGCTCGCTTCGCTCGCGCAACAACACTCATCGTTTTCTACCGGAACCCAGTCCAGATAAAACACAGCACCAAGTAGTGAGCCAACCTATTTAAAAGTTTAAATTTTCAATCTTATTTTGTTGAAGATACAAAAACGACAGGTCGCGGCTGGGTGCGTACCCCTTCAAAACGTATTTCTCCCAACGCGCATGATTCTGCCAACTCGTAAAACTGGGGCGGATCGTTAGCTTTAAAAATACATATCATATTTCCTTAGCTGTTCACCAACGAACAACCCCAAAATAATTTAAATAAAAAATAAGTTTAAAAACTAAAACCCGACTACTGAAGAATCGCGCTCTTAAAAGTATGAAACAAGAAAATACTCGTATCTGAAATATTCATGAAAACTTTTAAATACTTATCGTCTATTTAATAAACACTATACACGTTATATAATTTAACGTGTTAAATACATATTCATATTGACGTTCGGAGGAGAGCCGTGGTCGTATGCCACCTATTAACAGGTAGTAGGTAGTAAAGCGATCGTATTACGAGTAGGACAAAGTGGCATACGACCGCGGCTCTCCTCCGAACGTCAATATGAATATGTATTTAACACGTTAAATTATATAACGTATATAGTGTTTATTAAATAGACGATAAGTATTTAAAAGTTTTCATGAATGTTTCAGATACGAGCATTTTCTTGTTTCATACTTTTTAGAGCGCGATTCTTCAGTAGTCGGGTTTTAGTTTTTAAACTTATTTTTTATAATACTTCGTATTGCCTTCTCGTGCTTTCATTACTGCGTTTACGCGGTTCGGCATACTGTACACCAAGTTCCAGATACGATTTTGGGAAATATTCTCCCATTCCTTTTGTGAGAGCTATTTTGGTTTCGTTGTTTTACGCATCTCCCTAGCTCGTCTCAAGCATGCTCGATCGGGTTGATATCCAGGCTGCGTGCTGGCCACTCCATACGAGTAATTTTCATCACGTGAAGATAGACATTCACAATTTGACTTAAGAGGTCGGGCATTGTTATGCTTATAAATGGCATCCTCACCCAAATTGACCATAAATGGACCAACGTGTTCATTTAGGATTTCTTCCACATATCTTTCGCTAGTTAAAGAGACGGCACCAGTTCTGTGCGACTCTCAGAAGTAATTCCGGCCCACACAAGTACAGACCCACCGCCACCGTAGGCTACTTTTTCTTCGATGCATACTTGCTTGAACCTTTCCCCTGGTCTTCTATACACTCTGTGTCTTCCGTCGTGCTTGTAGAGCATACATTTTGATTCTTCGGAGAACATAACTTTTGACCGATCTTGAATATTCTAATTCAAGTGGTTTTGGGCAGTCTTGAAATGAGATGCCCACGCTCCAATTTAGGGCCATTTGAAGTTTTTAGTGGTTTCAAGTTAGCCTCAGCAAGTCGTCGTCTTACAGTCCATGCGCTTGGGTTAGATAGATAGATAGATAGATAAGACATTTATTTCCATCACAGTACACACTTACAAAGATTTAGAACAGAAAGAGACACAGAAACACAAAAGCAACGATAGAGTTTTACAATAGATACAACAAACAAGGAAATAAGGAACAAATCAACAATAAATAGCAAAGAAAGTAGATAAGATAAGCACAGAGACATAGAGCGTAATAACATAAAGAAATAGAACACACATAATAATAACAATAATTAAAACAAAAAAAAAAAAGCCAAAAAAATAAACAAAGCAAAGTAAGTGTGCGCTGCAGGAAACGAGGTTGCAGCTCAGTATAAAGTTTTACCGTAGGTGGCAAAACACTGATTTTCAGCTGCCGCCTACGAGGTAGTACGGGGCGCGAGTGCAGCAACAGGTTACTTCCTCCGAGGCGTAGAAACTGATTTGTAAGTTCAGTTCCTGTGAGAAAGCTATTACGAAGCATGGTATTCGCCAAATATCCATCTTCTCGTGCTGTGGTGCACCTGGTTCTGCTTGTTCCTGGTCTGCGTAGGTTAGAGCCAGTTTCCTCATAAAGTCGGAGAACTCTATTTCTGGTCTTTGGCGGTAACTCAATGTGAGCGGTTTCTGTGTCGATTGAATTTTTGTTTTCTACATCAAATATTTATTTATTTATTTATTTATTTATTGAAAACATACAATGATATTATAAAATGAAATACTAGTATTTAAACTAGGCCGAGCCTGTGTCTTAAACACTAGTTTCTTCCTTATGTTATTAACTAAAGTATGTTAAGTATTACTTCTAGGTATACAATCGTTATTACTACATATTACTCACAATACAACTATTTATGTGTAAAATATTAGTAGTAAGCGAAAATAAAAAATAAGTTTAAAAACTAAAACCCGACTACTGAAGAATCGCGCTCTTAAAAGTATGAAACAAGAAAATGCTCGTATCTGAAACATTCATGAAAACTTTTAAATACTTATCGTCTATTTAATAAACACTATATACGTTATATAATTTAACGTGTTAAATACATATTCATATTGACGTTCGGAGGAGAGCCGCGGTCGTATGCCACTTTGTCCTACTCGTAATACGATCGCTTTACTACCTACTACCTGTTAATAGGTGGCATACGACCACGGCTCTCCTCCGAACGTCAATATGAATATGTATTTAACACGTTAAATTATATAACGTGTATAGTGTTTATTAAATAGACGATAAGTATTTAAAAGTTTTCATGAATATTTCAGATACGAGTATTTTCTTGTTTCATACTTTTAAGAGCGCGATTCTTCAGTAGTCGGGTTTTAGTTTTTAAACTTATTTTTTATTTAAATTATTTTGGGGTTGTTCGTTGGTGAACAGCTAAGGAAATATGATATGTATTTTTAAAGCTAACGATCCGCCCCAGTTTTACGAGTTGGCAGAATCATGCGCGTTGGGAGAAATACGTTTTGAAGGGGTACGCACCCAGCCGCGACCTGTCGTTTTTTTATCTTCAACAAAATAAGATTGAAAATTTAAACTTTTAAATAGGTTGGCTCACTACTTGGTGCTGTGTTTTATCTGGACTGGGTTCCGGTAGAAAACGATGAGTGTTGTTGCGCGAGCGAAGCGAGCGGCAAATTTTTTCGTAAAAAAAAAGGGAATACAAAGTTAAATCTTAATCCTGTAATAGTATAGGAGCCGAACTATAACACAGAGTTAGTTCAAGACAGAGTTTGAACTATAACATAAATACTGAAACCGTTCCAGAGCCTAGGATGTCTCCCTTACATCGTAGTTTACGTACGTACTTCTTAGATTGGGGGGGACGCTCTGAGCCTCGCCCTGCACGGAGCTCGGCCTGCGGCCTCGCATCACTAATCTTTGTTTGGTGGTTATCTTAGATTGGGGGGACGCTTCGGGCTTCGCTCTACGTGGAGCTCGGCCTGCGGCCTCGCATCACTATTCTTTGTTTGGTGAACGTCTTAGATTGGGGGGACGCTCCGGGCTGCGCCCTACGCGGAGCTTGGCCTGCGGCCTCGCATCACTTATCTTTTTCTGGTAGATGTCTTTGATTGGGGGGACGCTCCGGGCTTCGCCCTACGCGGAGCTCGACCTGCGGCCTCGCATCACTTATCTTTATCTGGTAGATGTCTTTGATTGGGGGGACGCTCCGGGCTTCGCCCTACGCGGAGCTCGGCCTGCGGCCTCGCATCACTAATCTTTGTTTGGTGGTTATCTAAGATTGGGGGGACGCTCCGGGCTGCGACTTATGCGGAGCTCGGCCTGCGGCCTCGCGTCACATATCTTTTTGTTTGGTGGACGTCTTGCATTGGGGGGACGCTCCGGGCTTCGCCCTACGCGGAGCTCGGCCTGCGGCCTCGCATCACTTATCTTTGTCTGGTATATGTCTTAGATTGGGGTGGACGCTCCGGGTTTCACCCTACGCGGAGCTTGGCCTTCGGCCTCGCATCACATATCTTTGTCTGGTAGATGTCTTAGATTGGGGGAACGCTCCGGGCTTCGCCCTACGCGGAGCTCGGCCTTCGGCCTCACATCACATGTCTTTGTTTGGTGGACGTCTTAGATTGGAGGGACGCTCCGGGCTTCGCCCTACGTGGAGCTCGGCCTGCGACCTCGCATCACTAATCTTTGTCTGGTAGATGTCTTAGATTGGGGGAACGCTCCGTGCTTCGCCCTGCAAGGAGCTCGGTCTTCGGTCTCGCATCACATATCTTTGTTTGGTAGACGTCTAAGATTGGAGGGACGCTCCGGGTTTCGCCCTACGTGGAACTCGGCCTGCGGCCTCACATCACTAATCTTTGTCTGGTAGATGTCTTAGATTGGGGGACGCTCCGGGCTTCGTCCTGCAAGGAGCTCGGTCTTCGGCCTCGCATCACATATCTTTGTTTGGTAGACGTCTTAGATTGAGGGAACGCTTCGGGCTTCGCCCTACGCGGAGCTCGGCCTGCGGCCTCGCATCACGAATCTTTGTTTGGTAGATGTCTTTGATTTAGGGGGCTCTCCGGACTTTTTAAAAAAAAAACACTATTTTTTTTTCATTTCATAAAGTATATGAATTACACCTATTGTAGTGTGATGAGTTATAATGTTCGCAACCACTCCTGCTTGATTCGATTACTATACAGCCGAGTAATCACTAAATAAAGACGACAGTGTGCGATGGTAAACTTTAAATCCGGTGCATCCAAGCAAATCCGCAAGAAACAGCTTACAATACATATATATTTGAAATGCACTAATGAAGCCCTTTCATTTGATACCCAACAAAGCACCATCAAAAACAATTTTTTTTTAGTTCATGACTTTATGTCATCTAGAGGGCGCTCTAATCAATTTAATGTGACGTCTTATAGCCTATAACCAGCGGACAATCAAAACGCGTCCAATGATACTTCATTTGTCAATTTGAGACGAATAATTTTGAAGTTATTATGGAACAGATGAACATACATACATACATACATACATACATACAAACATACATACATACATACATACCGGTCAACCACATAACCCTCCTTTTTGCTTCGCCGTAGTCGGGTAACAAGGATAGTGTAGGTAGTTCGTGCCACATTCCGTCAATCAATACCAATTTAAATTTAAAAAAGTTGTTTTATTTTTAGTTGTTTGATGTATAATAAAACTAACTTTAAACAGTGTAGTGATAGACGAATTCAAGTGATATGGTGTATTCGCTGCTTTTGGATCCGACAAAGATCTCCGCGGCAGTGCCTCTCGCCGCCAAAGTTTTCCGTAAACAAAATACTATCGGTTTACGGTAAAAAAAAAACAACGGGTTGCACTCCGGGAGTGCTGGGAGAAGTGAAAACTTGAACATTAACGTTGTGCATTAATATGGAAATAAAACAAAATACACAAAAAATTCGTTATTCTCTCAGGATTCGAACCATCGACCTGTTGCTTACAATCTGGCAACTTTTCCACTCCACCAAACTGTCCACTTTCTATTCTGTAAAATAGTCTATCGTTACTTGCGCACTATGTGCGAATAATCGTTGACATCTGTCACAGAGATAATTTTACCATAGGGCTGCCATCTGTCTGGGTTTCCACCCATACTTCAAAGTATACAACGCATGGATGTATAATTTTGGATCAATAGGTCCATGATACAACGCTGCTAAAGAAGTTTTCACTTCAAAAAAGGTGGCAACCCTATCCTACGCATTTTCGATCAGGGTCACGTGACATCTGACGATCTGACGCGAGTTCATCGCGTGTTTAACATTTTTTCCCATAGACATGTAAAAAGTAAGTTAATTTTTTCCCCATACTAAATGTGCTCAACGCCGCTAAAGAAGTTTACACTTCAAAAAAAACATACAGACAAAGGCTGTAAGGACATCAATTTCTTTGTCTTTTCTGAAAGGGGTAAATTAAACAACATTAGGGTATTCATCAAACTACGTACTCAAAATTCATGGATCTAATGAGAATACTAAGTCCATGAGTGTATTTCTTTCATAGACATAGAAAAAATAAGTGATTTCTTCGTAAACAGATAGTGTTTTGTTTATGAAAAATTTTGGCAGCGAGAAGCACTGCCGCGGAGATATTTGTCGGAACCGAAAGGAGCGAATATATGACGAAAAATATGGTGAAATTTTAGTTGTTTGATGTTTTAAGAATTATTTTTTTAATGTTCTATTTATTGTTTATAGTAGAATAGGTACATAATGCTTAATATTACTTTTAGATTTATCTATTGATAGTAGGTAACGCGCACATTATTGCGTTGTAGCCCGCACCACATCTGTTTTTCTCTAACCATCTCTAAGGTAGACTGGTAAGGTAGACTCAAGATCGAAGAGAGTGGAGTACAATGGAAAAGATCTAAACTCAGCATTAGGTGGCCATAGGTTGAAGAAGAGAGAGAGAGAGGGATAAGGTAGACAGGAAGAGCCCCCTTCAGGTATAAGTCTGCCTTTAAAAATAGTTATGTTTCTTTGTATTAGTCTGTAAGAGTTGGTAATAAAGAGTTTACATTACATACATAAAACTAAGTTGGCTCAATGTAAAACGAAAAAAAGATTTTGAAGTCCGGAATTATTCCGGGTCCCCGTATTTATCTTCGCCTAAGAACGTGTTGAAAATTTAAGGATTCCAAAAAATCAAATTAAATCTTCAAATGAATCTAGTTTTAAATTAAATCTTCAAATGAATTCAAGTGCGGTAACTGATAAAATAGCTGTGATAACCCAGTTGGTAATGAGCCAAACTTGTATCTGAAGGTCGCGGGTTCAAATCCTGGTGCAGGCCTGAACCACTAAATTCGTCTGTTCGAATTTATGTACGGATTTCTAATTATCACTTGCTCAACGGTGACGGAAAACATCGTGATGAAATCCGTCCGTCCAAAAATTCATTTTCGAAAGACAAGCTGAAAGCCAACCCGCATTGGGTCAGCGTGGTGGACTATGGCCTAAATCCCCTTTGTGTTTCGAAGGGAGCCCGTGCCCTTTGTGGGGACGTATATGGGATGGTAAAAAAAACTGATAGAACTGATAGGACAGGCAGGAAATAAAACGAACAGAAGTATATGAAGACTTGGCACGGCTTCTGTCATCAAAATATACTCAACGATTTTTACTTTGAAACGACTTTAAAATTTCATTGCCTTGGCACTTATCAGATTTGAAAATGGCTGAGGAATTTTCTAGTAAAAATAAATACTAGCGTAGAATGGGATGCCTTGATGCGAAAGTGTAAATAATGGTATCTTAGGCCGTGTGATCATTGGGAGACGAGAGGTCCAACTTTTTTTTATAATCGTTTATTATGCAGAAGTAAATTAAAAAGCTATCCCGCAAACCTCTAAGGTTTATCCGGGTCAGCGAGCCGTCTTAATAATTTTTCTTAGCCTTACGCAAGAGTGTAGGAATTTCCGTTCTATTCGGTTCTGAGACATGTCTTTCAGTTCCCTATAAGTTGATACTCCTATTTTTTTTTCAACTGGTCGCTGAATCGTCTTCTCGGTCGCCCTCTCTCATTCCTTCCACCTTGCCTTCCATAATGACTTTGAAAAAATCATCATGCCTAAGTAGATCACCAATCATAGGCCCTCTTCTGTTGTCTATTGTGTTCAATATTGTCCTATTTTCATTTACTCTGACTGAAAAACTGACTGAAAAACAGCCTGGCTGAGGCAGCACCTTTTCACCACATTATTCATTTGTATGTTGTTTTGGTATCTGTTTTGTATAATGAATAAATTTCTTTTTCTTTTCTTTCTTACTCGTTTCACAACGTCTTTGTTTGTTATCCCTTCTGTTCAACAATTTTTTTCCATTCTCCTCCAGCACCACATCTCAAAAGCCTCTAATCTCTCTCTCTCTATACATATTATAAAGAGGAAAGATTTGATTATTTGTTTGTTTGCATTGAATAGGCTCCGAAACTACTGGACCGATTTGAAAAATTCTTTCACTACTAGGAAGCTACATTATCCCCGATGGACATAGGCTATATAATTTTTCCGAATTCCCACGGGAACGAAATCCCGGGCGGAATGCTAGTCATCAAATAAAGTTACTCTAAACATCCTGATTGCTTTTCAAGGTAAAAAGACTAAAGTCTATTTTTATATTTTCGAATTTGAATACAAATCTTGGACATTATCTGGCAACTCGTCAACAAAGGTGGGTATAAGATGGTTTAACATTTGCGTACCATAAAGTTCGGCAGAACATAAGAGTCACTATCCAATGTTTGGCCTTAAATTTTAAGGTCTCAATCTTCTAATTAAATACCTTGGACAATTCCTTTCACTTAAAATCTTTTTGACTTTATCGTTGACATTAATTACTTTACAATATAACCTAACTGTTGGTGTTTGAAGTACACGAGGGGTGACTGTAAATTAGTTGGCGAAACAGAAAGTGACCTCTACATGAAACAGAACAACTTTAATGCACAATGACTTTCATGTCAAATAACAGGGTACCTACCACGATCGATAAAAGCATTTCTGTTTAAGATCCAACTTTGAACTGCTTCGCAATTGGAATGTTTTTTAAAATGATACCATGATGGCGGTGCTTTTAAACTGCTCGGTTGTCTATGGTCCATTTTAAATGTCTACATAAATTGTCGCTGGTCTGCCTTTGAATCGCAACAGCCCCAAAATTGAATCGCTTATAAGCCATCATGGTACGAATAAGCTTTGCAGACTTGTTTAGGTCCTAAATTGGATCGCGCTAAGCGATCATGGTAAACCTCCAGATCATTATGACACGTGCCCAGACTCAATTCGTTCATAAATAAGTTTTCGCAAATAAAGCTAATTTAATAATTTCCCAACAAACAAATTCTTTTAAAAAATGTCGTCCTAACAATAGTCAATCCAATAAAATGATCAAAAGAAAATCAATTTTTTTACTTGAACCAATTTTCGTGAAATTTTTTAATAGTATTCAGTACTCATTGTCAATTCAGCCAGAGGCTCAGCACATATTTTCAAATTTCCGACATTAACTCTGTACCTTTGGAAACAGGCAATGAATTTCAAACACGTTCCATTGTTGTGTAGCCCTGGCTGTAAAATGTTATTGCGGATTTACCGTAATCTTTCGGTTTCGTGTTTACAGCTTCATGTTTTGTAAACAGGGTTGATGACACTAAGTTTTAAGAGGCCTAGCTTACAATAATTTTAGTATTCTACATGTTGTTCTGTATTCAGCATCTCGAGCATGATCGCGACCAACTCGGCTGACGGTGAAACTTCACTTTGATTGCGCGAGAACCCCGCGCAAAGGCTTGCTCGCGTTCTGGCGTTGTCAATTTTGACATAGCACCGCGGCGCACATTATGCTCGAGCTGCTGAGGTAAGTACTGTGGTATGCATACCTTCATGGAGGATCTGGCATAACGCAACTCCTTTCTCAATCGGTTTGAAATGGTATTCGATGTCAGCATTCGAAATGATTGAAGATCTGGTCTTCCGCCATTCATTGTAGAGAGCTCGCGAAGTAATTTCAAGTATGCGATCATAGGCGTGCAAATAGCACTTTTCCAGGCGTACCTACATTCAAATGTGAATTATAAGTGATTAAATAAATAAGTGTAATAGAAATTGAATAGAAGTGCCTGTTTGTTATTCGTAAATATACACCTCGCAGAAGAGTAACGTATTTCGTTCATTGCCCCCGGACGAGGTGCTATAATAGTACCTACACTACAATTATGTTTGCAGTTTGGTACAACTTCAAAAGCCATACAACGAAAATAAGTGAATTTCAAAGCAATCAATTTCTTTTAATTTTTTTCTTAAGTGCAAGTTCCATACCTAAAACCAAATATTATATTATAAATGCGAAAGTTTGTGAGGATGAATGGATGTATGTACGGATGTTTGTCACTCTTTCACGCTCAAACGACTAAACCAATTTTTATAAAATTTGGTATGGAGGTACCTAGAGAACACGTAGACTACATATTTTTTTCAAATTCCCACGGAAACGAAGTCCCTGGCGGAAACCTAGTATTTGAGAATATAGTAGGTATAGAATGAGAATATTAAACTGTCATTCAAAACAAAAGTTAATCCTGTTGAGTATATTTGGTGTACAAACCTCAATCTGGTTTAGATAATAATTACGATGACTAGGATATCTGGGCTTAACTTAAATAATCTAGGCTTAAGCTGTGTAGTAGATAAAGTGGTCTGAGGCTTCACGACCATTTGTCGCGGCAAGTCAGCCTTATCGCACGAATTGCTGTGTAACCAAGTAAGGACCTACCGAGCCCTTTCACTAACACACTTTTTTATGCTTAGTAAGGTCAGGGCATTCGAGTTTTGTATTTCTTCCTAGTATATCAAGATCCCAGGGCCCCCAAGCGTTACTCATTTTCTCAGTAATCTAATGTGTGGTAAAGAGTAGTGCTAATATAAACTATTAATGTATGAATACCTGCTAGCTTGGGCCAACGGCCAATTTTCAGGTATCTGGTTCTGAAGGTACTGTTATTAATAAATATAGGTCACAAAAATAAAAAATAAAATGTTTAGAGAAATCCAAAAAAGTTTTTTGGAGAATGGCAATTAGGTACATGGGTGCTTTTCTTAAGTCACTTTTAGGTAACATAATTAAACACTAGACTTCAGATCCAAACGCAATTTACGGATTGTAAGTCTCATAAAGTTTAATGACTTATGAAGGGCTTTTTTAATTTTTTAGCTTGGACAGGACGGGTACCTACAGTACTGTGGTATGCAGACCTTCATGGAGGATCTGGCATAACGCAACTCCTTTCCCAATCGGTCATTTCGAAGAAAATTATTCGAATATCAATTTAAAATAGTTGAAATGGTGTTCGATGTCAGTATTCGAAATGATTGAAGATCTGGTCTTCCGGCATTCTTAGGAGAGAGCTCGCGGAGTAATTTCATGTATGCGATCATAGGCGTTCAAATAGCACTTTTCCAGGCGTTATATTGTAAAGTGATTCGTAAGTGATTAATTAACACAAGTGTAATAAAGACAAATTGTATGGAAGTGCCTGTATATCATTCATAAATATACACCTCGCAGAAGAGCTACCTACGTCTTTCATTAATTGCCCCCGGTAGAGGTGTTTTGGTACCTACCTATTATTATTAAGAAGAGTTTAACACTAGAAGTGGCCAGCTAAAGCTGTCCATGGAAAGAAAATAGTATTAACTCCGTTTATTCAGTGTAGACTCAGTGTTTTCAGAGGCGAATTTTTAAATGAAATAGACCAGACTCTATTTCACCCCTAGTAAAGAAAAGTGGCTAAACGGATCCTAGTTTGACCTGCACTTGACCAGGGCTTTGGGAGAATTTCTAACATAAATTGTATTAAACATTAACAACGAATAAAATAATAAAAAAATAATCAAAAATGTTCATAAGCGAAAATCCTGTGTTAAGAAGCCCCGCTCTTCATAATGATTCGTAGATGTTCAAAACGCTTGCCTTACAGCGAATGACATAAGCCCTTTGAGGATTAGGGCTGAAACAATAAAGGGTTTAAGGTTGCGTCGATCTCTCACGGATTAAGCTGAAGAAAATAGAGACAGAGCCCGAAGAAAAAGAGTCAGATATCTTCAGGTTAATAATAGGTCTTTACCTTTGAAATTGCCGATTTTTCTAAACCTTTATTTTGTTTATAATTTATTTAGTTGTACAGCTGTTCCTAAAATAGCTTTTTATTTAAAACTTTGACCACTTAACGGGGATACTGAGTCAAATTAATACATATTTAATTCGGATTTATTTACTGACAACGAAGCTTAAATATAGCTCAATACTCAATACTCAATACTCAATCATTTATTGCTTTCCATGGTTTTTACATAGGTGACAAACAAATAACATTTCTGAGAGCTCATGGACCCAGCTCGTTTCATCTGTTACCCGTTTCATTTCTTATGCTGTGCCTTTGTTACATTACAATTACAACTTTCAATAAACTAAGTATGATGAAAATTAACTTAATGTTGTCTAAACCTTTTTACAAAATTTTGTTAAATTTGGGTTACGCATTCCAAAACGTTACTATGAAAAATTAAGTTTTCCAAAAATGTTGACCAAAAAACGGCAATTTCATAGGTAAAGTCCAATTATATAGGTTTCATTTTAAAGTGAGATAAAGTCCAATAAATACTTTAGTTGTACTACTGAACCATCTGAACGACTACAATCAGTAGACAACATCCTTATAGTTTGAATAGCATTCCGCTCGGGACTTCGTTCCCGTGGGAATTCAGGAAAATTATGTAGCCTATGTTACTCAGGGATAATGTAGCATCCTAATGATGGAAGAATTTTGGAAATCGGTCCAGTAGTTTTTAAGTTTATTCGTTACATAAAAAAATACAAATCTTTCCTCTTTACAATATTAGTATAGGTGTAGATAATTACCGCTGTACCGCGCCTTAGACGTGCGCAGCGAAATGGCAGTCCAACTGTGGAAAACGATTATAAAAAAAAAGTATGGCTTTGCATCAGACCAAATCTATTATTACTGGGACAAAGATGAGATCAGAAATGGAGCGAGCTTACCCACAAGATGACTAACAATTCAATCGATATTTAGATAAATTCGGGTTATACGACGCAATACAAAAATAAACATGACAAGCCATAAAGAAGTAATTGATTTCTTTTATTTATCACGATAGGCAAAGTGTAAGAGGTTTCGATAGCTTAACAACTTAAAAAAAAAACAAAGCCAACTTAACAACTTAAAGTGTCACCAACTTATTAGATTGAGCGATGCCGCCACAATCGAAAAGGGGTTGCCACCGTTACAAAACTAAACAACTTCAGCTTATTTTAATGATCTCTAATACATGACAAAATATTAAAACCATGACTTTTTTACTTTTCGGTGCCTTGCTCGCTACCACAGATAAAAGATATACAGGGCTTTAGGTAAATCTATTTCAACCTCTCGGGTGGTAAATCAGTACATGAAACTGAACTACTTTCCCAGGGAACATAGGTCAAAATACGAAAAAAAAAATTTTGTGTTTCCATACAAACTTCATCAGCAATTTTGTATGGGAGATCAAATTTTTTTTTCTCAAACATGCTCGGAAATTCGAACATTATTTTGACAACCTTCCTCGAGATAAATCGATGTTGCTGTATAGGAAAAAGCCAGACAGATAAAGTTGTATGTAAATCTCTTGCGGGCCGCTGGCAGCGGACAGAAAAAGTACCATGAAAACTCATTTATATCGTGTTATTTAAAAATAGAACAACCTTACATGATGCAATAATACAACCAAGGAGATGACCAACACCAACACTTGTTATGTATTCACTATAATAAAAAGTATACATTTAAGAAAAGAACATAAGGAAAATTTTACCTAAGGGCTTACAAATACAAAATTGTTTGCGTAGAATATTTTAATAAAACACTGAGTATCATACAAAGACGCTATGAGGAATGAAAACGTCGGCACTTAATTCCTTTAACGAGTTTTTGCTACTTCAAAATTCATAAAAGAAGATTGTTATGGACACATCTTTCGTACCTAATAAATTGTTGCTTCTAGATGGATGTTTTGTCTCTATTTCACGCAAAAACTACTGAATGGATGATGATGAAACTTAATAGAAATTACTCCTTATACATAAAATGTTGCTATAGTTTTATACCATGCCTTGTACAATGTTATAATTATTAGCCCGACATTGTCTGCCTAAAGCACTTTACGCGGAAGCAATGTACTAGCAACCGCTAAGCAACGAGTCTACAAGCAAGGTTACCCTGCTATTTACAATGTATGTTAGTCTGTAAGATCTTTAGGCCAAGTTACCTGAAAATAAAGAAAAGAAACTAACACTGTCTCATTCCTTCTGAAGGAAAGAGTGGCAGGAAAAACCCCGGCGAGGTTGGCAAGAATCGACTAGGGTTCTAAGGCGATTGTGAAAGAAATCGGCGAAATATTCTAGCATATTCAAGCAGGACTGCTTTCTGCATCTTGTCTCCTTATCTGCTTTGGTACGCACAAGGTACTCGTCATAGGGGATTTTAATATCCACAAGAAATACCTGACACTCGACCAGGTCCATCAACACAATATCACGTGAATATGTTCGAAACGGTCTGCCTGCTGAAACGTACTATATTCTGAAATTGTATGTCGATTGACTTTTAATCGTTGACAGTTTACACAAGCTTTCGCCCATCTACCTATGTTGGCAATCATTGCGGGCCAGAAAAATCTGTCCAAAATAATCTACCCGTGGTACGCACGCCTGGATGGCTGAGATCATGCACGTTCTCGTATGCTATGCAACGATATGCATCTGGTAAGTATGGCCTGGATCATGGTCAAGCGTACCCCGAATGAGAAACGGGAATAAGCGCTAGGAAGAAGAAGAAGCAGTTTAAAACAGCGGCGCCATACGGACCATAGAATACCTTTTTATTATGTCCCCTCTGCCCTATAAACTGCACACTGGACGACCTAAACGAGGCTGTAGAACTGGCCATAATTGACTAAGTGTTACACGAAAAGAAGAAGAATGGGCTGAAAATCAGTGTTGCCAGCCTGATACTAATCAGTCTGGCATTAATCGCTGAGCCCAGGCCTTTTTTCCTCACTGCGACAGACATATACAAGCACGAAAAGAAGAAGAAAGGGCTGAAAATCAGTGTTGCCAGCCTGATAATCAGTCTGGAATTAATCGCTGAGCCCAGGTCTTTTTTCCTCACTGCGGCAGTAATAGGATAAGAACTTAAATTTGAACTTTTTTTTTAAATGTACTGTTGTACTGTGTGCTGTTTTGAAGAAATAAACGTATTATTATTATTAACCTCCTCCTTTTCTGAAGTCGGTAAAAAAAGGTTGTAAGGACAGCTAAAATGGTGGACCATTACTACCATTACTACGATTTTTCCCGAAAGTGAAACGAAAGTGAAGTTTCAACTGTCTGACTAACACGGTTTATGAGATACAGCCTCGGACAGAATTTCTATAAAAACGAACAAAAAAATCACTTTTTTTGTATAGGAGCCCGCATAAATATTTATTTTATTCTGGTTTTTAGTACCTATATAGTGTTGTAGGGGTATACCTATCTATACTACATAAATGTATACACAGTTCGTAAGCTTATCGCAGGCGCACGGCGCTCGGCTCGCCAGTCGTTCCCCGCGCGCCCAGTCCTCCACACTCTTGTAATCATACTTTTGTGAAACCTCAAAATAAACGCGTAATTTCGTGAACTGCATGAATGTTTTTCATTGAATGCGAAAGTATCAACCTTCACACCAACAGTGGTGACCCCAGTGAGTGAAAGACTTTTGTGCGTGTTAGCGGACTTATAAATAGGGGACGGCTCAACTTCACGGGGGCTGGGCGTCGCGCGTTTGTCGGTGGCATATAATTAACCACCCTTAACTCATGCGCTCCACGTGACCGCACGCAAGTAAATAGACAAGTTTCTGTTACCTGTTTGGAATGGCGAACGCAGGAGGTGCTGGTGGTGGCGGCGACGCTGGAGATTTGAAGCCGGACGTCGTGATGATCAGTTTGTCCTCACGAATTCCAGAATTTTGGACAGATCAGCCTAATCTCTGGTTCATACAATTTGAAGCTGCCATAGCTCCACAAAAAGCTGGTGATGACACTAAATACCAACTTCTAATTGCAAAACTGGGTAAAAGAGTAATACAGCAAGTGCACGATCTGTTAGCACGTCCACCGGAAAAAGGAAAGTACACAGCTCTTAAGGATCGCCTCATTAGTGTATACGAGGAATCAGAAACGAAGAGGATACAAAAACTCATTAGTGACATGCAATTGGGGGACCAAAAACCTTCGCAGCTGTTGAGGCAAATGCAAAACCTAGCAGAAGACAGAGTTTCGAAGCAAGCGCTACTCGTTTTGTGGCAGAACCATTTACCAGTGACCATCAGGACCGTACTAGCGGCAGTCGGTATTGAAGATGCAGAAAAACTAGCGGCGGTGGCCGACAAAGTGATGGAAACTACAAAACCAGTCGAATCCGCAAGTATTTCCCAGATAGACAACAATAGTTTGATCGCGACTGTAGAAAAATTGGTTAACGAAGTAGCAGAGTTACGTAAAGATCAAGGACGACGCGGAACTCAACAACGGCGCGGTAGGTCCCAATCCAGAAACCGCAATTCTAGAAGTCGATCAAAACCAAAAGACCCTAACCGTCTTTGCTACTACCATTTCCGCTTCGCTGAAAAGGCAACCAAGTGCAGGAAACCATGCGGCTGGCAAGGAAAACCAACCGCTAACCAACCGGAAAACTAGATGCCGTACAGTCGTCGACGGGAGGCTGCTTACGGGCGGAAAATCGCCGTCTTGTTGTTCTAGATCATGTAAGTCGTTTAAACTTTTTAATAGACACGGGAGCAAACATTTCCGTATTACCAGTGAGTGCAGTGAAGCGGAAACAGTGTGGTGAACTGTCAGGGTATAAGTTATATGCCGCAAATGGTACGAAAATCGACACCTATGGCACGCATACTATGACCTTAGACTTAAATCTCAGAAGAGCTTTCCGATGGACATTCGTCATTGCTGATGTCAAACAACCCATTATAGGAGCCGATTTTCTAAGCCATTATGGGTTGTTAGTAGATTTAAGCACTAAACGGTTAATAGATAATGTAACAAAACTTAATGTAATAGCCAGTATATCTGAACGTTTTGTAGCATCTGTCAAAACCGTGGACGAAGGCCATCCATACAAAGAACTTCTTAATAAATTTCCAGAAATTACAAAACCTATTTCGTTCAAAGAACCGCCACAACACGCAGTACTTCACTACATCGAGACTACAGGACCACCTGTACATGCAAGAGCGAGACCACTACCACCTGATCGCTATATAAAGGTAAAAGCTGAATTTCAACTCATGCAAGATTTAGGTATCTGCAGGCCGTCAAAAAGCCCATGGGCGAGCCCTTTGCACGTGGTACCAAAGAAAAATAACGAAATACGTCCGTGCGGTGACTATAGGCAGCTAAACGCCATCACTAAGCCGGATAGGTATCCCATACCCCGTCTGCATGACTTCACTTACATTTTGACAGGTAAGAAAATATTCTCTCGCATCGATGTTAACAGATCGTATCATTTTATTCCAATCAATGCAGCTGATATAGAAAAAACTGCTATTATCACGCCTTTCGGACTTTTTGAATTCCCAAGAATGACCTTCGGTCTACGAAATGCCGCTCAAACGTTCCAGAGATTCATGCATCATACAGTCCTTGAAGGTATGGATAATTTCTTATTTAATTACATAGACGACGTAATTATCGCTAGCGATAATGAAGAACAACATAAGATGCACTTACAACTACTTTTTGAGCGCTTAAATAAGTACGGTATAACAATTAACCTGTCTAAGTGCTGTTTTGGAGTAACCGAGATAGATTTCGTAGGTTTTAGAGTGTCAACTGAAGGAATTCGTCCATTACAAGATAAGGTCCAAGCTATCATCGACTACCCAAAACCAAAGAATGTCAACGACCTACGAAGATTTTTAGGTATGGTAAATTTTTACAGGAAACACATTCCACAGGCAGTGAAAAGTCAATCTTATTTAACACGTTATTTACATAACGCTAAAAAGAACGACAAAACACCTATAACGTGGACACCGGATGCGGAATCAGCATTTCAGGAATGTAAGCAGCAGATGGAGAACGCAGTCACGTTGTCATACCCGAGCGCTGACGCAACTTTAGCGTTAATGTCCGACGCATCCGATAGCTGTATTGGGGCAGTTCTTCAACAACTAGATAAAGGTGTGTGGAAACCCTTAGGTTATTTTTCCAAGCGTTTATCAGAAACACAACAGCGCTACAGTACGTACGATCGAGAGCTGTTAGCCATTTACGCTGCAATCAAACATTTTCGTAAGTTATTCGAGGGGCGACCTCTTACTATATACACTGACCATAAACCTCTGGTGCATGCTTTTTCGAAAATAGGTACCGATTCGGAAACACCACGACGAACGAGGCAGTTACTATTTATAAGTGAGTTCACGACCGACATACGTCATGTAAGTGGTAGCGATAACGTTGTCGCCGACGCATTATCACGTGTAGACACAATATCCTGTCCCACAGTGCTCGACTTCGAACAATTGGCCGAGTCGCAGAAACATGACGCCTACCTCACCGAGTACCTAGAGAAAAGCGATAAACTGAACAACAAAGTAAGTTTTAAAAGCATTTATATGCCCACCTATAATAGAGATATTTACTGCGAAATAACATCGTCACGAATGAGACCCTACCTACCTCAAAAGTTTAGGAAAGTAGCGTTCGATAGCTTACATAACTTAAGCCATCCAGGTATTCGAGCAACGCGTAAAATAATTAGCGATCGTTTCTTTTGGCCTGGGATGAACAGTGACATAGGCAAATGGGCAAAGTCATGCATCAAGTGTCAGAGGGCAAAAATAAATAGGCATACTATTTCCGAGTATGGTATTTTTGAAAGCGCAGGTCGTTTTGAACATATTCACGTAGATTTAGTGGGACCTTTGCCTATATCAAAAGACGGTTATAGGTATTGTATCACGATTATAGATAGGGGCACTCGTTGGCCCGAGGCTTTCCCTATTAGAGATATAACTGCCGATACAGTGGCACGAAAAATATATAACGGCTGGATAACGCGCTATGGATGCCCAACTAGGCTAACCACGGACCAAGGTCGACAGTTCGAAAGCGAAATATTTCACGAATTGCTCAAATACTTGGGGGTCAAAAGAATAAGAACTACTAGTTACCATGCTCAAGCTAATGGTTTAGTCGAGCGATGGCATCGCAGTATGAAGGCGGCGTTGATGGCACGTTTAGATTCAGGATCATGGGTCGACGAGCTACCAACGGTACTTCTAGGACTTCGCGCAGCTGGACGCAGTGAAAATGGCGTCAGCCCAGCAGAATACACATTTGGTAAGACACTACGTTTACCAGGTGACTTTTTTGACCCATCGAACCATTCTGTGCCTAGTAACCCAAATAGTGTAGTAGACACGATTCGAGATTCGATTAATAAATTAAAGCCTATCTCTAATTCTAGTACGTCTAGTCGCAAGTGGTTTGTGCACCCCGATTTGCACACCTGTACACACGTATTTTTAAGAGACGACACGGTTCGAAAACCTTTGAAGACACCGTATGATGGTCCATACAAGGTCATCAAGAGAGGGTCAAAAGTTTTCGAACTGCAGTTGCCAAATAGAAGGGTAAATGTTTCGATTGACCGTCTCAAAGCGGCTTATTTATTAGACAACACAGATCAAACATTGCGGACACAGGGTACAGAGTGTTACGATCGCGTCAATAACGCACGTGACAACTTACACGGAAGAGAGCCTATGCTCGACGCACGCGAAGCAGCGAAGAAAACGCGCAGTGGACGCGTCGTCAAAACGCCGGTTCGTTTCAAATTGTAAGTAGGTCACCTTAACAAGTAGTTAAGTTTAGAATCAACATTTTTTTCTCACTTTTAAGCACGTATCAGTAGGAATTACGTTACGTACATAGCATTATTAAATCACACTTCTTCACGTGAACATCTGTTCAGAACTATTTGAATCGATATTTACATACCAAACAATGGGTATATATAACAGCAAAAACGAAGAAGTCATCATCGCTCAGGCTGGAGCTAACGAGGTGGAGCAGTTGAGAGCAAAAACGGACATTTATGGTGCCATGGTTATCGGGGTAACTATCACCATATTACTAATGAGTTTGTGTCTCTGCTGTAAGAAGTGCAACAAAGGCGCTGGAAGGTGGATTAACAAACAACTCAGCGCCACGTTAGAAAATGTGGTCATCGCACATCAACAACCCAACCCGACAGTACGTAATGAAAAACTATCTGTTCCTACGAAGGTTATTTTAACTTAGATAATTTAGATTACTTAATAATAAGGTATACGCGTTTATTTCCAGTTCTTAAATTTAGTTTCGTTTGGCCAGTCTCTGGTAAAAAAGAAAGGTTTAAATCCACTTTTGATAGATGCATTTTTATCCTAAGAATTAAAAAAAAATTGTAACTAATAGTGTAACTTTAACTTTAAAATTGATTTAGTATTTTGTATGTCTAATCATGTAACCTGTATTACGAAACGTAACATGTCATCATAAGCACTAACTAATTGTAATCTTTATTCAATGTAAAAATAAAACAGTATAATTACTATAGTTATTAAAAAATGTATCTAAAGGAACTATGTATGTACCTATTAACAGCAATAATTCATTGTTGCTCACAACCGCTCATGTTACAGCGACACGTTTATCGTAGCGTAGACATAGCGTAAGCATTCTTCATCCATGTATTGTGTCACTTATGACTTTACTGATTTATAATTTGGCATTGTTTAATTCTTTGAAATTATGTACCAAATTCTAGGGGGGTGTAATGTAGGGGTATACCTATCTATACTACATAAATGTATACACAGTTCGTAAGCTTATCGCAGGCGCACGGCGCTCGGCTCGCCAGTCGTTCCCCGCGCGCCCAGTCCTCCACACTCTTGTAATCATACTTTTGTGAAACCTCAAAATAAACGCGTAATTTCGTGAACTGCATGAATGTTTTTCATTGAATGCGAAAGTATCAACCTTCACACCAACAGTGTTATAGGGCCAGTAGAAATACATCTTCTGCGGAAATTTCAAGTTGTTTCAGCATTGTAGAGAACTGCATAAAGAGGATATAACTAACCAGGTAGTTTTTAACTCCAACAGTATCCTACCTTTAGTCTTGGTACTTTAAATTCTCAAGACTGCTTGGAAAGTTTAGAGTTTCTACAGACGCTGGCGATAGGTTGGGAATATTGAAAATTGTAACGCAGATAACCAATGATATATTAAGATTTAAGATAAACAATTTTATTTTTATTTTTTTAGGGAACGCAAGAATTTGTCTTTATTAATTTCTCCTATTAAGATTGGCATAGTCGTCTCTAGGCTAAAACCTTGTTTTCTATTTTTTTGTATAGATTAATTTAAAAAAAAAAAAACATTTTTATACAAACATTTAATAAACATTTATTTGACGGCCGGTTTGGTCGAGTGGTAGCGACGCTGCCTCTTGATCGGCGGTCCTGGGTTCGATCCCCAGTCGGGGCAAACTTTTGTGTAAAAAGCAGATGTTTGTTCTCGGGTCATGGGTGTTTGTGTTTGTCTTTATGTGTGTTCCAAGGGACCCACGACACAAGGGAAAACCTTACTGTGGGCCTTTGAGTGTGTAGCGTTTTTTTTTTTTTTTTTATAAACTTAGGTCCCTATTACAGAACGCAACTCAGAGTTTGATAAGTAGTAGTCTTCTGTGTCATTTCGATAGTGAAAGAAAGAGAAAATCAATACTTAGTATAGATCGAGACTTGAGTCTCTTTCTGTAATACGGGTCTTAGAGTTTCAAATAATTTATCTCGAGAAACGAAGGGACATTCTTGACATGGCATTCCTTCATAAAATTTTAATTAACCGTGTGGTGATCGGTTGAGAATAACATCACCCCATCTCTTTCAGTGGGTGACGTAAGAGGCGACTAAGGAAACACAAATGAGACCTGCCTCCTATTAATCCATCCCAGGCAACGACACTTCATTTTTGTCTGAATCTAAGGTGTCGTCCTATGGTCTCATGCGGTGTGGTAGGCTCTGTAAGGGGCTGTCTGGTTCACGACCACCCTCCTACCGAAGTCCGACGCCAAACAGCTTGCTATGTTCCGTCGGTACGTGGGAGTACCAGTGCCTTTATAGGCATTTTCTGGGTTAGCTCGCTGCATCGTTGACCTCATCTTTGACCTTGTCAAGATTGCGGGCAAGAGTTAACCCATCTTATCATAATTTAAAAAAAAAAAAAATGTTGACAATCCCTAGCTACTCTCACTTATTGGGTTTAACGTCCCTCGCAGAATACCAAGACTAAGACCTACCATCAAGCCGCTTCTTCTTCTTATCGTGTAGGTATAGTCAAGTGTGGGGCGAACTTGGCTAACCCTGGTGTCAGAGTTTTCAAACCGCATAATGGCCTCTGACTTGGTTTTAACGACTGTAGTCAGTCGACAACAGCCGGGATCGACAGCTTAACGTGCTCTCCGAAGCAAGGAAACGCTCGTGATAAATTGCCACTTTTGGTCATCCATCAGGTTCCCTGCTTATGTGTACGTTGCTTAACCTTACTGATCGGTTGAGAGCACCGAGTGCCACTGGGCTACGAACGCTTCAAGCCGCTGTACAAACCCTTTCGTAGAACCGTATTGGGAGCAAACTCACCCGTAATCACTTATAGAGAGGGCCGCACATAAAGTTACCACATGCGTGGACTCTGTGCTGTTGCAATAAGAGCGGTTTTTCAATGAAAATGGGGTGACCTGTGTACTATAAATACTGTGATTTAACCTATATGCACCACATCACCTGAGCTAAAACTAATCACTCAATCATTTCGACACAAATATTCTAAAATTGTTTAAGATTTATTTTGGTTTTTCTTTTAATGTTGTTAACAGCTCGAGTACGATGGCGACAAACTCGTGCGGTACGCCACTCGGCAGACGGTGAAACCTCACTTTGATTGCGCAAAGGCTTGCTCAATGGCGCTGTCAATGTTGACATTTTAACATATAGATCTGTGGCCCGGGGAACATTTATATTACTAACTAACATTCCGCCCGGGACTTCGTTCCCGTGGGAATTCGGGAAAATTATGTAGCCTATGTCCATCGGGGATAATGTAGCTTTCTAATGGTGAAAGAACTTTTCAAATCGGTCCAGTAGTTTCGGAGCCTATTCGATGCAAACAAACAATCAAATCTTTCCTCTTTATAATATAAGTATATTTTGGCATTTTAGTTTAAGACTAATTTTGTACCGTACTATTAATAATATTTTACTAAAACAGTTGGATAAATAAAAAAAAATATTTGAGAGCCAAAAAGTATACAGGGCTTTAGGTATCTCTCTTTCAACCTCTCGGGTGGTTAATCAGACCATGAAACTGAACAACTTTCCCAAGGAACATAATAGGTCAAAATACGAAAAAAAAATTGAGTTCCCATACAAACTTCATCAACATATTGTATGGGAGATCAAAATTTTTTTTTCGTGTTTTGACCTATGTTCCTTCGGGAAGTTGGTCAGTTTCATGGACTGATTAACGACCCGAGAGGTTGAAAAAGAGATACTTAAAGCCCTGTATACGTATGTAAGTGTTCGTACAAACCCAACTTTGTTTTACACATTAAGATGAGAATTTCAAAACTTAGAGTAAATAACATCTTTATAATATCCTTGATGTCAATATCGTTAGAGAGTATGTAGAAGCTCTTTATTTAAAATGCAATGAGATTCAGAACATAATACCTGCGGAACAACTTCTGACAAAGTTGCGAATTTGAGAAAGATTTTACAAAGTCTCTTCTGTAACTCGAGAAGTATGTTTACATCGTGGAGGAGTTTCCACTCGAGAATTAAGGCGTTATGACATGCTTTTTAGAGACAAAGACGCAATGTACACTGAAACCGCGCCTCGCGCCACGTCGGTATCAAAATGCGATATACATTGCTGGTTTTGTATTTTCGAATATCAGCATTGTTTATTACAAAAGGGAGTGTGTTTGAATTATATAATATTTTATTTTAAAGCAGAAAATATTTTAAAACATAATAATTTTCCTGAGGTGTCTTAAAGAAGTTAGGTTTAAGTGACGATTTTTTTCATTAATAAATTTATTGTCATGGAACCACAGTTATAGTTATAGCAAATGTTCAGAGTGCTGTTATCAAGAACTAATCAAAAGGTAAAAAAATATATATTGAAAGTCAATGATTTGCTGTCTTGGTGGTTTTGTTTACAATAAATAAAACAAAATACTAAATATTTATCCAAAGTTTAAAACAGAATTCAAATTAATTGTTACCAATTGGCTCCTTGAACAAGATTAAGATAAAACGGAAAGTGTCATAAGCTCATAAGGCTCCAATTTCAATCCTGTCATACCCTCAGCCACTCACACACACAAACACGCACACAAATACACGCCCGAAACTATATAATACGACGGCCGGTTTGGTCGAGTGGTAGTGACGCTGCCTCTTGATCGGCGGGTCCTGGGTTCGATCCCCAGTCGGGGCAAACATTTGTGTGAAAAGCAGATGTTTGTTCTCGGGTCATGGGTGTTTGTGTTTGTCTTTATGTGTGTATATATATTGAGTGTATATATATATATATATATGAGTGTGTGTATATATATATATATATATACTTTGAGTGTATATATATATATATATATATATATTATATATATATATATATGTGTATACATTAATAAAAAAATTAAATCATAGGTATGAAATTGTTATAAATATTTTCTTTTCTCCTGTATACTTGAAAATAAATGTGTCACAAAATGTAATATTTAACTATATATATCAGATCTATCCGAGGTGGTTGAGAGCCTGGTGATCTGTAACACAGGTTTTGTCTGAAACCTAGTACAGACTCCAGCACTCACAAAGTTTTATGTAAACCGTATGCAATAATTAGCTGTAAGTAAAACTGTACCTTTGTGGAGAAAATATTTTTATTATCATTATTATTTTCCGTGCTGTAGTGAAATTCAATGCCTGCGTAAATCTGTAACAGGTCACAGCCATCTCTGAAGGTAACTAAGTCATTTGCGTTAACGACCAGGGCCGAAATAAGGCGCTGTTATTACCTAAATTGTTGCTATAATGTGTTGTTGCTTTAAGGTTCGAGTGAATAGGGATTTTCTGGGTGAGCTTGGTGCGAATAGTACTTGAACCCACGGCCCCAGAAAAGGATCTCTTGATGCTCTAACTAAACAAATGAGCTATCGTGCCTTCAAGTAACGCGATGAAACTCCCATTCTCGTTATTAGTGGGTTTCCCTTTACGTGGGTGAGCGTTTTGAAAATACTAAGAATTTAATTCCTTGGTAGTACGCAATATAAAAGATCGAGACTAGCTCTCAGTACGCATTTGAGGGATCTCGACGGGACAAAGGTGTGGTACCCCACAGCCTGCAATATAAATACCTGGATACATTCCTGTAGCTCGCGAGTAAGACTATTAATCATTCAGTATTTCCCCTGACACTCGTGAAAAGCTATAGTAAACGTAGATCAAAAGCAAATGTAAGTATTGAATACTGAATTATATGGGCTGCATGAATATCGTATTTGATTGGTTCATAAATTAACGAGTTACAAAGAGACATCCATATTAATTTTAATTTATATAATTTAAAAGAAGTGTTGATAAATGTTTGAATTACTACTCAGTTGAAGCAGATATGGTTATAAAATTTGTCGTAGCTCAACTAGTGTGGGAGCCGCTGCAAAAACTGACTTTTGAAATTTTATTTTACTATTAAATAAATTTATACTTAATTGTTATTTTATTCTTTTTTCATGCGACTATAAAGACTAATAAAGTTGAGAACAAGTTGCTGTGAGTAAAATGAGTTGATTTAGTATTCTGCCTGAATAGAGGGATCATTCCCTGGCATAGTGAGGTCGATACCCCGCTATTCTTGTTGCGGGGATTAGCCTGCAAGGAGATTTTCTCAAGCTGTCAATTTGTGGAAAATTTGTGTGTTTGCATATTTTTCTTTTGTTTTATTTGGCGGATCAACTTCTCAGCGATTTTCTGTTTGTAATGTAATTGCCTGGTACTGTTACGCCAGTCATATCGAACATCAAGATCGCAAACTAACGCCTAGTTCAGATATTTGATATGTTTTTAGGACTACTAACATTATCGTTTAACCAAGTTTGCAGCTTCGAAAGACCTGTGCTAACTTTGCAGCATTCGAAAAACTGAGAAACCGCACTTTTTTGGTATTCTAATTCATTCTCAATATATCAATAATGTTCAGGGTTTCAATTTCTAACTTGTCCCTTACGACCTGTATATAGCTTATTCTCAAATAATAAAATCAGCGTCGATGATCTCTGCTATCATGCTGGCTGAAAGTATTTTTAGTGCTTCTTCTTTTTGTCATGTATAGTCAAGTGTGTGGCGAACTTGGCTAAACCTGGTGACAAGAGTTTTTAAATCACACAATGGCCTTTGATTTGGTTTTAACGACTGAGTCAATTGACAACAGCCGGGACCGACAGCTTAACGTGCCCATCCGAAGCACGGAAACTCCCGTAATAAATTGGCCCTTAGGTCACTTATCAGGTGCTCTACGTCTGTGTACGTTGCTTAACCTCACTGATCGTTTGAGATCAGCGATTGCTACCGGGCTACGAGCGCATTTTGTGCTTGCTTATTAATCATCAAAGTGTTGCCAAAATCTAGAGCTACAAATAACAGAGCAAGAAGAATCGCAAAAGTCTTGAGATTTCTCAATGAAATTTGATATGCGGGCAATTATAGTTTCAAGCCATACATAGGAATCAATTGATTTAAGGTGAAGCGAAATGGATACGCCTTGCTTCTGACCGACGATGGAGGTGAAACGACGTCAAGTCTGTCAATTACTATAGACTGAGATCCCAGGGCCGCCAGACCTTACCTATTTTCTCAGTAACCAAAAGTGTGGGAAAGAGTAGTGCTAATATATACTACTAGCTTCCCGCGTGGGACTTCGTTCCCGTGGGAATTCGGGAAAATCATGTACCCTATGTCCATCGCGGATAATGTAGGATTCTAATGGTGAAAGAATTTTTCAAATCGGTCCTGTAGTTTCGGAGCCTATTCGATGCAAACAAACAAAAAATTTTTCCTCTTTATAACATGTATAGATTAACATAATACCTGCTAGCCTGGACCGACGGCCAATTTTCAGCTACCAGGTTCTGAAGGTACTTCCAAAAACTACTCACTTGTCTTGAAGTCTAGGTGCTGATGTCTTATAGAATATGATTATTTAAACATTAAAATTAATGATCAACACCGCCAGACACTCTCCGTCGACTGTAATTTCTACCAGACGCTTAACAGTTCGCAATAAATTATGCGATTGTACCTACAATCTGAGCCGTGATTTTTGTATATGATGTTCAGGGAACTATAAAAATACTTTTTACAGCACCCAGACTTCAAGACAAGTGAGTAATTTTTGGAAGTACCTTCAGAACCTGGTAGCTGAAAATTGGCCGTCAGCCCAGGCTAGCAGATTATGTTAATAGTACATATTAGTACTACTCTTTCCCACACTTTTGGTTAATGAGAAAATAAGTAAGGTCTGGCGGCCCTGGGATCTTGGTCTATTAGCTTTGAAATGCATAGAGCTATTGGGCATTTTTATAATTCGAACGGCACGGTACTTCAAAATTTGAATTACCATTGCCTCCTATGTTCTCAGCTTCTACATAGTATTACTATTATATATGAGGCAATGGTAATACAATTTTGCCATACCGTTTTCGAATTATAAAAAGGCCCATTTACAGTTAAATTTTAACCCATAGTTATATTATAAATAGATAAATGTGAAACTGTGTTAGTATGTTCATCTTTCACTTCGTTACGAAACATTGAATGTACAGATAGCAGCACGTCAGATTACCCATTTGCACTACGAAAACCGACGCTATCACGAGGAAGTTAAGAGCCACGTCAAGGTCAATACGTGTAGTCTGATGTGTCTACCAAAATTTTCATACAGACATAGTCGGAGAGCCACATTTACTACTTTTCCACGGCAACGAAGTGGTACAGGCTAAAAGCTATGCAGTAGAAGCGTAAATTATTTATATCTCTTTTCATTTTTTTATTTGTATTGTATCTATTTGTATCTTGTGATCTTAAACTCTTCATGATTGGCAAACCGCTTCGTTTTTAGTACACTGTCTGAATTCTGAAGCTATTGTAGTCGTTGAATTTGCTCTGAGTTAACTAAAGCACTATTCCGCGCTGTATTCCTGAACTAATGGCAATCTGTGATTCCTAACGTCATATAAACAATGATTTATCTATATGCAAAGTTAATAACACTCAAAAGGCATATACTAACGCCGTGTGGTGATCGGTTGAGAATAACACCCCCCCCATCTCTTTCCGTGGGTGTCGTAAGAGGCGACTAAGGAAACAAAAATGAGACCTGCCTCCTAGTAATCCATCTTAGGCAACGACACCTCAGTTTGTTTTCAATCTGAGGTGGCATCTTATGGTCTCATGCGGTGTGGTAGGCTCTGTAAAGGGTCATCTGGTTCGCGACCACCCTCCTACCGAAGTCCGACGCTAAACAGCTTGCTGTGTTCCGTCGGTGCGTGGGAGTACCAGTGCCTTAATTGGCATTTTCTGGGTTAACTCGCTCCATCGTCGACCTCATCTATGACCTTGGTCACAAGATTGGGGTCAAGAGTTAACCTATCTCATAATAAAAAAAAATACTAAGGTTTTTTTCATAAAATAGGCACTCACAAATACACATAGACCCAAAAACAATTATTTTACGATATGTAAATATACTAATTCTCATGTAGGTAATTAACTGTCTTTACAAGTGAGATAAAATGCTCTAACATTCTGGCCTTAATTCATAAATATAGTTTTTAAATATACCTAACTAATGATTTTACTTGGCTTCTTGAAACGTCAGGAATCTGTTAGACAAGCAAATATGGGAATAAATTGCTCAGCTCTAGAGTTATTCAGATATTAAGTCAATTAAAATTAGAAGTAAGAAAATTTATATGATTGACTTAAAAAGAGCGACCCTCGGAGTTTCTTGCCTATTCTTCTCCTGAGGAAGACTGCACCTTAGCGAATAGACGCAAAGTCAAAAATGCTAATAAAATTCACTATTTTGCTCAATGATTTAAATTGATTTTGCTAATGTATTTTTATGACGTTTTCAAGTAAGTAACACTTTGTATGTTCTATGAAAATAAAGCATTTTTGATTTGATTTGTGTTAAGTTTGTCGAAATGGTCTTACCATAAAGTAAACGCTAGACATACCATACGTTACTGTGCAAAATGTAAATTAAGCTGCAACCCATTACAAAAGATAGAAAGAGAAAAAAAAACCTCCCATTCTGGACTGGGAGTGAGAGAAAAACTTACAAGAAAAACAGGAGTTTTACCATGATCGCTTAGCGCGATCCAATTTAGGACCTAAACAAGTCTGCAACGCTTATTCGTACCATGATGGCTTATAAGCGATTAAATTTTGGCACTGTTGCGATTCAAAGGCAGACCAGCGACAATTTATGTAGACATTTAAAATGGACCATAGACAACCGAGCAGTTCAAAAGCAGCGCCATCATGGTACCATTTAAAAAAACATTCCAATTGCGAAGCAGTTCAAAGTTGGATCCTAAACAGAAATGCTTTTAAACGATCGTGGTCTACAGTAAAAGTGTAAAAGTCTGTATCCGTAATCGCCACTGGCAGTGGGTGAAAGGTTGTCCATCACACACCATAAAAAACGTGGCATCAAGTAGTTCGCTAGAACCACTGATGCTCTGCCTACCTCGTTAGGGATTATGCATGATTATGATTCAGCGTATGTATGTATGTAAGAAACAAAAATTGGAGTTATTTATACTAAGATACCATACTTCCTAAGGACACCGAAGATAGAGGAAGGTATCCACAATACTCTGGTCTTCACTTATAGCACCGACAGCTAAGACATAAATATAGGTTTTGTGTCACCCTCGCCCAATAAATTAAACTTCATTTTAGTTTTTGATTTTGTTTAATTTCAGAAATAGGTTGAAAAACAATGCTGAACCAAGTCCCTTTGGTACTATGTTTATTAAAATTAAGTTACCTTAAGTTTTTATTTTGTTAGCAACTTTGTTTATAGTGTCAATAAACTATGTATATTTCATTTCCCCCCTAAATCTATAATCAAGTCCAAATATATTCACAGATTAACCTTAACCACGCTTTTACCTTAGATTGTTCCATTTATAATTGAATTCCAAGTAAATCATGGTGATAATATCTTAACGGTGTGAACAGGGCATCAAACGTGTGGTATTGGGAAGGAATTAAACCTGATTGGCCAGATTACATCTTCGATAGTGATTGGTTTTATAGGGGTGGCAGAGTTACCTGTGTTTTCTTCTGTGCCTATCCTTTCAAACCGTTACGTCTATGGTTAAAACACTTAGAACCCAAAGAAATACCACGTTTTTTTCAAAATTCAAATAGCTGATATGATAATGATAACAATTTATTTCATTAATTTCTGTCCCCCAACCCGCATTGGACCAGCGTGGTCGACTATGGCCTAAATTCCCTTTGTGTTTCGAAAGGAGTCCCGTGCCCCTCGGTGGGCTGGGCCGAGGGGCACGGGCCTCCATATGGGCTGGAAAAAAACAGCCTATTTTTTTCTGAAAATATGTATAGGATTTTGCAGTTATTTGCAGCCGAGCTCTGGTGCATCTCTGCAGTACCGACTAAATATTTTTCTTTCAGTGCTCGGTTTTCCCTTCTGATAACCATCTCTTATTTTTGAAAAGTTGCACCGGAGCTCGTGGTTGATTTAAGTACAAAACCATAAAGGCGTCGTGCACTTTGGTTGCAGGTATCTTAATAACCCCATCTGTAGACCTATAATATGAGGAAAACCTTAAAATCGACCTTTAAAAGAGTTTGGCGTACATTTTCCTTCACTACATAGAATACGCTCTACACGTGTCCTTAGGCAACCCTAAATGAAATAGGTAAATATTACGCAAATCTCTTCAACACATAATCCTAGGCTTTTAATTGAGCTATTAGCATGTAAGGGAAATTTGCTTTTATGAGCAAGGACACGAAAACACATTACGTTACTTCGGCAATCATCGATTTTCCGAATGCACGCAAATAAAAACTTTTTATACTAAGATAGTTGAATAACAATTGAAAATAAACCGTAGCTACTTTGCATTACATTCTGCTTTTGGTTGTTCCATAGACTTAGTATGGTTGTTCACATTTGTACCTTACGTCTTCATATTAAGATGGCACTAAAACAAGTCTATCTTGACATCATTGGCACTTGTTGTTAAAATTGTACAATGTTGACTTCAAAATAAAACATTTATTTATTAGTAAACACCTAGACACACATTTTATTTATAAAATAAATACAAAAATGAAAAAAGAAGCAAAACAATAAAGATTAAAAAAAATACTAAAAAGACGTTGTAAATATGTGGGCCACAGTGTTGCAAAATGGTCAAAACTCAGCATAATATGTTTTGCCTTTCAACCAAACACTGATATTCTGCTACTATTATTTTAACACTATTATTTTAAAAAGAAAAGATTTGTATTTACATAACCTTTGTAACGAATAAACTTAAAAACTACTGGACCAATTTTAAAAAATCTTTTACAGTTAGAATGCTACATTATTCTTTTTTTTAATTATCAATCTTGACCATAAGGTCAAAGATGAGGTCGACGATGGAGCGAGTTAACCCAGAAAATGCCTATAAAGGCACTGGTACTCCCACGCACCGACGGAACACAGCAAGCTGTTTGGCGTCGGACTTCGGTAGGAGGGTGGTCGCGAACCAGACAGCCCTTTACAGATCCTACCACACCGCATGAGACCATAGGACGACACCTCAGATTCAGAAAAAAATGAAGTATCTTTGCCTGGGATGGATTACTAGGAGGCAGGTCTCATTTGTGTTTCCTTAGTCGCCTGAGTATTCCTGAGTACTATAGGCTACATAACTTTTCAGAATTCCCACGGAAACGAAGTCCCAGGCTAGTTTTATGTAAAGACTTAAGGTAAACACGACAGTACGTCAGGTTATACATGTTGACCTTGAGCTCGCTTTTATTGCCCTCGTAATAATGACCGTTTTCGTAGTGCAATTGTTTAACGTGATGTGCTGTTGTGTGTACAAATGTGAACAAAAGTATCTACATGTTTTGAGATGCGCCGTTACTAAAAGAATCAAAACTTGAGAACTCTGGCGGTTTGAGAGTGCCGCTATAGCGGCCAGCGAAGTACCAGAAACGACTCGACTGTGGTTGCCTTAAGAGGTTGTCGCATCGACCAAGGTAAGCCAAGTTTACATGATAAGATAAAAGAAAGAACATCTTCAATCTACTATTGAAATGTATTGATTGGGCCTTTTTATAATTCGAATGGCATGGCAAAATTATATCACCATTGCGTCTTCCGTTTCCAAATTTCAGCATCTATAAGAACATAGGGGGGCAATAGTATATATGTATATGTCACCGGAAAATAATAAGAATCGTAAGTTGATCAACTTTCGAGGTAGTTTATTAACTATCGGAAAATCATACATGGCAGTTGAAATGTATTATTTAACGTATAAATTTTCGGTAATTGATCAATTTACGGCGACTCGCGGTAAAATGATCCGACGAACGAGATGTGTACTCTGATTGGTTGCAAACTCGAGGTGTTCGCCGATTGGTTGAATGTCTCACTTAGAACTGCGACAAGTAGGTTTGTTAGTAGCCAAACCCTGATACAAGGTTAGGTTAGCTTAGGACTGCGACCCTCAACGCACGAGCCGAGCGAGCGTAGCGAGCGTGCCGCGGTAGCGGCCAGCGAAGTACCAGAAACGACTCGACTGTGGTTGCCTTAAGAGGTTGTCGCATCGACCAATCAGAGAACAGTGTATTATATTATGGTTGTCAGTTTAACGTAAAAATGTACACTGAGCAGCGATTGGTCCATTCACGTATGATTTGACGTGAGGCAAAATCGTTAGATGATAAACTTACAGCCAGGCAGCGTAAGTTGATCAATTAGCTAACATTTATTACGTTAAATAATACATTTCAACTGCCGTGTACGATTCGCCGATAGTTGATAAACTGCCTCGAAAATTGATCAACTTACGATTCTTATTAATTACTGGCGACGTATTCAATTTTGCCGTGCCGTGCCGTGCCCTTCGAATTATAAAAAGGTCTATTAGCAGAATTGCCGTCATGTAGAAGAAAATGTTTGCCTCGACTGGGATAAGCTGTACGAGTATCTATAATTAGGAGAGAAAATCATTAATATTAATAACATGCTCTAATTCTCATCTAATATTAAGCCTAAGAAGTGATGCTTGTGTATCGGGTTTCTTCTAATCTAATTGATTTTGTTATTAGATATTCCGTTGTTATAATCAAGGTATTATCCTTGTTCGTTTCGTAGTTCATGGTTGTTTGGCTTCTTCTGAGATGCGTACGTTTATGAGCACACCAGTCTTGGCACTTTGGATTTTGTAACGTTCTTATTACCTACGCGGAAGGGGTACAATCGAACATCAATATGTTGCGTTCGAGCCGCTTTTGTGTGTACAACAAAGGCGAATGTTCCACTAATCAGAATGAGATTTCTAAAGGTAAATTGAAAGATTAAAATCGACGTGTTCATAAAAGTAATTTAAAGTTAATTGAGCTAAGAGCCTCGCTGGAGCGTGTAAAACATGTCACTTTACTTATAATTATAAAGGAATAAGATATATAAGAAATATAAAAAGAAGAATTCTTTGCCATCGTCAGTATTTCCGAGCTCACACAACCCAAATATCTTTAAAGTTCCAGTGAATAAGCATCTTCTGGGTGAGCGTGCTAATTTTTGACCACATCTTCATTACTGGGCTAGATTGTGGTCAAGAGCAAACCCAATCAAATTAAAAAATACTATAAATGTAAAGGTTTATATTTTATATTGACAAAGCAGGTTATTGATTATTTCTGTCCTTATTTTTATTTGAAAAATGAAATGAAAATGAAAATTTATTTATTTCTAAAAGTAATTTTTACATTCTCACTTGAGGCCAGCCCAGTAAGCATTAATTTGCTTGTGTTGGGTGTGCCTCGCACATTCCCAGTTTAAATAACAAAATTTCTCAAACAAAACAAAAATATATCTAAATTTACTTAAATCAAAGTGTGTGCAGATGTGTATGTGTGTACGTGCATGTGTGTGGGTGTGTGTGTGTGTTATTTATAACGAAATCTCTATTTATTTACTTTTATTTTAATAAAAAAAAAATTTATACACGATGTGCTCTGAACAGCTAAGACAGCATTTTATCTTTTATATGCAAAATATTTCAAAACCATTATCTCCCAAATACAAATAGATATTAAATCTCGCAGAACTGTCGATAAACAGCTCTATGTTTAATAATTCAACGGCCTTGGATACCAACAAAATTTACTCGCTAAGCTTATACCCGCCCTATTGAAAGAGAAACTTTTCTCAGAGTTCACTAAGCCACTATTTGAGCAATCTATACATCTCTGCGACCGATATCCGATAAATTCCCAAATTGTTGACGGCCGAATTTGCTGAATTATTTGTTGGCAATATCATGACGACACTACGAGAAAATGTATTCGAAAACGGCTCGGAAAAATTGTACTACCATTGCTTCCTATGTACTATTAATACTAGAAGCTGAGGACAAAGTGGGGCAATGGTAATCAAAATTTTGCCGAGCCATGCACTTCGAATTATAAAAAGGCCCAATGATTGCTCCACATTTATTAATGCTGAATTTAATTCACCACACACTCACACACACACACACACAACTCAATCCAGTATATAGTGCACTATTCCTTTAAATTAAATATTATATTGTTTTTTTTTGTAGTTAAGTAACATTAATACTAATCGGATTTTGTGAACTGTTCTAGCAAGCACTGTCGAAATGTAACCAAAGCATACATGGGAAGAGGCCCTAATCGCGCTAATATTAACGACTTTACCAAAGAACAATAATCGTTATATTTTTCATTTTTGATCAAGATTTTGTTCAATTTTGTTACGTTCATAACAAAAAAACAATCGTTCATAAAAAAAAAAAGAGCGTATCGGGACACGCGCATTGTAGGGTTCCGTAGCAGCATGGTTCAAATATGCAGCTGGCTTCTTAATTCTACGAGCATATTGACGGTTAAACCGCTAATAATGTCTAAAAACGAGGTCACAAAGAAAGAAGGTCACAAAAAAATTTAAATTCCAGCGCCACAAGGAAAATGAAAAAAAAAAAACATCTGTTTAAGAACCACCACGCGTGGATGCAAACGGTTGTATAAAAATCGTTTACATTACGTATTCATTTAAAACTGGTATACTATCGTTATGGTCATAGTTAGAGATGAAAGAGACTAAAGTCTTTTAAGGCTTATTAAAAAGACTCGCCTCCATCTTACAGGACTTGACTCTAAAATTAAGATTGAAAGTTCGAATTTTTATTAATAAGACTTAGTCGTTTTATTAAAAGACTAAAAACTGAAACGACTCGAGTTGTTTTCAATAGACTGAAAGACTTAACCAACTCCAGTTGATTTTAAAAGACTTAAACGACTCGAGTTCTTTTATGTAAAAGGGTTCACACCGCAGCTTGTGTGTGATATTCAATAAATCTTTTGTAACCTATCAACCAAAAAGAATAATTCACGCCTAAACCACTAAATACAATTTGATACAATTTAACAAGGGGATAAAATTAAATATTTACGTTCTATCAACACATACCTTTTTTATATAAAGTTAATTTTGCATCCACAGACTTGTTCGTGCCCTTGTCTTGTTACATTTAATATTATTATTGCCTATTTAACCTTTTTAACACATTAACTCTCCATATGTCTTAATGTATTGTGCAAAGCTGATTTGTTTAGTGTAGTGTCCATGATGATTTCAACTTCCATTCTAGCAGCTGCGAAGCGTGGGCAATCTAGTAATATGTGCCACACAGACTCGCTTACGCCGGGATCAAACTCGCATCCGGGATTGTCCTTTAATTTGAACCGATGTAAGTACTCCGCGATCCCTCTGTGACCTGTCATACCTTACGACTGTCGCCTTCCCAGACAATGAGTCGCCAGTCTTTTAAGTAGTTTAGGGCGACTACAGCACCTAAATTACGATTTTATGATGCGTAGATAAGCATGACGCACTGCATTAAATTGAAGATAAAAAATACGGTAATATTCAGGACATAAACTAGATAAGTAGTTTGCTGAAAACATGATTCAGCACTTTTGGTTCGATAGAAAAAGCTCACAAAGTCACCTTTAAATACCAATATTGTGTATCTTTTAAGCTGTAAAAACGACAGTAAAATGCACACAGGAACTTGAATTTGCTATCAAAATGTTCGTAATTGAACACTCTTGATAAGTAGCTAACGCATTTTTCGATTTAAGCTGTTAACTTTCCATAAATCTCATTTTTCTAACTTTCGAACATGTTTTTACGCACGTACGCTTTCATAGACCGTAAACTTCGTATATGGACACTGTTCGCACTGCCGGCCCAGGCCTGTTGAGAGACGGAGATGGCACTATTCCTATGTGTGCTGCTTTTATCGGGTGCTGTAGTCGCCTTAAGCTGTTTAAGTAACAGCTCAGCTTTCTACGTTAAAAGACCTCGACTAAAGAAGCTAGTCTTATAATTAAAGGTTGGGAACTAAAAGACTGAGTCAGTCGTGAGGCATCAAAACTAAGGCGAGTCTGTATTAAAAGCCTTAGAAGGCTGAGTTTCTTTCATCACTAGTCATAGTCAATGTTAAAATCTCCAAATAATATAGTATCAAAAAATGACATTCCATTCGATGGTATCGGCGAGAAAAGAAAAACCCTTTCACGTGTATGGGAAACATCCGATTTTTTTTTTCCAAAATTTTATATTGTAGATCTGTCGGCGCAATCAATATCTATGACCAAGCCAAATTTCAGCTCTGGAGTACCAAGGATCGAATATTAGTCAATGTATTTCTTATTAATCCCAACAGTGTTTCGCACTTGGTCGACTATTACTCGCAAACTTGAAGGGCCAACTTATGTGTGATAGTTTTCCTTTTAATTTCGTAGTATATTGTACCAACGTGAATAGAAACAACCGTTTAGCAGCTAAACTTTAGCTGGTAGTGTCCCCCCCGGACACTTGTTTTTAACAAAAAAATTCACTTTAAAAATTTTTTTGTCGCAAACGGAGTACTGAATCGAAAAACGTGCTTAGTAAACCCCTTCTACCTTTTAAAAAGCTATCCTATGACATTCCATTCGATGGAATGCACTCGATGATATTGGCGAGAAAAAAAATTCATCGCCCTTTCACGTCTATGGGAGACACCCGAAAAATATTTATTTTCTAAGATTTTACTCTACAGTTCTATTGGCGTGATTTATATGTATGATCATGCCTTTCAGCTCTGTAGTACCAAGGGTTTCTTAGGAAACCCGCGGACAGACGGACAGACGGTCATGGCGAACCTATAAGGGTTCGTAGATAACTACGGAACCCTAAAAAAGAACGTTTCAATAGGAACGTATGTGTCAAAATAACAATATTATTTTGACACATACGTCAAACAAAGAAGCAGTTGTAGTAAACATTTTTGTTGCAAACAAAAAACTATGATAATTTAAAAAGCTGAATTTTTTTTATTGAAAGGCCCAAACTGTGCCACCAATAACATTAGATCTGTAGCCCGGGGACATTCATATTACAAAAAAGGTTAATGTTTGTCTTTGTGAAATTATTAAAGATTTCGCCATTTTATTATACTAAAAGTGAGGTCTTAATGACCGTAACCCGCCGTAACCATATGTAGTGAAACAGAGAGCAAGTTGAAGCTATTTTAGATGTAGATCTTAGAAACAAAATGAAATAGATTTAATTAAAATATTTAAAAACCCTGTATACTATTCAACCCGTTCCGAGTGAGTCGGTAAGACGAAGAATAATAGCTGCAGCACAACAAATTAACAATACTCTGACTACTTATGTTGTGAAAAGTAAAATGAGTAAAAGTATGCCTATTTGTTGTAGAAACGGGGGTAGTCACTTTGAAAATGAACTCAAATTAATCATTTTTTTCGTGTATGTAATTTGTGTTTTTTGATATTTTTTTTCGACTTGCTCCTATTACATTGGTCCTCTTTATTTTATCAGCTTTCGAATAAGGCATAATAATCTCAAATCCCTGTGACGATTTGAAATTATTATGCCTTATTCGAAAGCTGATAAAATAAAGATGTTTTTGTGCTTGTATGTACGGAACATTGGCCAGTGAGTTTTTGTTTAAAACTCGCTTTTTTGTGTAATTTCCTCGATTTTATTGTTGAATTTTTAAACGTTTTTCTACATAGTGCCAAAGTTTATGTCAATCTAGTACATTTAGTGGCTCTATCAGATTTAATGAAATATCAGTTACACAAAACTAATCAAAAAATATCAGGATACCATCAAGTAATTTTTTTATTAATTTTTATATACTTAAATCAGTTATTGATTTTTTTTTAAATAACTAACTTCCAAATTTTTCTGAAATGGTTCACTTTCAAGACTTTCGCATATGGTTCTCCTTTAGAAAAACACTGCAAATTCCATCTTCTACAGCCCCTTCAAAAGAATACCTCTAATTTCAAGTCGCCCTGTATATAGTATGTAAATATAGTAAATACTTTATCCAGCGAAAAATTCTTACCCTACCTTCGCTTTACATATTCACAACGGCGCTATTTGTCACGAAACACATGTACTTATTCACGTTGAAACGAGACAAACATGTAAAATACAATTATTTAAGATCAAAATACATAAATAATTTGCAACAAACACACTCAACGATGGAGCTGTACAGATCGGGTCCTTACTACTCGGCCGTAAAAATATATAATAAAATCCCAGAAGCCATTAAGAATGAATCTGACTATGAAATTTTCTCCAATAAGCTGAAACAGTACTTAATTGAAAAATGTTATTCTTAAATTGACGAGTATCTAAAATGATTGAATTACCTCTCCTAAAAGAAACATTTAATTTTACTAATTATGACAAGGTACTTTTTTAATTATAACTATCACATTAACCGTAATTAATTAATTTATTTAATTGTCATTTAAAATATTAGAATAGAATTTAATTTGTCATTGAATTTCGTATTGAATATTATTACTATTGATTATATTAACATACCTTGAATTTATTAGAATCTACCACATTGACTTAGACTTAGAAAAAAAAACTGACATAGATGATTGTATATAAAAATAATAATAATGAGAAAATATTGTATTTTTTAAATGACTATAAGTTTGCTGTACCTTGTACAAGGTTTCAAATGATGAACTTGATAATTAGCTTAAGAACTTATTGTACCATTTCAAGGCAAATAAAGAAATATGAAATATAGTATATATAGTAAGGAAGTAAGGATAAACAACAACTATAAGGTAAACCGTGCTGACACATTCCCGCCCACACCTCTCTCGGCCCCCTTTACTGCGGGGGCTTAAAACAATTTACGCTTAAAAATTAACAACAACAAAAACAAACAAAACATAACAACAAATGAAAACCCTCAAACTGCAAAATTTACTGATCGCACTCGCACACTTGTGAGAGAAGAGTGACGTTTGACCTGTGCCGTGACATTTTATGTTTTTTTTTTTTTTTTTTTGTTTTTTTTTTTTTTAAGTGTTATTATTAGCATCCACAGACTTTATGTCCGTGCCTTTGTCTAGATTAAGTTTTCTTGTTAATACTTGATTTTAACTATAATACATTACTTTCCATAGAGGTTTACAATTTATAAATAAGTATAATAAATATATGAATACATAATGTATATAATATGTATATAATGTATATAATATATATTTAAGCGAGTGACGGTTCTTCGCTGTTGCATTCAGACCTCAAGGCATCCATGACGGCTTTGTCTCGACTTTTGATCGCCATTTTGAGGTTGTAATTGACCACTTTTTCCCTGCCTGCCGCCTCTGCTTCTTTGATGAATCTGCCTATCGCATCGTTACCATCATCCGCATAATATTTGCAACTGGCGGTATGACGCGATATGGCAACTACAGCATGTGGGATACTGTCGTGTAGACATTTTATGTTTGCAACCTCTGGCTTCAATGTTTATGTTTGAAACTTCAAGAATGAAGTCTTTTATAGGTTAAACTTTTCGAAATGAATATTTTATTTGTATTAATTTAAGTTTCGTAGTATAAATTGTAATTACAATGTAATATTATTAAAAATATGAATAAACACTCACATTGTTGGGCATTTAGAACCTAAAAATATAAATTAAAAATATAATATGCAATTATTAGATTTTTTTCGTTCGCCACACATTAACGTGACAGATGAAAGACTCAAATTTTACAAGATTCTAATGCTAAAAAAATGAAACGTTGTTTTTAAAAGTTTATTGCGGCGACCTCATTTGCTCGATTTCTAAAAAAGAGGAAGGAAAAGAAAGAAAAAATGTTTGCTTTGTAGTGGGATTTATTTGATGATGCAATGGAAGAGGATGCGGCAGCGGAGAGAGCCGCAACACGGCGGAATAATAACGCGGTCAGGGAAGGGCTGCCTGTGATTTCTGAGGCGAAATTCAGGAAAATATATCACCTCTCACACCAGCAGTTCCTAGAACTGGCCGAGGAAATAAGGCCACGTATGTCTCCCGTCTATCGCTCGGATGCACTAGACATGGAGACTAAGGTGAGTATTTGTGTTAAGTACCTTGGATTATCCTAACTAAGCACCTAAGTTCCTAAGCATGAATAAAAATTATCTTGCTCCTATCCTGATGGATCAAAGAAAACACTACTAAAATATACGTAGTTGCCCATTCAACATTTAAAATAAATTTAAATATTTTATTTCATAAACACTTTAAAGACAATTGTATTAATAGGAATAGGGAACTCCTAGTAGGCAATTAATTTGCCTGATGTTGGAGAACCCGGCTCTTCCATAGCTCTTAAAAACAACAAAACGAAGAGAGTAAAAAGTGCAGTACACGTATTGATCTTAATTTACGCGTTGTTTTTTTTCAAGAAGTAAAAATTTGAAGGTATATAAAATCATATAAATCATCATCAAAGCTCAGTTTCTTAAAGTAAGTCTTTCAGTAATAGAGATTCAAAGTGGCCGAAAAAGCATACTGTTATTCTGTTCGTGTTTACATGGGCGATGTGATGCTGGTTTGAACATCAGACTTCTCACAGCCGCGGTCTTCCCATGATAGTAAGGTTTGGGAGAATAATTACCTGATATTTAATGTACAAAGGCCAGCGCATCGGGTTACTTAATTTTCATTGCAAAACCGCTCTTATCACAACAGCACAGAGTGCACTCATGTGGTAACCTGAGTTGAGGCCGTCCGTACAAAATTACATTATTATCTAATGTATTTTTATTCATAGGTGATGTGGGGGGGGGGGGGATCCCTTAAGAAAAAGCATGATGATTCTAATTTTTAATGCAGAGCCGGAATCCCCACAGAAAGTTATTTCACGGATCTCCACGTTTCTGTACGTTCCTTGGTAGAGCGATGCATAGGGGTGCTGAAGGCTCGGTGCAGGTATTTATATAGTAATTAAATAAACTTTCATTTGATTAAAGGACTTACTAAACTACTTATTTTCAAAAATTATATATTTTTTAAGGTGTCTTTTGGCTGACAGAAAACTCCATTGTGCGCCAGCGACTGCAGCTCAAATCGTTAGTGTCTGTTGTGTTCTACACAACATTGCACACGCAGGGGGCATCGAATACGAGCCATTGTCGGCTCAAGAAATACACCGCGAGCGCGAGTTAACCGCAAGGGCATCGTTCCCTCCACCTCGAGTATCCCGCTCCCTCCGTGCTGGGAAAACAATCGTTCAGAGTCCAGCAATTTACAAACACTTTGTTTTTTGAATAAAAAGTTATCCGTAGTTGATGATTAAAAACATTTCCACATTTCTTGTAAAATGGGTTTTATTGCCTTTGATTTATTATGTTTATCTATTCGTATTCGCAGAATATTAAAATCGTTATTTCTATTCGGATTCGTATTCGTAAAAGTGGTATTCATTGCATCACTAGTTGATAGCTCTGATCCAAAGGTTGCAAGTTTAATTCCCGACTCACAAACATATTTGGAAATCGTTTTTTCAAATATATATATATTTGTGAGGGGTTTAGGTAAAACCCACCTAGCATTCCATCTAGGACTTTAGTCCCATAGCAATTCGATAAAGTTATGTAGTTTATGTTATCCAGGCATAATATAGTATACTTGGTGAAAGATTTTTTTCAAATCAGTCCAGTAGTTTCGGAGCCTATCTATTTAATGCAAACAAACAATTAAATATTTTCTCTATATAATACGTATTACTGTAGATGTAGATATTAATAATAAAAAAAACGCTACTCACTCAAATTATATTCCCTTGTGTTGTGGGTCCCTCAGAACATACACAAAGACAAATACAAATACCCGTGACCCGAAACATCTGCTTATTACATGATTGTTTGCTCCGACTGGGAATCGAACCTAGGACCCGTTGATAGAGGCAGCGCCACATACCAACCAACCAAATCGGCCATTGTAAGTAATGTATGTATTTACAAAAAAAAGTAACGCACCAGTACCAATCCTTGCTTAGTTTCAGATTTTAGATGGCACCGTGTAATTTGTCCAGGATCATCTCATTACCCCCGACAGAAAAGAGGGGTGTTATTAGTTTCACGTTTGTATCTGTGAGTCTGTGTATCTGTGTGTCTATGTCTGTGGCATTGTAGCTCCTATACAAATGGACCAATTTCGAAGGCATTTCTTTTGTTTGAAAGCTAACGTAATCGAGATGATTTTTAACCAACTTCAAAAAAAGGAGGTTCTCAGTTTGACCTGTATGTACAAATACAAATATACTTTATTGCACACCAACATTTAGGGTACAAAAGGCGGCCCCATTGCTAAGAAGCAATATCTTATCGGCAACCTTTGGGTATGTATGTATGTATGTTTGTTCGCGATAATTTCGCGTTTGTTTGAACCGATTTTGATGTGGTTTTCAGAAAAGTATTTGTTACATTCAGGAGAAGGTTTTAGTATATTAACCGACTTCAAAAAAAGGGTGCTCTCTGTTTAATCAGTGTGTACGTAAAATAAATAATACATTATAATGATTCGCTTAAACTTTTGCAAAGCTTACACTTCGTTTTATTAACCGACTTTAAAAAAGGAAAAGTTTATAATTTGCACTAAAAATGTCTTTGCACCGACTTCAAACAGATCAGTAGGTAGGTACTACATAGCACATCAAACAAATGATATTGTATTTATTTTTTGCTTTTTTGAAGTTGGTTAAATTTTTTTATAAAAAGTTTTTATAGTTACATTTGATCAAAATTGGTTTAGCCGTTTAAGAGTAACCTATAAGCAATAAATGTAGGAAGTGACACAATTTTTTTTAATTTATCCTTACTAATATTATAAATGCGAAAGTAACTACAGACATAGTCTGTCTGTCCGTCTTTCATTTCTAAACTACTGAACCGATTTTGATGAAGTTTAGTACAGAGATACATTAGAGCCTAGGAAAGGACAGGCTACATTTTATCCCACAGTTGCGCACGATATAACCTGTAGTCCACGCGGGCGGAGCCCCGGTCGGAAAGCTAGTAAATGATAATAATGTTATGTACCATGGTTATGTACCATGACTATTTCCATGTAATTGATTCCTTTATGATGAAATTAAACGAAATATTTGTACGAAATCAGCGAGTTTTAATTAGTAATTTAGTAAATATATCACAACGTAAATGCAAATTGAAAAAGAACATGGAGGAATGACATCGAAAGTGCAAGCAGGACAATAAAGAAAGAGATGGACTAGATTCTTAATTTAAAGAAGGCGCCATTTAATTTGACATTACAACACTCTCACTAAATTAAAACCTTCTTTAAAAACTTACAAACATACAATCTGACCAAACAGGAATCTGTCATAAACGGAATCTGCCGAAAAAGAACTAAAATTAAATCAAAATAACATATCCTCTTATAAAACAACTAAAATCTTCCTAGATATGTTACAATAGTGTAGTACCTTAATTAAACAAATGCTATCAAGAATCTTAAGTTTCAGAATAATTAACATTTAAGTATTAATTACTGCACTAACTCCTATTTTATCTCTTAGGTACTGAAATCTGTCTCTTGCTAGAGGTTTTGTGAATATATCAGCACACTGTTCATCAGTACACAAGTACTTTAAATCTATTACTTTTTCTTGGAATTTTTCTTTGACAAACTTATACTTAATATCGATGTGTTTACAGCGTTTGTGATAGTCAACATTTTTAATTACTGAGATTGCACTTTGATTGTCTATATTCAAACACATCGAATCTTGATTATACACTGGGCGTCAAAAATAAGTAGTACACTTTTCAAATTGCAATTACTCCTAAACTATAGTAGTTACACTTATGAAATAAAAAGCAGTTTATAGTAAACTTAACGAAGTTTATTAAAGTTATATTTTATTTGGCATGAATAAAGTTTCAAACTTAAAATTAAGATAAATACTAAAAAGTATCAATTTTTAACGATATGTCAACCACTTAATTTTCACGTTTTGGAACTTTTTCACAATTTAATAACTTGTGTTGCCGCCTCGGGCTCTAATTACAGCTTGGATCCGGTTTGGCATGCTGAACACTAAGTTTCGGAGGCGGTGTTGGGGAATATTTTCCCATTCTTCTATCAGCGCATGTTTTAGAGCCCTGAGTGTGGCAGGAGGTGGACTGCGCCTTCTGACTAGCCTCCCAAGCTCATCCCAGGCGTGTTCAATCGGGTTGAGATCTGGGCTTCTCGATGGCCAAGCCATCAAGTTGATGCCAACCTCCTGAATGTACTCTTGTACGTGGTGAGCAGTGTGTGGCCGGGCGTTATCATGCATTAGGATGGCTCCATCACCCATATTTATTAAATATGGCCCTGCATACTCGTTGAGGATCTCCGAGGCATATCTTTCACCAGTCAAAGTCCCATTTTCTATTACCACAAGCTCTGTGCGACTCTCTGAAGAGATACCAGCCCATACGTGTACAGAGCCCCCGCCATATTGGACTCTTTCCGAGATACAAGCTTGAATGTATCGCTCACCGGGTCGTCTGTAGACTCTCCGCCGTCCATCTGAAGTGTATAAAGAGAATCGAGACTCATCTGTGAATAAAACTCTAGCCCATTCTTCTTCGCCCCATTGTACGTGTTGACGGGCGTAGCGTAGTCTTGCTACGCGATGCTCTGTCTCAAGTTTGGGGCCATTTGCTGGTCTTAGAGGCTTCAGGTTAGCTTCAGCAAGTCTTCTTCTCACTGTACTCTCACTGATGTAGTCTGTTCGGGTCCGAAGAAGCTGTTGCTGAACCTCAACTGCATTAAGGTGTCGATTTCTTAACACAGTGGAAACAATAAAGCGATCTTCTCGGGTACTTGTGCACCTGGGTCTGCCATTACCTCGTCTCCTTAGATGGTTTCCAGTCTCTTCGTACCTTTGCTTTACTCGCTGAACCGTTCTTAAAGTTACACCCACCCTCCTTGCAGTACGACGCATACTGATGCCCACTTCGAGAAAAGCTAAGATTCTTGCACATTCTTCTGGTGAAAGAGGCATGATTAGTCAAATTTACTCTCTGAAGATACCTATGCTTTTCAATTACAATTGCTTTATCAGCAGCGAATGTGTCAAACACAAAAATCCTAAGTAAGACAACACCTTTCAACAGTTTAAAAAAAGTGTTTTTATTTATTCGTTTTTTTTAAAGTCAAGCATTATAAGTTCTTATAATGCATGAAGTTTTTATTGAATAAGATTAAATTTTCTTTTTAACCTTTTTTGTTTCAAAGGTCTAAGTTTTATAGTTTGGGAGAAATCGCAATTTTAAAACTGTACTACTTATTTTTGACGCCCAGTGTATTCACTAATATCCAAAAGCAGTTGTTTTATCCATATTGCCTCTTTCGTTGCCGAGCAGGCAGCCATAAATTCAGCTTCCGTAGTGGATAAAGCTATACTTTGTTGACGTTGACTAGCCCAGGTGATTGCTGCGTTATTCTTTATGAACACATATCCAGTCATAGATCTTCTTGTCTCTGTGTCCTTGGCATAGTCTGCATCACAATAGCCTTCAACTAAGTTTTCCTTCACAGGTGAATAACATAAGCCATATTCTTTAGTTTCTCTCAAATATCTTAAGATCTTTTTTGCTGCATTCCAGTGGTTAATATCATAACAGTCAAAAAAACGGCTTAATAAACTCACTCCATACATTATATCAGGCCTACTGACAATAGCAAGATGCATAAGAGATCCAACTACTTCTCTGTATGGTAGGTTCTTTTCTGGAACTGTTTCACTCTTTATTAGATTAACATGAGGATCAACGGGAATACTGTTTCCATTAGAATTATTCATATTAAATTTGAGTAACAGTTTTTCCACATATTTTTTCTGATGAAGAAAAAGCTGATTCTTTGATCGTTCTATTTGTAACCCAACATAATTCCTTGGTTCACAAGTTTTAATCTCAAAGTTATCTTTCAGATCACTGATTATTTTCTCAAGCACACCTTGATCTTTTGATATTATTAACCCATCATCTACATAAAGAAGCAGATACACTTTAACTTCGTTTACATATCCAGTGTAGACACATTTATCTGAGTGACTATTTTTGAAACCAAATTTCTGTAACACGGAGTCAAACTTGTGGTTCCAACAACGTGGGGCTTGTTTCAAACCATACAACGATCTAACAAATTTACAGACATGATTCGGCGGCACGTCTAGCCCCTCTGGTGGCGTCATATAAATATTTTCTGAAATATCTCCGTACAAAAAGGCAGTCTTTACATCAAACTGTACCATTTTGAGATCATGTTGACATACTTCAGTAAGTATAGTTCTCACGGAATCATACCGTACCGTTGGAGAAAATGTTTCAGTATAATCAATCTGATATTTCTGAGAACAACCTTTAGCACATAATCTAGATTTATAAAGCTGTCCAGATGGCTCATCTTTGATGCGAAAGACCCACTTACAGCCAATTACTTTTGCTCCAGGCGGCTTCTCAATAAGCTCCCAGGTCTTGTTTTTGTCATGTGCCTTTAACTCTTCTTTTATAGATTGTCTCCATTTCTCTCCATCCTTAGAAGATACGGCTTCACTGTAGGTCTGCGGTATGTCTGGATCGCCACCTTGACAAAGGTAAGTATTAAAATCTGGTTTTGTTACCTCTTTATTTCTTGGGCGTAATGTCATATTACTGTTCGGTAGTTGTTCAATTCGTCTTTCAGGAATATACAGTGAACCACTATCATCATCAGAATTAGTATGAAAAGAATCATCACTACACGGTTCTGATTTTTCTGAGTGTAAGTTACTTGTCTGACTTGTGGATGTTTCTGAACGTTCAGGTGTTTGGTTAGAAGTATCATCCAAATTATCAGAGCTAGTACTTTGTGACAAAGGCATCATCACATAGTTTTTCTTTATTGAATTTTCAAGAAAAACAACATCTCTGCTGAGAACGATTTTCTTTGTTCTTGGATCAATAAGCCTATAGCCTTTGGTGGTGTCACAATAACCAATAAAAATCATTTTACTCGCCTTGGAATCCAGTTTCTGTCCTTTTTCTTTTGGAGTGTGGACCATGGCTTCACATCCAAAGACACGGAGGTGACTGACATCAGGTTTCTTCCCAGACCACAGCTCTTCAGGTGTAACATATGATAAGGCTCGTGTAGGACATCGATTAGTTACATAAGCTGCCGTACATACTGCCTCTGCCCAATATTGTTTTTGTAACTTCGCATTGATTAACATACAGCGAGCTCTTTCCATTAAGGTCCGATTCATCCTCTCGGCTAGCCCATTCTGCTGAGGAGTGTATGGATTAGAAGTTTGATGTATAATTCCAGCATTTTTCAAATAATCTGAGAAATCATTACTTAAGTATTCTCTTCCGTTATCTGTGCGAATACATTTTATCTTCAGAGAGAGCTGGTTTTCTACTAAAGCTTTGAACTCTTTGAATCTACTGAAAGCATCGGATTTATTTTTGAGAATATAAACAAATACTTTCCTGGTATAGTCGTCTATGAAGGTCAAGAAGTAACGGGCTCCTCCGTGAGACTTTACTTCTAGCGGCCCACAGACGTCAGAGTGTATCAGCTCGAGGGGGTTCTTTGCTCTGGAACCTCCTGCAGGAAACGGCAGTCGGGACTGTTTTCCTTCTTGACAAGATTCGCATATCACATTCATTTTATTCTGAGTGATTTTAACTCCATCTGTGTGTTCTGTCAGTTTAATTAAGTCAGTAAAATTTAAATGTGCCATTCGTTGGTGCCAGAGATAAGTTTCAGTTTCATCAGCTTTACAAGTGTATGCTGCAATGCTATGCGTATTGAGCCGGTACATATTGCTGATAAGATTTGCTGCTGCAACTTCTGTACTCTCTTTGTTGAGTATTTTACAACCTTTATCATTAAATCGCACAGAGCACCCATTTTTAATCATCTGACTGACAGACAAGAGATTACTTGCTAATTCTGGTACATAGAGAACATTTTTAACTTGTATTACTTGCACTGTGCCATTTTTTCCGATGACATTCAAGTCTATTTTTCCACAACTTTTTACCTGAAGCATTTTGTCATTGGCAATTCTGATGCTTGAGATTGGTGGCGGTGATTCGTCATATAACCAATCATTTTTCATCGTCATGTGCATTGATGCACCGGAGTCGATATACCAACCATTGTCGTTGTGTGTTGTGGCAGAAAATACAGCTACATACCCAGCATTATCTTTTGATTCCTTGTTGTTGGTCTGTTTCTTTTTCGATTTGCAGTTTTTCGCTAAGTGTCCATATTTATTACAGTTAAAATACCTCGGCCCCCTTCTTGGTGTATTATCAGTGGACTGCTTTGTTCTGCTGCCAGTTCTGTTCGCATACATAGCTGTAGACTCGGAGCTTCTTACTTCTTGCAATAGCTTAGTCTTTACAGCATCTGATGTAATTGGTACGCCGGAACTCTCAAGAGCCATTATCATAGGTCTATAAACTTCGGGCAATCCGGCCAGAAGAAGTGTACCAAGCCACTCGTCATTCACTTCAAACGAAATGTTTCGCAATTTATGAGCAGTTGACATTACCTTGTTCACATACTCCTCAATATTCTGGCAACTGTCTAGTGTTGTTGTGATTAAATCTCTCAGAAGACCGACTCGACGTGTTAGCCCCTTGTCGTCGAACGCTTTTTCTAAATTCAGCCAAACTTCTCGCGCAGTTTTTGCTTGTTGTATATGCACAAAGTTCACAGGGTCGACTAGAAGTATAATTTTCGACTTGGCTTTCACATCAAGTTTTGAATCAACGCTCGTACCTGGATCGATGCATGACCACAATTCTTCATGTTGTAGATAAGTTTGAACGGCAAACTTCCATGTGTTGTAGTTTTCTCGTCCAACTAACTTCTCAATAAGCGTCATGGGGTTGGATGATGACATTGCAACACAATAAATTATCACGGCACACGATAGTTCAGAATTATTTGGTTTTGCAAAACAGAAAAGGTGACAGATTAACACGGGTCTTCTTATACTGCCTAAAATTCTGTTTATCTCGCGGATTTCATACAGGTCAGGGCTGGGCCCATAACCTGATGAAATTAAACGAAATATTTGTACGAAATCAGCGAGTTTTAATTAGTAATTTAGTAAATATATCACAACGTAAATGCAAATTGAAAAAGAACATGGAGGAATGACATCGAAAGTGCAAGCAGGACAATAAAGAAAGAGATGGACTAGATTCTTAATTTAAAGAAGGCGCCATTTAATTTGACATTACAACACTTTACGACACCTTATCTTGTACGTGTAACTCTCAAGGTTAATTATTTTGTTTTGATGATTGAAAGGATGTTGAAAGAATCATTGTTTGATATGCTTATTGACCATTAATATGACCTTAAGGTTATCTGCCCTAAAGGCATAATTATATCATTGTATTATTGTTTCAAATCATATATAAGGCAGATCCCTTGGAGTCGTGAACCATTCGTATTCTTTACCTCTTCGTGTTCACATCTTGAAGTAACCTAAGTCACCGCCCTCTCTAACAATTATTGTATTGAGTAAATTAATAAATATATTTATTCAAAACATTCGACTTTTGTCTCGGACATAACAATAAGAAAAGATAAATGGTAAGTGCCAAGATTAAGAGTTCAATTTAGAAGTCAAGAGGCCTACTTACTTAGTCATTTCTATTCTACACTATAAGCCAGTATTTAAATAGTGCCCGTATTAAAAATAATTGTAATTTTTCTGGGTACTTTGTGAAAGATGAGTTACAAGCCTTATGTTTAGACAAATATGATAGATTAAAAGCATAGACTTAGGATTATATACCAAACTTATTAAATAGATTTATAGATTTATTGAATAAATAATGAAAATAAAATTTACCTTACTTATACTTTACCTAATCCCTAATTATTGTGGTTTGTTTACTGTGTCGAACATTTTTGATAGTTATTAAAGGCTTTTATGTTATTGAATATTCACGTGTTCTATGTTATAATTTAATTAATAAATTTTCTTGATTTATTATGTTAAATAAATTATTTTATTCAAACCCTCTGTATCCTGGATAAGTGTTGTAATAGCTTCTCAGTCAAAAATCCTGAGGGCTTAAGTCGTTATCGAACTGCTTAATATACACCTAGGTACTTAATGTTCTTAACTTAAGTCAAATATTTCTCAATTTACCCCAAAATAGCAGAAAAAGCACTTCAATTGTACCTATTTACCCTTCTCAAGTAAATATTTATGTGAAAGGGGATTTTCTGCTGTAGTTACAAAAAAACCAAAGTATATAAAATAAAGACATTGGTAGTAGTGATTAACGTTGTGTTGTGCGATTTCTATGGTTAAGCCAAGAATTGTAAACCTCGTCAAATCCATGCAAGCTCATCCATCACATTCCCAATAAGTAGGTTCTACTTACCAAATACCTTTGTATGATTTTTGTAAAACTTTAATTAGCATTAAAAATACTTATTTTGTTATTTAATACTTTTTTATTCTAACCTAATAATCTGGACTGGAGCATGGGGGACGCGGAATTTGTTTTATGGTCGAAAGGGGGCGCGTCTCAAATAAGTTAGGGAACCCCTGTTCTTACGAGTACTTAAATCCTTGTTAAAGCTATGCTAATACCTACCCACAAATAGTGAAGAAATTTGATATTATATTGACTAGTTTCACTGTCTTATCTAAAATATGTGAGTTTATTTGGTAGGAAATAACTACTAAACTGATTTAAAAGTTCTTTCACCAAAAATAGCTCTTTTATCAGCGGGTGACATAAACTACATAATTTTCCCGAATCCCCATGGGAACGAAGTCTTGGGCGGAAAGCTAGTTATTAATAGTATTTCACTATGAAAACTCAAGATTTGGCTTTCTTTAGCCTTCATTTAAATTAAGACTTTGAGTAGAAGAAATTACTTAAGAAAGATTTGGCTGTATGGCTCCGACCTTTGCCTATCCGGATGGATGAAAAAAATTACTACTCAATATGATCGTTACGTTGGAAAAGTACCTCTTGATGAACTTTTACTCTGAGCAATGTAATCGTTATTTTGACGGATAGTGAACGATTAAAACTATCCCCCCCTTTTTTTTTTTGAGGTTTTTGGCCTGGCTACCAGACGTTTGGGGATAATTTTGCCACTTTGCTCTGTTTTTCGCGAGAAAATACGGGTCTGTTTATTTGGTTAATAAAATAACCATTGGTTTGAATTTTTCACAGCAAAAAATAAATCCAAACGATTATAGATTACTATTTTCTCATTTTTCATCTTTGTCACACCCCGGTGACAAAAATGAATACGCAATTTTAAACCAAACGAACGATAATCGTTGTGCAAAATACCGCGATTAGGGCCCTGTATCCTGTAACAGGCTCATTCTCCGATTTGTGGGCAAATGGTGGTCACATTGAGGAGAATCCTTAATTTTAACCTTTTCTAGGCAGTGTACTATTTTTAAATCATTCTTTATACGGGTAATTTTCAACAACAGTACATTTTTGTCTAATTTTTGTGGAAATCTTTGTATGATCGAATTCTATATCAATAAATATTGCATATGTTAAACAATACAAAAAGCTTTTATAATTTGACAAAACAATTCAAATATCCTGTATACTTTATTACTTATTCAAGCCACAAAAATTGACAAGCCACAAAAATTGAAATTAGGACACAAAAATTGATAGTAATGCCACAAAAATTGACGATTGCCACCAAAATTAGAGTTTAATGTTACTTTGAAAAAACTATAAATCAAAAGAAGAGTAGAAAAAGCCTTTCCTCTTTTACTCCGACACCTGATAACCCACCCCTTTAAGAAACAAAAAAATTGTAAACGCAGGTCAAAATTAGGACTAAAAGCAATAAAATATAAAGAATCCTACTGTATGACTTTAATAACAAGTGTAGACTTTAACTCAAATAACTTATACAAATCTTCTTGAAGTCACAATAACATTTAACAATCATTTTTATTATAAATACACTAACTGTCTCGCTTTATTAAATAGTCTTTATACTTAAAGTCGCAATGACTTTTAGTAATCATCTTAATTACTTATAAATTTTCTAACTGTCACCATAACTTCTAGAAATTTACTTTCTTATAAATCTATTACCTGTCTCACTTCATGAAATAGTCTACACTTAAAGCCACAATATTTTTTTGCAATCACCTTAATTATAAATCTTCTAACTGTCTTACTTTAATAATCAGTCTGTACTTGAACTCACAATAACTTTAAGCAATCATCTTAATTATAAATCTTCTAACTGTCTTACTTCAATGAACAGTCTGTACTTAAAGTCACAATAACTTTTAGCAATTTTCTTTTTATTAATCTACTAACTGTCTCACTTTAATAATCAGTCTATACTTGAAGTCACAATAACTTTTAGCGATCATCTTAATTATAAATCTTCTAACTGTCTTACTTCAATGAACAGTCTGTACTTATTGAATCACAATAACTTTTATAGATTTTCTTTCTTATAAATCTTCTATCTGTGTCACTTTATTAAATAGTATATACTTAAAGTCACAATGACTTTTAGCAATCATCTTAATTATTAATCTTCTAACTGTCTCACTTTAATAATCAGTCTATACTTGAAGTTACAATAACTTTTAGCAATCATCTAAATTATTAATCTTCTGTCTTACTTTAATGAACAGTCTGTACTTAAAGTCACTATAACTTCTAGCAATTTTCTTTCTTATAAATCTATTACCTGTCTCACTTCATTAAATAGTCAACACTTAACGCCACAATAACTTTTGGCAATTATCTTAATTATAAATCTTCTAATTGCCTCACTTTAATAATCAGTCTATACTTGAAGTCACAATAACTTTAAGCGATCATCTTAATGATTTATCTTCTGTCTCACTTTAATAATCAGTCTATACTTGAAGGCACAATAACTTTAAGCAATCATCTTAATTATTAATCTTCTGTCTCACTTTAATAATCAGTCTATACTTGAAGTCACAGTAAGTTTTAGTTATCATATTATTTATAAATCTTCTAACTGTCTTACTTTAATGAACAGTCTGTACTTAAAGTCACAATAATTTTAGCAATTTTCTTTCTTATAAATCTTCTGTCACACTTTATTAAATAGTCTATACTTAAAGTCACAATAACTTTTAGCAATCATCTTAATTATTAATCTACTAACTGTCTCACTTTAATAATCAGTCTATAGTATACTTGAAGTCACAATAACTTTTGGTATAAATCTTCTGTCTTCCTTTAATGAACAGTCTGTACTTTAAGTCACAATAACTTTTAGCAATCTTTCTTTTTATGGTATCTTTCTCATATTGCTTGTAACTTAACTGGGTCATTTTTATTTTTTTCTCTTCTTCTCCTTTCTACGACTCTTTTTCTTTCTTATTTAGTTTCTCGATCTAATTTACTTCTTTTCTTTGGATTCCTGAAACATTTATTTCTTTACTTGTGTATCAACTTAATAGAAAGACATGAAAAGCAAAGTCATTCTGCAGATTTGTATTTATATGATGGTACTACCTGGCTACTAAATACTCCACCAGGGCACCAGTATGATGACGATTCTTACCTTCATCGTGCATTTAGGTCGTTTTGAAAGTAACTTAATATTAAGTTCTAATTTTTGTGTTCTCGTTGCAATTTTGCTGGATAAAAAATACCACAAAAACCACAAAAATTGCCCCACAAAAATTGAAATTATGCAAACAAAAACAAATTCAACAAAAACTACAAGAAATACAACAAATAAAATCTAATAGGTCTATATGTATACCACAACTCTGTATTTTTAAAAACGAATCATATAGATATTATTAAAGAAAGTATACATAATGAGTCCACAAAAATTGAATTTTTTTTGTCCGATAATATTTTTAGGTGTTACTTACATTTTTGGCGGGAAAACGCAGCAACTTCACACACTTTCTTATTCACATAGCGTTGGTTCCCGACTGACTAAAGCGATTGACATAAGTGTTGTGGTTTAGTGTTCAATAGTTTAGCTCGGAGTAATCTTTTCATCAAAACCACAAAAATTGTATGTTTTGCTGGGACACATATATTTTATGCCATATCAAATTAACTGTGACACTAATTACAAAAAACCAAATTATATTGTCAACCTATGACTATATTGATTAAAATGAAACTATAAAATTAAATTGATCTGAGGAAAATGTCGAAAATAGAAGCCGAAACATTAAGTAAAACAGATTGGGGACAGGCCAGCAAAATTGAAAATACGGTTTAAATGATTATTTTATATTATTAAATAAATCTTTTTTTCTAATGTAAACTTGTCTTCACAAAATAGAAATTATCTATTTTATGTAGAAAAAATATCAGATTGATATCTTTCAAAGACAACACGATTTTCAGCAAGGACACTCAAAAATGCTGTCTGGGAAATTGACCCATACACATATCTATAAGGTCAATATCTTTGCCTGCTTGTTTTATTTAATGATTTATTATTTAAAAAATCGCAAAGTGTTATTTTCACATTTCCGCGAGTGTCACACTGCCCGATTTTGGATTTAAAACCTCAATAATGTCATAACAGTATAAGATACGAACTTGGTTGCCATCTAAAAAATATTCTAATAGTACACTCCGTAAATAATATGACATTGGAAATCAATAAAGTAATACACAACTGCACTATAAGCCTTTAAAGTTAAGGTCACAAATATTTTTCCATTTCCGCGACCACTTATTGATATCGGTCGTAAAATACTCCGCAAATATCCCCGCTACTCCCGCGCACCGCTCCAGTGCCGATCTAGCTGCTGTGGGAGAAGGACACGCTCGCTTCGCTCCATTCGGAAATTACGAGGTATTTAAATGTCATTCTCCTACTTTGTCAAAAAAATTTATACATTTTCAAACGTCAATAACTACACAACTATTAAGTTTTTCTTTTTGGATTTTTGGTAAATGTTTAAACCTAGGGAATGTCTAGTCAAAAACACATTAACAAAATATATACAAGTATTCAAGGTCAAAAGAAATTCGAGACAAACTACAAATTCCACATTACCGCGATCATCATTACCGCGATTTTAACGGTCGCGGTAATGTGATTATAAATAAGTACTTACATACACTACATAGCTGTCCCTGTATCAAGGCCTCCGCTTATCCTAGAATGTGTTTTAGGTATCTCTGCTCACCCCGACTATGTTCATGCTTCTACTGGTCCTTAAATATATTTCTAGATATCTCTGCTCTCGATCCGACTATGTTAATTATTTCCCTTGCCCCAAAATGTGTTCTTAGCTGTCTCTATTCTTGCCTTGACTGGTTATCTCTGCTCTCACATTAATTACGTTCATGCATCTGCTCTTACCTTGACTAATTATCTCTGCTTGCACCGGCTAGAACCGGTAAACACAAATAAAAAATCAACAGGAACCAACTAGGAGCATAATATATTGGATTACAACAAAATTAACACTTAAATATTACACAGTATGATAGGTTAAACAAACGTGCGCCCGCGACGGTGATTCAATCTGGTCTCTGTCATCCCAGTTGAAAGCGTTCCATTCAGAATCTAGATTAGGAATGTCAGGAGTAAAAATGTTGCGAAAACAGAATGGAGAGGAAGGATGGAGACGAGGTGCGTGCCACCTCGAATGTGTGAATTTCTTTTGCCCCAGAATGTGTCTCGAATATGTTCGTGCCTCCAGATTGCTCTTGCGTAACTAGATATCCTTTTCATGTTCGTGTGACTGCTGGCCCCGGTTCATGTAGAAAGTAATTAAACAAAGTCTATAACGTTTGTGTGTACTCTAACAAATTGCAACATATTTGTAACATATAACCATGTCACATCCTCAAAATTTGAATTTAAATTTTATTATTTTAGATGGCAAAGCAAAAAACAAAGACATCCGCAGAAAAAGCCACTAGAAAAGTTCAAAATCGAAAAAAATATATTGAAAGGATCAAGAGTGACCCCGTGAAATATGATATCATACAAAGAAAAAGAAAGGGAACGGTACCTGAGGAAGAAACAAAATAAAAAGGTTTTGAGCATTGATGAAAAGTCCGAACGACAAAAAGGCTTTAGCGCACACTATGGAGGAAGAATTGAAAGCATACTATGACAGGCAAAAAGAAAAAAATAGTAGCTGCGTGTCTGAAAAGAGACGAGCAACAACAAAAAGAAGATATGATTCCTAGACCTCTGAGTCCTGAAATCATTATAATACAAGAATATTATTTAGTTTATACGTATATTAAGCAGATCGATCTCAAAAGTGATAATCAAACTAAATGACTAGCCAAAACGGTAGAATTTATTTTTTATTTTGTTTTTAAGTATAAGTACTTTTTGATGTAAATTATTGATTTTCGACATTATTTTGCAACCAAAGTTGATATTTAATTAATCACTTTGAAGTAGCTCCAAGTTTGTTATCTGAATACTTTTATATCACTGAATAATTATAAAAATCAAGGTAAGTAGAAAAACTTTAAGGAATATTATTTATTTTATACGTATTATTAAGCTGATTGATCTCACACGTGATAATCGAAATAAGACTGTTAATTAATAATGTAGAATAAAGCATTATTGAAGACAGATACCTACTTGTTTTATAACCTATTTACTCAAAGCTCCCAAACTGTTAAATATACCTTCTTCCACACAATCCCACTCATGTTTCCTATCTTTTCACGAAATTAAATTTTATTAAAATACCTTTGCACTTCATTATTAGATCAAATGGTCTAATAGCCCAGTCTGTAGGTAGTTTTGCATCGCAAAAGGTGGCGTAGAAAATGTTTCGACACAATATTGTTTAGGTATGGCAGGTTAGTAAAAATCCAAGTTCTCGACCTTGGAGGACCCAGGCGTTAGCTGCCATATTGAATTAAAGGTGCCAAAATTAGGTATATTTTAAATAACTTCTCAATTGTTTACTAAATCACAAAAGTGTCTATGAAGGGTTCAAAGAAGACAAAATTGCCTACATTTTTTGCATACATGATTATTCTGTAAGTCTTAAAGGTAAAAAGTTACAAGCGATGGAAATAATAATATTTACAAAAATCTAATATATAAAATGATAAACTGACTGGGGGATACACAACATACAGCCCAAACCGCTGGACTTACGGACTTGAAATTTTGCACATAGATACCTTATGTAGTGTAGGCATCCACTAAGGAGCGATTTTTGGAAATTCCACCCCTAAGAGGGTTAAATAGGGGATGGAAGTTTGTATGAAAGTCCATGAATTTTGAAGTTAGGATCTTAGAACTTCGTATGTAGGCTGATGATTAAAAAATAATGAACACGTGTATCAGCGATTTTGGAAATTCTACCCCTAAGGGGATTAAGGGAGCTAACTGACTGACATATCAATGCACAGCCCAAACCGCTGGGTCTAGAGACTCCGAATTTCGCTTGTAACTGTAAGTCTTATAGGTAAAAAGTTACAAGCGAAATTCGGAGTCTCTAGACCCAGCGGTTTGGGCTGTGCATTGATATGTCAGTCAGTTAGCTCCCTTAATCCCCTTAGGGGTAGAATTTCCAAAATCGCTGATACACGTGTTCATTATTTTTTAATCATCAGCCTACATACGAAGTTCTAAGATCCTAACTTCAAAATTCATGGACTTTCATACAAACTTCCATCCCCTATTTAACCCTCTTAGGGGTAGAATTTCCAAAAATCGCTCCTTGGTGGATGCCTACACTACATAAGGTATCTATGTGCAAAATTTCAAGTCCGTAAGTCCAGCGGTTTGGGCTGTACGTTGTGTATCCCCCAGTCAGTTTATCATTTTATTTATTAGATTTTTGTAAATATTATTATTTCCGTCGCTTGTAACTTTTTACCTTTAAGACTTACAGAATAATCATGTATACAAAAAATGTAGGCAATTTTGTCTTCTTTGAACCCTTCATAGACTTTTTTGTGATTTAGTAAACAATTGAGAAGTTATTTAAAATATACCTAATTTTGGCACCTTTAATTCAATATGGCGGCTAACGCCTGGGTCCCCCAAGGTCGAGAACTTGGATTTTTATTAACCTGCCATATCTAAACAATATTGTGTCGAAACATTTTCTACGCCACCTTTTGCAATGCAAAGGCCTATGTATTTCCCCACAGACTGAGCTATAATGTGATAGAGTTGTAAAAAAAGAGGTTGAGCTGATAATAAAGCTGGTCAGCGGTCTAGTGCGAAGGTGGGAAACTATTAATAGAATTCAATTACGTGAAATACTAAAAAAAACTATCTTCTTCTTCTTATCGTGTAGTCAAGTCTGTGGCGAACTTGACTTAGCCTAGTGTCAGAGTTTTCAAACTGCCAAATGACCTCTGACTTGGTTTTACGACTATAGTAAATTGACAACAGCCGGGACCGATTGCTTAACGTGGTATTCACACCACATAGCCCACCAGCACCATATTCCCTCCACCATCTCTTCACAACACATCACATTGCACTAACCAATTTCCACACTCTTTCACTGTCGTGGCTCTACACATAACGTTAACGCATATTAACGGGTAGCATGACCTCGTGTGGTGTTCTGCTGTGAGTGGGAAGACAGATGCAATGTGGTCCAGTGCGTTGTGACATATGAACATAGAGATACATAGGTCATGATTCTTGTTGATACAATCACTTCTGTCCCTCATAACACATTACACCAATTCTCATCAAGTTTACACCTCAACCGCGACACTTCTGAGCCCCTTTTACACCAGGTGTTAAGATCAAAAGAATATCTTTCAGGCCCCTAGGATCATCATATAAATAAAGTTCACATTTCCGCGATATGAATTCACATTACCGCGATAAGGTTTTACATTTCCGCGACCACCACATTACCGAGTCAGTTATAATTATTTCATTAATTGTTGGATTTAAGTGCCTTTCAGAGTCTTCAATACATAGGAGTACCTCTATCCAGATATGTACTCAAAATATTGAAAATCCAAAATTCATAAAAAAAACTTGGAAATGTGAAATTTGCCCAGAATACGGAGATTGAGCCAACACAGTTAAAACTATCACGGGATACAGGACGTCTACGTTGTTATGGTATTATTAATGTGAAATAAAGATTATTATTGTTATTAATTACTTGGAGTAAAATTGTTCTTGCGCTGGTCTTTACTGGTTTTATTTTAAATTATTTGTAGTAAATTATTTAGTTATTTTAAGGCGACTACAGCACCTAAATTACGATTTTATGATGAGTAGATAAGCATGACGCACTGCATTAAATCGAAGAAAAAAATACTACGGTAATATTCAGGACATAAACTAGATAAGTAGTTTGCTAAAAACATGATTCAGCACTTTTGGTTCGATAGAAAAAGCTCACAAAGTCACTTCTAAACACCAATATTGTGTATTTTTTTAGCTGTAAAAACGACAGTACAATGCACACAGGAACTTGAATTTGCTACCAAAATGTTCGTGATTAAACACGTCGATAAGTAGTTAACGCATTTTTCGATTTAAGCTGTTACCTATCCATAAATCTCATTTTTCTATGTTTCGAACATGTTTTTACGCACGCACGCTTTGATAGTCCGTAAACTTCGTGTATCGACACTTTTCGCACTGCCGGCCCTGGCCTGTTGAGAGACGGAGATGGCACTATTCCTATGTGTGCTGCCTTTATCGGGTGCTGTAGTCGCCTTAATTATTTACAAAAAATTAAGGAGTGCTAGTAAAATCAAAATAGCATTTATTTCATAGAACATTTTAGGATGCTACATAAAATAATTATAAGTTACATCTGACGCTCAGCAGTTTATTTCCATACAGGGTGTAAAGGACAGCTTAGCAAGAACTAAAACCCTGAACTCAGACCATCTTCTAAATAATTTTCCAGTGAAATTGTCCTAATGAAAATTTTAAATTTTTTTCATGTTTTTTAACATTTTCTGCTTAAAAATTAAATTGTTTTGTGTATGTTTATATTCTTTATTGTACAATGATAATATAGAGGATAACAAGTTTACAGTAATATTAAGTTTACAAAAGTGGACTTATACCACGAGGGGATTTCTTCCAGTCAACCTATTATTTGTTACACTACACACAATTTTCCAATAGGTAATAAACAATGATAACAGCGTAAGACACAAAAACCCGCAATATATGTACATCGCATTCTGACAGCGGCGCGACGCAGAGGGATTGCTTGCGGGGTGCGGTTTAGTGATACATTGCGTAGCGCCAAATTGGAAAATAAGAAAAACTCCTTAAACTCCTTCCGGAAAAAAATATTACTTGTAATCGATTGTAGTTATTGATAGATTCAACTGTTAAAGTATTTGCTAAGCTATCATTTACACCCTGTATATTCCTTAAACATACAACGAGCCCAAACAAATGGTCAGTCAACAGCTCACGACGCGATATCCAAACACCCTGTGCCATGCTTTCAAATATCAAAGGAAGTAGAACAAAACGCTGAATAGACTGTAAAGCTCATAAATCATCACCCTGTATCAGCTGTGATTAATCTGTCTGCATATAAATGGACCTGACTGATCGTCGGTCGATGTTTGATTCAGGGTTCTTTATAGACTGTATACAATAATATAATATACAAGGTGTAAGGTACAGGTTAGCAAAAATTAAAACCCTAAATTCAGATCATGATTTCCAGTGGAATTTCCTTCCAGATTTTTTTAATGTAAGTATATTTGTATGTATTTATTCTTTATTGTACATGAGCATAAGTTACACAAGACACATTATAAGAAAAACAGTACAAAGGCGGGCCTATCCCATGAGGAGATTTCTTCCAGTCGACCCATTGAGTGTTTGATAGGAAGGAGTAGTCGGCAAATTATAAACGTTTTTCAATATTTTCCGCCTTGAAATTAAAATATTTTTTTCGAATATACTCCATTTTACAATAAAAAATAAAGAACCGCGTAAAACACGAATACCAGCAAAGACCAGTGGCACATTTTCGCGGTACATTCCATAGTGCCAAAGTAAGTAAATAACGAAAACTCCTTAATTTGAAGTTTCAATGAAAAAAGAATCACTTATAGCCGATCATAGTTATTAGTTCATTCTACCGTTTAAGTATTTGCTAAGCTGTCCCTTATACCCTGTATTTGCCCCGACTGAGAATCGAATCCAGGACCCGTCGATCAAGATGCAGCGCTATTACCACTCGACTAAACCAGCTATCACATGGGGACTTTAAAGTTAGATTGTGGTCAATAGCTAACCCATTACCTATCTATAAAAAATAAATTCAGGTTGTGATTCTCCTCGTGAAACTGAACAACTCTTCCCAAAGAACCTATTATAAAAGTTATAAAAAAATGTTGACTTTTCATACATAGTATAAGTTCGAAACAGGAGTCTTTCGAACATAAAGTGGTCCCAAAGGGGTTCGAAGATTTTAATATGGGAGCTGGCCTGTGGCCGCCATCTTGGATTTTTTTATCGAATGTGATGTCTCAGTTTGAAACCTAGTCAGATCGATAGATAATATTTAGGTGATCAAAAAGTAAAAAGGGTAATTTTTTCGTATCGTCACCAAGAACAGAGATTAATCGATTTTTGTTATACATGTGCTGCCTATAGTATCTAGATTTTGTTTTAAAATTAAGTTTTTTCTAAATATCGTGGGTGTAATGATAAATATGCGCAATTTAATGACAATAAAGCCTAGGAATTTTTATTTTGTTTTTTTTAACCTACTTCAAAAAAGGTGGAGGGGAGGTATTGAGGTACTGTTTATCTTTTTTTTGTATGTTTGTCGAAATCTCCGCCATGTATGGACTGATTTTCAAAATTCTGTTTTGTTCGAAAGAATTTACTCTAGAGGTGGTCCCACGATCATCACGTCAGGATCTGATGATGGAATCCCAGGGAAATCAAGAAAAACCCTTGAATTTAATAGGCAATGAAATTGTTTCTCACGTACTTTCTATTATTAACGCTTAAAATAGAAAAATAAACAACAGTTTAGCAGCTAATGTACACACGTGCAAGGTGGTTACAATCCCCATCCAGGAACTCCATTTATTTGGTGGATAAGGAGTTCCTGGATGCGGAAAAGCAACTTGGATCGTGAACCGCTTTAATGCTGAATTAGACCTGGTGGTCACAAACACAACCGAAGCAGTGAAAGACCTGAGGGACAAACGTGCGAGTCGTATAGGGACCAACGAACGTGAAAACCAAGGGTCGTACCCTTGCAGTAGTTCTTGTAAATGACCTTTTTGTGATTAAAATGTTTTGTGGTAAATTTGTAGATATATTTGGTCAGATGGGAGTGTTCGTTTACTGGTGCATGAGCAGCTAGCGGGAGTACGATTTAAAGTCCGAAATCCGTATTACTATACTTTTAATTATTCCTTACAAACTCACTTATTTTATGCGTAAACTAATGTGAAGGAATTATGTACTGATGTATTAACTGTTATGACCGACGCGGGCGACGACTGGAAATCCACTGTCGTTCACCGCGCTCCTCTGAGCTCGGGCGACGTGCAAATCGCCGCGTCGACACAATGTGTCACCACATCATTCCTCCCCTTTTTTTTAAAAAAAAATGAAATCCTTAAAATATCTTAAAATTAAAACTTACTCTAAATATCTTAACAGTACGACACAAGTACAATGTAAGTCAACGGAATTTGCTGATGCTATGTCTACGGTCGCCGTCTCGCCCGCTGTGACGCGATAAGCGAGGAATGTAACACGATTCTTTTAACAAACGACGTTCGTAAATGAATTCTCAAACTTACTTGCAATATCACGCTATGTTTTTATAAGGGTAGGCAGAGCATCATCCTAACACAAATTTTCAAATTAAAATCTCTTACTGAAATCAAAACTTCTTTTTATTTTACTGTGTCCACCAACTAATCCTAACATTTACCTTAAAACATTAAAACTGTAATACTTAACTAAGACATTTAAACTAGGAATACACTACTTTAGCTGTTGTTGTTTGTGCTTTAGGTTGTACACTTTCCACTTTAATCACTGGTAACGTGTTTACGTCCGTAATTTGCTTTGTAATAAACTTTCCAACTCTTCTTCTTAGCTGTCTAAACAACAAGTAGCCAACGGTGATACATAATAATACCAAAATCGTAATTATTAGTATTCCATAACTGTCGCTTAACTGTTTCTCTACCGTTGCTTGATTTATAACCAAATTTTCTTTAGTTTCTTTAGTTGTTTGATTTCCCATTTTCTTTACTTTCTTTTTTACTAGGTACCAAAATTTAAATTATTTCAAGTTAATATTCTTCGACGTCTCTGAATTAAATGATGTTACCCATTGTTTCGACTTCTCTTAATATATACTTGACTTAACTGAGTATGCTTATTTATTTTTCCTTCAAAAATACAATAAACGCACGTACTTACTTACTAAGCTAGTTCCTATTTTATTTCCTTATTGCATAAATCTTACTGGTTTCCTACTTATTCTACCACTACGCGTAATTTTAGCGTCAGGGCTGTCACAAACCTTTTCTTTTTCTGACTCTATTATTTTCTGACTGTTTTTAACATTCTCATCTATTAATTCATATGCTGGCTTCAACCTATCTATAGATATAAATGCTTTTCTTTCGGGTAACTGAACTTGAAAAACTTTGTCCGTCCTAGTAATAACTGAATAGGGTCCGTCGTAAGGCGGTTGTAACGGTTTTCTTACCGCGTCCACCCTTACGTAGACTTTTTCACATGTTTTTAAATCTTTACTGACAAATATCTTCCTACTATTTAAGGTTTCTCTTTTACAAGGTTGAATTTCTTTGATAGCTTGCTTCAAATTCGTTACATAATTCTGAATATCAGTTTCTACCTTAATATCTGAATTGTAAAAATCCCCTGGTAACCTTAAAGTTGTACCGTAAACTATTTCTGAAGCACTAATATTTGTGTCAACCCTAACTGCTGTCCTTAATCCTAACAAAACAGTTGGTAATTCATCTACCCATGATTTTGTTGAAAATCTGGCTGCCAAGGCTACTTTTAAAGATCGATGCCTACGTTCAACAGCACCATTACTTTGTGGATGATATGGGGTTGTCCTTATACGCCTAATTCCCAAGCGTTCCGTAAGGAGTGAAAAAAGGTTACTTTCGAATTGTCTACCTTGATCCGTAGTCACTTTTATAGGACATCCGAATCTTGTAATCCACCCTTCATAAAATACTCTACAGACAACCTCCGCCGTCATCTCTTTAATTGGAAATGCTTCTGGCCACCGCGTGTAACGGTCAATAATCGTTACTAAATATCTATAACCTTCGGGTGATGTGCTTAATGGGCCAACTATGTCTATATGCACATGTTGAAAACGATCCACGACCTCAAATTTACCTAAATCGGATACAGTATGTCTCTGAATTTTAACTCGCTGACAGGCATTACAAGTCTTTGCCCAAGTCCTAACATCTTTATTCATTCCGGGCCAAAAATATCTTTTATTAATAAGATTCAAAGTCGCTCTAACTCCAGGATGGCTTAAACTATGAGAAGCGTCAAAAACTATGCGTCTAAATTTTTCCGTTAAATATGGCCTGCATTGACTTGTTGACGTCTCACAAATAATTTGATCCGTGCTATCCGGTAAGGAAATATGTTTAAAAAGCAACTTGCCATTTGATTCGCATAACAATTGCGCAAGCTGTTTGTCACGGCTTTGGTCACGAGCTAATTCTGCGAAGTCTAACGCTGTGGGGCATGTTATTTCCTCCACGCGCGATAAGGCGTCAGCAACTACATTGTCACTACCACACACGTGCCTAATGTCCGTTGTAAATTCACTAATGAACATTATATGTCGCGCCCTTCTAGGTAACTCTTTTTCACTCCCTAGTTTACTGAATGCGCAAGTAAGAGGCTTGTGGTCAGTATAAACGACTAATTGACGACCTTCGACCATATAACGAAAGTGAGCAATCGCCAAATATATGGCTAAAAGCTCTCTATCATAAGTACTATATTTCTTTTGTGCCTCTGACAATCGTTTAGAAAAATAACCTAATGGTTTCCAATCCTTACCTTCTTTTTGCTGAAGTACAGCGCCCACACACGAGTCTGAAGCGTCTGTCATAAGCGCTAAAGGGGTGTCAGATGTCGGATGCGATAAAGTAGTAGTTACCTGCAAGTTTTTCTTGCACTTCTCAAACTGTTGAATCGCCTTTTCATTCCAAATTATTTTCGTCTTGTCTTTTCGTTTCGTATTATGTAAAAATTTATCCAACTCTGATTGGTCCTCTGCTGCCTTTGGGATAAAAGATCTATAAAAATTTAACATACCTAAAAATCTCCTCATCTCCTCGACGGTGGTTGGCCTGGGGAAGTCGATGATCGCCTTCACCTTCTCCCCCAGTGGCCGTATCCCAGATGACGAGACTTGATGACCTAGAAATTCTAATTCACTCTTTCCAAAAACACATTTTCCAAGATTAATAGTGATTCCATAGTTATTTAATTTTTCAAAAACTTCCCTTAAGTGCTTCCTGTGTTGTGTGATGTCATCGCTAGCTACTATAACGTCATCCAAATAGACAAATAAATAGTCTAAACCTGATAGAACGCTGTGAGACATAAATCTTTGAAAAGTTTGAGCAGCGTTTTTTAAACCGAAGGGCATTCGAGTGAATTCGAATAAGCCAAACGGTGTTATTACCGCTGTTTTCTCTATATCGCTTTCATTTACAGGAATACAATTATAGGCCCTATTTATATCTAGCTTAGAGAACACTTTTTTACCTGCCAGAACGTAAGTGAAGTCACGCAGCCTAGGAACGGGATACTTATCGGGCTTGGTGACAGCATTTAGTCGCCTATAATCACCACAAGGCCGAATCTCACCGTTTTTCTTGGGAACTATGTGCAAAGGACTCGCCCATGGACTCTTGCTTGGTCTACAAATACCCATACTAGTCATAATCCTAAATTCCTCTTTCGCCCTAGTATAACGATCAGGCGGTAGTGGCCTGGCTCGTGCCTGAATAGGTGTACCTTCAGTTTCTATAAAATGACATACATTATGTTTGGGTGTTTCTTTGAATGACACAGGTTTCGTCAAATCAGGGTAATCAGACAACAAATCGCAATAAGGGTGATTTTGATCTAATGTTGTGATTGAACCTTCTTGCGAACTTGATACATTAGTCTTTATATTAAGATTTGTTACCTGATCCACTAACCTACGAGCACTTAAATCCACTAATAACTTATATTTAACTAAAAAGTCTGCCCCAATAATGGGTTGTTTAACATCTGCTACTATAAAAGTCCATACGAAAGCTCTTCTTAATTTTAAGTCCAGTTCCATAGTATGTAAGCCATAAGTTTTAATAGGTGTACCGTTCGCAGCATAGAGTTTATAATCGTTAGACACTATATTTTTTTTTTGAAAATGCACTGACCATTTAGGTAACACTGACACATTTGCACCGCTGTCTATTAAAAAATTTAAACCTGATTTCACATCACGCACACTAAGACGGTAATTTTTGCTGATGGTACAGCCGCCCGTCGCCGACTGCACAGCCCTCAGTTTTCCGGTTTTTTGTCATCTTTCCAATTACAGGGTTCCACACATTTGTGCGCTCTGTTCTTGTATTTATAATGGTAGTAGCATAACCAATCAGGATCTGTCTCAGTTCTTTTATTTTTATTACCAAATCTAGTGGATCTAGAACGTGAACGCGACCTAAAACGACCTCGGCCGCCCCTGTTATACTGACGCCCTCGTGCTGTTTCCAGTTTTTGTAATCTATCACCCAATTTTTTTATTTCAGCTATTATGTTGCCCTCTGATCTAGAAGCTTCCGGCTGCACCACCGATATATTTGATGTATTTCTAATGGTTTCGCTCACCTTATCAGCCATTTTAGCCAGTTGTTCCAACTCGTGGGTTTCTGCCGCTGCCAACACGCTGCGAACTGACGGTGGAAGGAGGTTCTGCCACAGGATTTCCAATGCATTGTCTGATATTTTGTCTCTAGCCAACTCTCGCATTCTTCTCAATAACTGAGAGGGTTTTTGATCACCTAATTCCATTTCACTTATTAATTTTTGTATTTTTCTTGATTCTGATTCTTCATAGATTGATATTAATTTCTTTTTCAAAGCTTCATACTTTCCTGTAGGAGGCGGGTTTAATAATAAATCCGTAATCTGCATTATAACATCTTTGTCTAATTTTGCCAAAACCAGTTGGTATTTTGCGTCATCTGAAACTTTTTGTGGAGCTAGGACTGCATCAACCTGAATAAACCAGTATTTAGGTACGTCTTTCCAGAATTCTGGCAATCGGGATGTGATCGAAATACCAGACACGTTTTTTGTTTCTTCGTCTTCCGCCATGGTTACAATCAAATATGGGCTTTGAAGTTAATTTCTCAGCCGCCCACTTACTTGTAGCTGGAGAAATGTTCTGCCGCCGCCGCGCCGGATATTGGTGAGTGGTTCCCTTTTCAAGTTCACTGTTCACTACACTGCGCTGCCCCGCACCTTATTCACGGGGTCACCAGTTTTGTGATTAAAATGTTTTGTGGTAAATTTGTAGATATATTTGGTCAGATGGGAGTGTTCGTTTACTGGTGCATGAGCAGCTAGCGGGAGTACGATTTAAAGTCCGAAATCCGTATTACTATACTTTTAATTATTCCTTACAAACTCACTTATTTTATGCGTAAACTAATGTGAAGGAATTATGTACTGATGTATTAACTGTTATGACCGACGCGGGCGACGACTGGAAATCCACTGTCGTTCACCGCGCTCCTCTGAGCTCGGGCGACGTGCAAATCGCCGCGTCGACACAATGTGTCACCACAACCTCAAAGAGCCGAACAGGAAGAGATGCAAGAGACTCATGGTAGATGAAGCACTCATGAGCCATCTTGGAGCTGTCATAATGGCGGCAGTAATCACGAGAGCAAGCGAGTTGTTTCTCATCAGCTGTTTTTCTTCGAACCTCTTTATCGGGATTGATTCAACCCTTTATGGAAAAATCAACCATAACAATAATACTTACACATTATATTTAGATGACGTCTTTGTTTGTGGTTATCTGCTAATAAGCATTGTTGACATTGAAATCGGTTGATTCATAAGTTTTTAACGTGCACAATTATTAATGTAAGTACTTGTTTTTTGCTATGAGTGAAAGAGAGCTGCAAAGCTGCAATACATTAGTGAGAAAAAAATCAACTCTCGAGCGATTTACAACAAAGAAAAAATGGCTTTGAACACGCTTTTAAAATACGGAAACGATTGGAATGAGAAGAAACGACAAAAAACAATGAGAAAAATCTTCTGCTGTCCATAGATAGGTTTGGGAAACCCATTATTATTAAACTCCTGGGCCCCGATTCTGTAACTTAAGTTGTGTGTCGATGAAATGGTCGCCATTTAATCCGTTCAGGTAGCGAAATTAAGAACTATCAAACAAACATCTGATGACTGCTGATTTGACAGCTGGCGCCACCGCCAACAAAATTTTCAGTTACTAAGTAGTTTGCAGCTTTACGTTCTATTGGCGGTGGCGCTGCTGGTCGAGGAGGTTGCTAGCAAGTATATGAAAATTAAGTCATTCTCAATTTTGCCACCTGAACAGATAAAATTGCCTCCATTCCATCACACAACTTAAGTTACAGAATCGGGGCCCTGGGAGTTTGTTCCACTTAATCATAGGGCCTTTTTATAATAATAATAATAATACGTTTATTTCTTCAAAACAGCACACACATACATTTTTAAAAAAGTTCAAATTTATATTCTTATTCTATTTCATAGTTTTATGCTTGCATATGTCTGCCGTAGTGAGGAAAAAAGGCCTGGGCTCAGCGATTAATGCCAGACTGATTATCAGGCTGGCAACACTGATTTATTATTTGAACGGCACGGTAAAATTGTATTACTACTGCCTCCCCTTTTCCCAGCTTCTATCATCACTAGGTGGCAATGGCATATACAAATTTGCCGTATGTACCGTGGCGTTCGAATAAAAAGATTAAAAAAAAAACATGTGTGCAATTCACACGTGGTAGAAGTGAAACCTTCACAGACGTACTATCTCTTTTTTTCCCACGTTAAATCTTATGAATTTATATGTCTGTCTATTTTTACTGTCGCTTTTTCGTTTCGACTGTCAAATGACAATGGGATTCGATGGCGGTCGAATGAAAATGCTAACCGTTTTATCCCTTCGGGTGGCAAAATTCAGAACTATTGAAACCTATACACTTGATAACACCATAAGAATAAATAATAACTTACGTAGAATGGAAACTCCCGCTCCAGACGCACTCAAGGTCACAATATTAGCCTACTGGGGGATGTCTAAGGCATACCCCTCAGGCGGGCTGTCACCGCCGGCGTCGCCGCACGCGCGTTTGCTTGTTTGTTGTTCCGAATGCAAATTTACAATGAAGCCCAAACCACGTTATTGTAGTGCGTTTGGATGTACACATAATTCAAATTCGATGCCACACTTAATATAATTCAGATTCGATGCCACACTGCGGGTGAAACTGCAGGGCAGAAAGGTAGTATCTTATATTTAGAAAAATTTGAGTATAATAATGATTTTAAAGTAAAGAAAAACTTATATTTTAGCGATATCTTCTTTAGGCGTAAGCGATAATTTAACAGTAAGCAACCCTAGCAAAACGGCTGGACGACAGCGGGGAGTCGCGAGGCGAAGGGGGAAATAGGTATATATTGTAAATGGCAGCTTTTGGGACTCGGTCAAAGGAGTTTCCATTCTACGTAAGTTATTATTTATTCTTATGATGACACATTCAGTTAGCAGTGTCGCCTCTAATCAAGGTAGCGGTCATCAAATGTATGAGTTTATGATTTTCTAAAGATTAGCTGAATGGATGAAGTGGTCACCATTAACATTCTACTGCCATTGAAACGCCATTGGTTAGCGGAATAGCCGCTTTGTTTGGTAGTACGAATGTATTGTCTAATTTGAGGAGTTTACAACTTACCATTTGTCGTATATTGTAACTTTCTGCCCGGGAATTCGTTTCCATGAAAATTTGGGAAAATTATGTAGCCTATGCGTTAATCCAGGGTGTCAGCTACCTCCATACGCAATCTTATCAAAATTGGTCCAGCCGCTCGAGCGTGAAAGAGTAACAAACATCAATATATCTATACATCCATACATTCTCACAAACTTTCGCATTTATAACATTAGTAAGGACCTTAATTCTTTAATATTTATTTTTCAGTAGAGTGGCCTACCTACCTTGTCATCAACTAATGGTTTTGCTAACCTGACTCTACAGTTATAATTAACGATTAAATCGAATCATGTTTCCGTTGAGTCCAGACTAAACTTTCTTTCATTCCAATTTGTCAAACTGCCACTTAAGTCGAGGCCACGAAAGTAGCGGGTGTATTGTGAATATTTTACTTCTTCTTCTTATCGTGTAGGGTATAGTCAAGTGTGTGGCGAACTTGGCTAATTTTGCGAATATTTTACTTGTACATTTCATTTCAACAACGTCTAAAGTTTAGGTTACAAAAAGGCATTTCGATCAATCATATTATTTGTTGTTTTAGACATTACGAGACAGAGAACATTCAGAATCTCTTTTTATCCTGTAGGTATCAATTACTTATCAACTAACGTACAAAACTTGACAAAATTCCAGGTTTTTTTTCTATTACTGAGTTACACTGGAATAGGCATTTTATAAAGTGACACAATCTATTTTTTCAAATGAAGGCGATGTTTTTAACAAATCATAGAATTTAATAGCCACTTCTTCAATTATTCAATCGGCCTGTACTGATATTGCAAAAAACTGTATCACTGGCGGCCCGTCTTGTAAAGTTCAATTCAATGAAATCACCCCCTTTCCTTTCGCTAACTAATTTAACTAGTTTTTATTCAGCAGCTTCACTGAAATTTTACCCCTGTAACAAAAGTTCCCCTGTAGAATTTTTATTAATCGATTCAGTTTTTTGGAGCTGATAAAGTAACAAACATACGCAAAAACCAATTCTTTTGAGTATCGATTAATGGGCTACTGTGGTGGACAGTGGACTATGACCTAACACTCCTGAAGCTCTCTTCACATTTTATGGTGAGGACTGACGTTCATGTTTATATATATATATATATATATATATGTTTATATATATGTTTATATTTGTTAGTTATCAGTTTATACAACCAATGTGTAGGTATCAATGTATAACTCCGCTTCTGCCATCCAGTCAACATCATCCCCTTTCCCCGCTAATCTTGCAGCTCCGTCATAAAGGTCACAGCATAGTGTTTGCCGGGCAGCGGATGTGAATTACCACTTTTATTGCTTGCCATTATCGCCCACAAGATCGATATGGCTCCGACGCACGCCATGCCATTCGTCAAATCGTTTCAATTTACTTTGCTCTCATAAAATTATAATCGGACTAGCTGATGCCCGCAACTTCGTTTGCGTGTTAATTTTTTCTTTTGAACAGATTACACTTTATTGACGGTCCATTAATGGTTTAGTTTAAGATTTAGATTTTTACATACAAAAGTTTTTTCCCGTTAACTCCCGTTCCCGTGGGAATTCTGCAATATCCTGTTGCAACTAAGCTTTAAGTTTACTAAGGTACCTGCATGCCAAATTTAAAGCGTCTAACTAAAGCGGTTTAGATTTTTCATACAAAAGGATTTTCCCGCTAATTCCCGTTCCCGTGGGAATTTCAGGAATTCCTTTCTTATTGCACCTCCACGGTACCTAAGCTACGTCATTTCCAAATTTCAAGTGCCTACGTTTAGCCGTTTAGGCTGTGCGTTGATACGTCAGTCAGTCAGTCAGTCAGTTTCTCCTTTTATATATTTAGATTAGTGATTTAATTACGTAGTGAGATGGTATTACGCATGAGCGAAATAGGTCAGATGGATTATTAAACACAATACAGGGCCTAATCCGCCTGTTCTTTTCTTCTACCGATCGTCCAGACGCACCGCGGGGTGCCTTTTACCTTGACGAGATTCCTCGGATCCGTACTGAGTGCTTCTCTTCATCTTTTATATTGCGCATTGCTAAGAAATAGAATGCTCTGCTTGTGTCTGTATTTTCAGGCTAATTTAACCCGAATTTCTTTAAAATTTAAGTGAATAGGCATCTTCTGGGTGAGCTTGCTACATCCTCAACCACATCTTTGACCTTGGGCTAGATTGTGGTCAAGAGGAAACCCTTAATCTATAGATTAGAAAAAAAAATATTTTTGTCGTTTGATCGATCAGACTAGCCACTTACAGTGAGAAATAACGTTAATTTTTTTTTAAACAACCTTTTTACTAAATAGGATCAAAGTATTCGTCAATACGAATCAAACGAGCCAAAACTCAATGGGTTTGTGTCGTTTTATTGCAAAGTTCCTATGGCCACCTTCCAGCAGCAGATCAGCTCCATGTCATGATAATATTGCACTGTCATGCGATATACATATGCATTAAACATTTCAGCTCAATCGGAAACCGGGAAGTGGGTCTTTATCTTGCAAGACTTGGTTACAGACATCGGGACAGGTGAAACTAAATAAAAGCTTGTAAAAACACAGTGAAGAACCCTGCGTATTTAGGCGACTGAATGTGTAGCTACGATTTAATCCGTTCAAGTTGGCAAGGTCATGGAGGGCGGTCAGACAAGATAGCAGTCTCTTTACTGTTATGAATTGACCTGTCAAACCCTGGATCTTTGGTTAGCTTAGCACCAAGAATTGATGAGCAAGGATTCCACTTTCAAAAAAGTGCGTTGTTTTAAAATTTATATGTAGATATAGTGCATCTTGCCTGAAAATGTATTATCATACTAGCATTCCGCGCGGGACTTCGTTCCCGTGGGAATTCGGGAAAATTATGTAGCCTATGTCCATCGGGAATAATGTAGCTTTCTAACGGTGAAAGAGTTTTTCAAATCGGTCCCGTAGTTTCGGAACTTATTCAATGCAAACAAACAAACAATCAAATCTTTCCCTTTTATAATAATGTAGCTTTCTAACGGTGAAAGAATTTTTCAAATCCGTCCAGTAGTTTCGGAGCTTATTCAATGCAAACAAAAAAACAAACAATCAAATCTTTCCTCTTTATAATAATGTAGCTTTCTAACGGTGAAAGAATTTTTCAAATCGGTCCAGTAGTTTCGGAGCTTATTCAATGCAAACAAACAAACAAACAATCAAATCTTTCCTCTTTATAATATGTATAGATAGAAGATATACACATACATACATACGCTCACGCCTATAATCCCTATCGAGGTAGGCAGAGCATATTCAGTGATTCTAGAACAACGACGTGTGAGTCCCCGGCAGAGTAGAATAGGACCACCCTCTTTCTTGCCGAGGTGTCGTACAAGGCGACTAAGGTAAATATGCAAGCAAGTTCATCTGCACACAGAGAAGGAAACCTCATATCAAAACCCTCGCCAACCAGTCTGCCAAGCGTGGTGAGTATGGCATTTACCCCTCATGTTATCGAGGGAGGCCCGTGCCCCAGCAGTGGGGACGTATATGGGCTGATGAAGATGAACAACGACGAAATTCCGGCTTCTAACGTTCGTTCAGTACTTTGTTCAAGTCTATAAGAAGTACACCTATTGATTACAATGAACAATTAAATAATAATAATAATAAGCATTTATTTGTCCATTAAAAACATTTAACAATTATGACGACAGAACAATATTTATAATGTTATAAGGACAAATTGGTCTGTGGCCTCAGACTGACTAAAACCTATGGAGGGTTTAAGTCGCTGTTATTCTGCCACAGCCTTTTGAATGAAGAGAAGGAATAAAAATAAACATTTTATCAAAACATTTAGTTTATTGTAACGCAGTGATACCTAAAGCATGATAAATACAGAAATCACATTAGATAATACAACAAATGCATTCAACATTTAGGTACTTACGTAGAATATAAATGGAAAATAACAAAAATATCCTATTTTCTATCTATCTACGTTCTTATTCATAAACACCGTTTATTTTTTATTCTAAAGTTTTAAAAATTAAAATATTTTTAGACTTTTGGTCACAATACCTGCCCATTCATAAAATGTTCAGATTTGTCATTCAAAAAATAAAATAAAAGGTTTATAGTCTACCTACAAAAAGCGACTTACTTGAAAACTATAAGTAATATGATTAATTTGTTGGATACATCCATAACTATTATGATTTTTAATCTCTATTCGTTTCTCTATCTGTATCAACTACCTAGCTAGTTTCTGACAATTTATTCGATGTGTGAACTACTTATTTAATTATTTTTTCACTTTATAAATACTCTACGTAAAACATGACATTACTCTTAGAATATCTGTATAATATTTACATTTACCGAAAATTTATCCCTTATTTCCATAAGTGGGCTCAAACTATAGAAACAAGTGGAAAATTTTCTTTACATACAATCTACTACCCATTTCATACAAAAAAAAAATATACAGAAAATATTTTATTTAAATACCTTACATGTCTTAAAATAAGCAATCACAACACACCTCTACAATAGAAACAGTTATTTATCTATATACATTTTAAAATTACATTTAATTTCAGTATACATGACTATATAGTAGTTCGCTAGAACAAGTGATGCTCTGCCTAACCCGTTAGCGATTATAGGCTTGAGGGTATGTATACATGACTAGTTTTCTAGGAAAAACTATATTTTACTGGGCAACTTAGCCACTTCTATACTAAGAATTATTTTAACAAATCTAACTATTAGTATACAGTTTAGCTAAATTTATAGTTATATCTAGTGACTACGAACTTGTAACCGTGCATACAATGAAATGCCTACTTTAATACAGTTTTCAGTGATGGAATTACGAAATCTAAAGATTGCATATTATAATATAACACTTGATTGTTGGCTTTCGAAGTTATAACTTATCTATAAAATCTACATAAGTTTCTTCAGTAGTTGGTCATTGCCTCCTTAACTTTATGACCAACTACAAAATTAACATAAGATTATTTACAGAAGTATACAACATATTTCATTCTTCAACATTATTCTCAATAAGCTCGCTGAATGTAACCTCATCTGTCCTTTGAGCTAGATTGAGGTCGAGATCAAAACCTTTACTATAAAAAACAACATATTCATTGCTTCAGAGAGTATATTAAAGAAATCTTACAACAGTCACCCTATAATTTTGACGCCTTAACGACGACTCGCTTATTTGATGTTTATACCTATTTCTAGACACATCATACTCACAAAACTTTATTCCTTCTATCACAAGGGGTTAGTCGGGTGTTGCAAGATTTTTTTTCAACGTTGATATAATTAAATTTAGCTTCAAACTTGGGGATACCCCGAACCTCGCGGCGGTAAATCAACTATTCTGTGGGGGTTACAAAGAACCTAATAATTGAGACCTAATCTTATAAAATACCTAGCCAGATAAAAACAAAATATAGATGACCGCACTTGTATATGCAAAACAATACCAACCATCACAGATGCATCAAATATGTTAAAATTGTAAGACTGTTGTTCAAATTGTGATTAACTTATTGCCGTCAGAGACGTCAATTAAAGTAAAAAAGTAATTAGATGTCATGCTATCCTTGTTTATATCAACTAGAGTGAAAGAGACAACATCAGAGTTTAGTACTTAACTTTAATTGACGTCTCTGAGTACGGCAGATAGATATTTTTATTTGATTGCATTATTTGAATTGATAACATTCTAAGGTCGAGATAAAATCAATGTCCCTAATAAGTCACAGGGGTAACAATATTGAAAAGGTTAGGAACCACTGGTTTAGTGCTTCAGATAGTTGGTAAACTGCATTAAGTTGCAATTTTTTAATGTATGTGTGTATGTAAACTCTTAATTTAAGAATAGCGACGGAACAGCTAGTAATAGTTAGTCTTTGTATTCAACCATTTACACTACACACGAATGCAAAGAATCTTTTCACAATTCAAAGAATAAAATTGGGGTTTAAAAAAAGCTTTCGTCCACATAACCTTCGAAAACCAACACCAAAACTTCAGTGCTTAGTTATAACAAGACTCATTTTAGAGGTTCTCACAGAGTAAGTCCTCAAAAATTAGATTATAAGACTATGTACAGAAGTCATCAGTCGCGCTCGCGGATCTTACACAATCGTCGCTTGCTCAGTAGACATGAAGCGCGCGCGACTGCGGACCGAATCTCAGACAATATCGTGGCAGGAGTTTCCGTTGCCAGTCCTGGTGGTCTTTGTGGGCTGAGGCCTTCCTGACATGTGGTCTGTGTATGGAGGTGGGCAGTACATTACCTGGAAAGATAAAAACAAATGATTATTGTAGCTGCACGCTCAGGAATGCGCATAGATAAATAAACGCTACACACACAAAGGCCCACACTAAGGTTTTCCCTTATGTCGTGGGTCTCTTGGAACACACATAAAGACAAACACAAACACCCATGACCCGAGAACAAACATCTGCTTTTTACCCGACTGCCAAGGAAGGGTTATGTTTTTCGCGCGTATCTTGTATGTATGTATGTTTGTAAATTTCTTTATTACCTCGTATCTTCCAAACGGCTAAATAGATTTCGACAATTAAGGTATCGTTTGATTCGTCTTAAACACCCGAATGTTCTTAGGTAGGTGATTTAAAAAAAAACAATATGGCGGAGTTTTGGCACCAAATTGTAAGTTCTTAATTTATTTTTTCTCGCCAATATCATCGAATGGGATGTCATAGGATAGCTTTTTAAAAGATAGAAGGGGTTTACTAATAACGTTTTTCAATTCAGCACTCCGTTTGCGAAACATTAATTTTTAAAGTGAAAATTTTTGTCAAATTCGAGTCCCCACTCTACCAGCCAAATTGTTGTTTCTAAAAATGTGGAAAAATTCAAGATGGTAGAATATACGACGAAATTAAAAGGAACACTATCACAGATAAGTTGACCCTTCAAGTTAACGAATAATGGTCGACCAAGTGCCAAACATTGTTGGGATTAATAAGAATAATATATTTATTAATATTAGATCCTTGGTACTACAGAGCTGAAATTTGGCATGGTTATACATATCAATTGCGCCGACATAAAATGTTGGGAAAAAATGTTTTTCGGGTGTCTCCCATACACATGAAAGGGCGACGAACTTTTTTTCTCGCCAATATCATCGAATTGGCTGACATAGGATAGCTTTTTAGAGTTCCGTAGTAATCTACAAACCCTTTTAGTTTCGCCATATCCGTCTGTCCGCGGGTTTCCTAAGAAACCCTTGGTACTACAGAGCTGCAATTTGGCATGGTCATATATATAAACTACCCCGTCAGAACTGTAGGGTAAAATCTTAGAAAAAAAAATTTCGGGTGTCTCCCATAGACGTGAAAGGGCTATGATTTTTTTTTCTCGCCAATATCATCAAATAGGGTGTCATAGGACAGCTTTTTAAAAGACAGAAGGGGTTTACTAAGAACATTTTTCAATTCAGAACTCCGTTTGCGAAACATAAATTTTTAAAGTGAACATTTTGTCAAACACAGGGGTCCCCCCCTTCTAACAGCTAAACGGTTAATTTTAAAAATGTGAAAAAATTCACAGTAGTGCAGCGAAATTAAAAGAAAAACTATTACACATAAGATGGCTCTTCATGTTTGCGAATAATAGTCGACCGAGTGCCAAACTTAGTTGGGATTAATAAGAATATTATATTTACTAATATTAGATCCTTGGTACTAGAAAGCTTAAATTTGGCATGGTCATACATATTGATTGTGCCAACAGATTGAAAAAATAAGATTTTGTAAAAAAAAAGTTTTCGGATGTTTCCCATACACGTGAAAGGGCAATGGTTTTTTTTTCTCGCCGATATCAACGAGTGAGATATCATAGGATAGCTTTTTAAACGTTTCACGCTAACAGTGAGGCGAGCCAAAAGCGAAGCTGTAACACATTGACATGTCAGAAGTCGTTTAATAGGTTTTTGGGGGTGCGAATTACGAAAATAACATCAAAATTATACACAATCACCACACGACCTGCTTTAGCAGCAGCTTGATATTATTATATTATTCCTAACAATAATATTATAGCAAAAAAAAAATTTGCGCTCGCTTCGCTCGCGCATTCAATACTTTCATTCTGTTATAATTAGGCCAAACTACAGTTATTTCTGAAACTACAAACTTTTTAATACATTTTTTTTGATACTATAGTATTTGGTGATTTTAACATCGACTATGACAATATGCTCTTAGAATTAAGAAGCCAGCTGCATATTTGAACCATGCTGCCACGGAACCCTACAATGCGCGTGGCCCGACACGCTCTTGGTCGATTTTTTAAAGATAGTAGGGGCTTACTAATAACGTTTTTCGATTCAGCACTCCTTTTTCAAAACATAAATTTTTAAAGTGAACATTTTTGTCAAACACAAGTGTCCCCCCCCTCTACCAGCTAAACTGTTGTTGTTAAAATGTGGATAAATTCACGGTGGTAGAATATGCGACGAAATTTAAAGGAAAACTATCACAGATAAATTGGCCCTTCAAGTTAACGAGTAATTTTTATTTATTTTATTTTATTTTATTTATTAGGTTACCAACGGAGTGCACACCACCACATTCAAGTACATCAAAAATTTTAAACACAAAAAACTCAATGCCACTTCAATTATAGGTAACTTACGGCTAGCTTAAAATTAAAATTAAGTTGTAAGATCAATACAAAGATAAATAACTACTTATTCAAAATTTAAACACAAAAAAAAAACATTAAAATTCACAAAAAAAAACTAAACAAATAATCGGAACCATTTAAACATGCGATAGCCCAAATAAACAATAAAGATCTTCCAATAGATATATGTATATGTATTTATATTATTTGTTGTGAGTGGAAAGCAGATCGAGAACCGCTTTCTTAAAACTATTCAGCCCAAGAAAGAAAATATCGATATCATCGTTTTCTTTAAACATTACATTGAACTTTCTAACTATGTAATAGTCAACTTTCTAACTATGTAATACATTGAACTTTCTAACTATGTAATGTAATAGTCGACTTAGTGCCAAACATTGATGGGATATAAAGATTATTATGTATTTACTAATGGTAGATCCTTGGTACTACAGAACTGAAATTTGGCATGCTCAATGCTCATATTCATCCCACAGAAGCGTAAAATAAAAACTTGGAAAAAGTTTTTTTTTCGAGCGTCTCCCATACACGTGAAAGGGTTATGTATTTTTTACTCGCCAATACAAGGTTCCATGTTAAAAGTAAGGCGGGGCGAAAGCCAAGCTTTAATATATTGACATAGGTGTCGTTTTTGGGTGCTTATTACGAAAATGACATCAAAATTATAATTCAAAATGTTCGTGAAATTAAAAAATTCAAAAAACAAACACAAGTATTTTTATTTGTAAAAAATGCCTACTTTACATTACAACAATTACAACAGAAAACTCGCGCGGCACGCCACTCGACTGACGACGGTACAATTTCACCTTGATCGCGTGAGGGCCCTGCGCAAAGGCTTGGTCGCCCTTTGCCTTTGTCAATGTTGACATTTTGACATAGGACCGCGGCGCATGCGCGCAGAAATATCGTGCTCGAGCTTTAGTTGACGTCGCTGGAACTAAGTAATGTTCTGTTATTCAAATATTTCTTAATAGGTATTTGGAGATTTTGACGACGACTATAACCATAACGATAGTATAACACTTTTAAATTAATACGTAATGTTAACGATTTTTATACAAACGTTTGTATCCACGCGAAGTGGTTCTTAAACTATACGAGGTGGTTCATGTAAGGCTCGTTTTTATTAGACGTTATTAGCGGTTTACTGCTACGGAACCCTATAATGCGCGTAGCCCGACACGGTCTTGGCCGGTTTTTGTTTTGTTTGATACACTATCACTATCAATAATCCTACATCTTGTCATTGAATTATTATGTACTAGCGTACTAGAAAAGTCAGCGCGAACAACATCTTTGCAACATGCGCGGCAGTGCGGGGCGCGCGGGGGGCGGCTAATGATTCATAGATGCGACGTCACCGTTATAGAGGCGACACTTTGTTTATATTCTGCCTATTTCATTGGGCACCTCTTGCGTGTACATTATTTGACTAACAATTTTGAGTATATTATATATTTTTGGTATAAACTGACTTTACTCTGTGGAACAAACAATATTTGGCATAAATACCTATACTAACTGGTTCAGTCAGGGTCATGGGAAGTTTCATTCCTTACAAACAGTGCCTTAACTATTTTCAATTAATAACCAAGGTTTCTTCTTTTCTAAATGTGTAAGATTATTATTTTCCACTATAAAATTAACGTCAGCTTATACTATGTGTAATGTACCTACACTGTTACACACCCAATGTCGCTTCTCATATTTTTAGTCTATGACAAATGACGCAAAATGGCATCCACAAAATATTTTGCTCGAATTAAGTTTTAAAAACGAATATCTAGTTACTAACCGATGGAAAGTTATTCCTTTGCATTTTGACGTGTTACTCGAATTATTAGTGCAATATCGTAAAACACACGAAGGCATATTTATTGAGTTATAACGGGTTGTTGCTTTAAAACATACAAGACCTAAACGCTCAAGAGCGAGCAAGCGACTGAGTGAATTGCGGCCGGCCGACCGCAGTTGAACGGAACACAGAGTTAGTGAGCGGCGTCTTCTCTATACGTAGTAGTAATAGCTCAATGCATCTTGTCCGATTTACATAGGTCATAAAAGTAGGTACACGTTTTCGTTCAGAAAAGTGTGCCGGAACACTAAAAGTCTAAAATAAAATAAATTATTTAAAAAACAAAAAACCCGACTGCAAAAACATCAACAGATAAGTAACGCACTAAAAAGAACGAAACAAGATTGAGAAAACAAACTACTAAAACTAAAACCCAATAAACTCTACTATGGTTTAACAGACTGAATTATGAGTTGAAAGCCTAAGTTACCTAAATAATTTACATTATGTTTGGTAGCAGGCGGGACCCATTCGCTAATTATAAACCGAAAGAAAAATAATGGGTCCCGCCTAGTGCCAAACATAATGTAAATTATTTAGGTAACTTAGGCTTTCAACTCATAATTCAGTCTGTTAAACCATAGTAGAGTTTATTGGGTTTTAGTTTTAGTAGTTTGTTTTCTCAATCTTGTTTCGTTCTTTTTAGTGCGTTACTTATCTGTTGATGTTTTTGCAGTCGGGTTTTTTGTTTTTTAAATAATTTATTACACAATTGTTTGCCCCGACTGCAGCGTCACTACCACTCGACCGAACCGGCCGTCTTTTTTAGGTATATTGTAGTATTCTTCTTTTTCCTGTATTTTAGTTAGTTTCTATTTCTTGTTTTATTTGTTTACATTGTATTTTGCATTGTCACAGCGGTCATGTCATTAGTCTGTCATATAGCCGTTGACATTGAATTCTATGTCTTTGGTTACTCTCTGCCTTTGGTTGATGGCATCATTCCTTGTCGTTGGCGTCTAAACCATTGACATAGAATGATGGTTCAACCGTGATTCATATTGTCTTTGGTATTTGCCACCTATTCTTGTCAATCTTGACTTCTATTTGAATTTGAAATCAAAATTGGAAATCGTGAGTTTTGCGAACGATTTTCTGCTTACCTTTTGACGGCTGAATTTTAAAAGGTCAGTCTTCCTTCATCTCTCACGTGGGATAGAAGGACAGGACAGCTACCTTACTGTCTCAAGGCCTCCCTGGGCCGCAGCACGGCCCAGGGACTTTGCCCAGGCGCGAACCCTACGCTACAACAAATCTCGTATTTTTCCCTAAAGTGGTAGGCACGTGTGACCTACGCTACAATAGTACTCAACACCTAGTATTTTCTCTAAAGTGGTAGGCGCGTGTGAATTCACTCCACAGTTCCCTCTTTTGCCACTGTACCTCGCGTGGGGCACTCAAATACTCCAGCCTCCTCGTACCTCCGGCTGGAAGCCGTGAGGGCAGTCCTATCCTGCCTCCGGCGAGGAGCCGCGAGGGCAGCCTTCTCTTGCTTCCGGCGTGGGCCGTGAGATCTGCTGCAGACACCACCTCGAGCGCCGAGTAACCGGCGTAACATCATCAAGACCTCGCTCTCCTGGCTTCGGCTACGTCGTCCTACTTAAGTCGAACTCTTGTTTTCCCTCAGCTACCTATAACTCGCCAGTGACGTTAGGGAGGCAGGACCCAAAACTTGTAATATTAGGCTTTACATACAATACATCTGTTCTCTTGTATCTACTCTCTTTCTCTACTACCTCTAACCTTTCACTCAACCTTTCCCTATCTACGTCTAGGGTCTTATATCTATAGGACCCTCAACGTAGCCTACCTCGACTACTGTTCACTAGGTCCTTACGGCTCTGCTGTAAGGCTTAGTGCAACATTACAATATATTATTATTATCATAAGATGTGTTAACTCTTGACCTCAATCTTGACCATAAAGGTCAAAGATGAGGTCGACGATGGAAAGAGTTAACCCAGAAAATGCCTATAAAGGCACTGGTACTCCCACGCACCGACGGAACACAGCAAGCTATTTGGCGTCGGACTTCGGTAGGAGGGTGGTCGCGAACCAGATGGCTCTTTACAAAGCCTACTACACCGCATGAGACCATTGGACGACACCTCGAATTCAGAAAAAAATGAAGTGTCGTTGCCTGGGATGGATTACTAGGAGGTAGATCTCATTTGAGTTTCCTTAGTCGCCTATTACGACACCCACGGAAAGAGATGGGGTGGTGTTATTCTTAACCGATCACCACACGGCAAAAAATAATAATAATTTAGGTATATAATATAGGTAAGGAAGAATATATCACATCTGTCGATTGACGTCAATCTATCTTAGTATGGTCTTTGCACGTAGTATTGCTAGTATATAAGCCAGTGTCATCTTCCAACAAACATTCAGTTGTGATTATAGTTACCACCTTACTATGGAGTGATCATTTCCTTCATCCCATCAATAGAATGTGCCAGCTCACAACTCTTTCCAGGTATATTGTATAAGCCAGTAAGTAGGACGCCAGTGTTTTGCTGTACAATGGGTGAAAGACTGACAATTTATCACTACCACACTCATGGTCCATCTAACAACCTCAGAATGAAAGTCAGATGTGGCAACAAGTGGTTCTGAACCACTAATGCTCTGTCTATCCCGTATGGGATTACAGGCGTGATCGTATCTAATGTGAAAATGAAAATGAAAAAAAAAAACAACAGGTTGCACTCCGGGAGTGCCGGCAGAAGTGAAAACTTTAACGTTGTGCATTAATATGGAAATAATACAAAATACACAAAAAGAGTCCGTTATTCTCTTAGGATTCGAACCCTCGACCTGTTGCTTACAATCTGGCAACTTTTCCACTCGACCAAACTGTTTACTTTCAATTCAGTAAAATAGTCTATCGGTATTTGCGCACTATATGCGAATAACCGTTGAAATCGTTGACATCTGTCACTGAGATAATTTTACCATAGGTCTGCCATCCGTCCGGGTTTCCAGCCATACTTCAAAGTACACAACGCTGAAGAAGTTTTCACTTCAAAAAAGGTGGCGACCCTATCCTACGCATTTTCGATCACATCTGACGATCACGGACACGTAACATCTGACGCGAGTTTATCGTGAGTTTAACATTTTTTCCCTATACTAAAGGTGCTCAACGCCGCTAAAGAAGTTTCACTTCAAAATTTTTTATTGCTTCAACAGTTGAGGTTTTACATTTGTGTAGTTGCTGTGACCTTCTATTAAGTGTAAGAACACCTGTGCCAGAAGGCCACGCTATATCCATACACAGTATAATTTTGCTGAATACAATAGTTTTACATGCAAAAATAGAAATAACAATGTATGTAGGCGCGTGTGTGTGTGTGTGTGTGTGTGTGTGTGTGAGTGAGTCAGTCTAGTGTGCGTAATTTAGTATGCTTGGGTAAGTGCGTTTGTGCTCACATACGGATGCTCAGTTAGCCCTACGAATGAATTCTTGGGATCGATCATATAATCACTAACTGAGGTGAGCAGCACGTCAATGTATACACCTACGCAACCACTTATAGTTGAGGGTAATTTGTACATACATGCGTGTATGAATTAAATGAATAATTTCATGGTGAAATAGAAAACATGAAAATATTTAAAACTTTCTTGATGAAAATTTCCTGAAGATGGTCTAAAAAAAAGGCGCTATACTTTACATAGACAAGTTTGGCATTGAGGTTGTGATGCGGTCTCGTAAGTCCATATTCCAGAACGCGACTCAGACTCTGATCTATATTTAAGTATCAGTCGTCTTTGTCATTTTGATAGTGAAAGAAAGATACAATCAATACTTAAGTATAGATAAAGACTTGAGTCTCCTTCTGTAAAACGGGACTTGGTAAACAGTTCCGGATTCGATCCGAACAAAGTAGATCTTACTCGTATAACTTTGCCAAAATTCGAAATAGCTTTTTTTCATAGAACATTCTGGATGTAACTTAAAATAAGGCAGCTTTATGTTGCCTTGTTACAGTCTCAACCGTTTCAAGTCCTAACTTTTAGTTGCTGCTATGGCGAGTTTCAAAAGCTGTCAAAAACAAATAACAGTCTATCCTTTAGCCTTCTAGAGAAGTAATTTCAACTTGTTTCTCGTCCGGTTGGCTATAGAGTTCTTTAAGAAGAAGGCTTGTTACGAGAGATTTCCTTTCAGAGTTTACATCTTGGAACAATGCGGAAGAGATTCTAGAGAATTTACAAGTCTGTGGCAACCTCTTTGCTCGGAATCGATTTGAGATCAACGAATAACTTCCATCCTTATAGTGTAGGTACGTTAGTACTATTATTTATTCTGTAGTTTAGGTACAATCTAGTATGTGGCGACCTTGACTAACCCTGGTAGCAGAGTTTCCAAACCGCCAAATGGTCTCCGACTTAGTTTTACGACTATAGTCAATCGACAACAGCCGGGACCGATAGCTTGACGTGCCCACGAAGCACGGAAATTGATAAATTGCCGCTTTGGTCACCCATCAGGTTACCTGCCTCTGTGTATGTTTCTTAACCTCACTGGTAGGTTGAGATCAACGAGCGCCACTGGGCTACAAGAGCTTCATTGGCTACTAGAACATTTATATTGACGTATTATTTAATAAATAAGCTTTTAATTGTAAAAAAATAAAATTAACAAATCAAATAACTGTATGGTTTTAAAAAGATAAAAAGGCTGAAAGTATTAAAACCGCTACTGTAGTGGATGAAAACAAACCTCCTAGCTATATTCAAAATCCTGAACCAGTATCACTCAAAGAACAAATTTATAAAAAAAAATGTTTTCAATGGTAATAGTTCATTTTTTGCCTAAACGTAGACTCCTACACAAGGCACGCGAGGGGTGCGGGTAGCGCTCGGGGGGTGCGCCCGAGTGGTGTCTACGTTTAGGAAAAAAAATCCCCCCCCACCCAAAAAAAAAATAAAAAAAAATAAAAAGTGTTCAGTAAGTGATACTGGTTCAGGATTTTCAGTAAAGCTAGGACGTTCTTTTTCAACCTGTATAGTGTGCGTCTGTCTATCTCTTAAATCTGGCATTTTGTCTGGTTAAAATATAAAATTCTTTTTTTTTTAAATAAAAATACAAGTATTAATATTAAATGAAATTTCTATCATGAGCCATCAAAAAGGACCCCTAAAAATATTGATCGAACCGGAGGGAGCCCTTATTGTCACTTATAAAGTGCCCTTGTCACAAACAGACACGTTACAAATCGTTTTATTTTGACCCCAGACAAAAGAAGAGGGGTGTTATTAGTTTGACGAGTATATCTATATATCTATTTTTGTCTGTGGCATCGTAGCTCGTTAAAAAACCGGTCAAGAGCGTGTCGGGCCACGCGCATTGTAGGGTTCCGTAGCAGCATGGTTCAAATATGCAGCTGGCTTCTTAATTCTTCAAGCATATTGTCATAGTTGATATTAAAATCCCCAAATACTATACTTAGTATCATAAACAAATGTACCTATTAAAAAGTTTGGCCAAAATACATATAACAGAATTTCCATTCTTCCGTGGTTAATGCGCAAGCGAAGCGAGCGCGAATTTTTTTTTTTTTTAGCTCTGTACAAATTTTAGCTCTGTACTATTAAGGATCTAATATTAGTAAATATATTCTTATTAATCCCAACTAAGTTTGGCACTTGGTCGACTATTACTCGCAAACTTGAAGGGCCATCTTATGTGTGATAGTTTTTCTTTTAATTTCGTTGTATATACTGCCACCGTAAATTGTTTTACATTTTTAGAAATAACCGTTTAGCTGGTAGAGAGGTAGACACTTGCGTTTGACAAAAATTTTTACTTTAAAAATTTATGTTTCGCAAACGGAGTGCTGAATCGAAAAACGTTGTTAGAAAACTCCTTCTGTCTTTTAAAAAGCTGTCCTATCACACCCCATTTTATGATATTGGCGAGAAAAAAAAAATTCATCACCCTTTCACATCTATGGGAGACACCCGAAAAAAAAATCTACAGTTCTGTCGGCGTAATTTATATGTATGACCTTGCCAAATTTCAGCTCTGTGCTACCAAGGGTTTCTTAGGAAACCTGCGGACAGACGGACATGGCGAAACTATAAGGGTTCGTAGATTATTACGGAATCCTAAAAATAAATGTATTATTAAAGAGTTTGTGACTTCGGAAGTAATTTTTGTTTTGGTCTTAATACAACCGAATATAAGTATTTTTTGTTTTTTTACGGCAATATTACTGTTAGAAATAATATCAACCTGCTGTTAAAATAATTTTGATGTAATTTTCGTAATTAACACCCCCAAAAAACTATTTAACGACACCTAAAATGTCAATATGTTACAGTTTGGCTTTCGACCTCCCCTCACTTTTAGCGTGGAACCTTGTAAACATATTCTTATTAATCCCAAAAACGTTTGGTCGACTATTACTCGCAAACTTGAAGGGCCAACTTATGTGTGACAGTTTTTCTTTTAATTTCGTTGTATATTCTATAACCGTGAATTTTTTCACATTTTTAGAAACAACCGTTTAGCTGGTAGGACCAGGAATCTTGTTTTTAACAAAAAATTTCACTTTAAAAATATTTTTTTCTCAAACGGAGTGCTGAATCGAAAAACGTTCTTAGTAAACCCCTTCAATATTTTAAAAATCTATCCTATGACATTCAATTCGATGGTATCGGCCAGAAAAAAAAATCTATCGCCCTTTCACGTGTATGGGAAACACCCGAAAAAATGTTTTTTCCAAAATTTTATATTTTAGATCTGTCGGCGCAATCAATATCTATGACCATGCCAAATTTCAGCTCTGTAGTACCAAGGATCTTATATTAGTAAATATATTCTTATTAATCCCAACAGTGTTTGGCACTTGGTCGACTATTACTCGCAAACTTGAAGGACCAAGTTATGTGTGATAGTTTTCCTTTTAATTTCGTTATATATTGTACCAACGTGAATTTTTCCACATTTTTAGAAATAACCGTTTAGCAGGTAGAGGGGGGGGACACTTGTGTTTTACAAAAATTTTCACTTTAAAAATTTATATTTCGCAAACGGAGTGCTGAATCTAAAAACGTTCTTAGTAAACCCCTTCTATCTTTTAATATGCTATCCTATGACATCCCATTCAAAAATATTGGCGAGAAAAAAAAAATCATTGCCCTTTCACGTCTATGGGAGACACCCGAAAAAATTTTTTTTTCTAAGATTTTACTCTACAGTTCTGTCGGCGTGATTCATATGTATAATCATGCTAAGTTTCAGCTCTGTAGTATCTAGGGTTTCTTAGGAAACCCGCGGACAGACGGACAGACGGACAGACGGACATGGCGAAACTATAAGGGTTCGTAGATTACTACGGAACCCTAAAAATGGACCGATTTTGAAGCGATTTTGTTTTTTTAAAGCTGACGTTATCGAGATGGTTCTTAGCTATTTTTAAACAAAATTTGTTGAGCTATTTAAAAGCTATAATAATTAATAGAGTGTAAGCAAATAGCCGATGAAAGTGGGAAAGAAATTAATTTTAAAGGTATCTAAAGTACAAAATAGGTTTTTGGTCGTTATAACTCTATAACAGCTCCAACTCTATCCTGAGTACCGTGGTGGCGAGATGTGACTCTGATATCATGCGCCACCTCACTAGAGTGTTGGTTGCATGAGGGGTTGTGTATGTATTATTACTTAGTTCAATGTATTTAATTTCTATTATTTTTTGACATTTGTAAAATACTAACATAGGTTAAGTTTTACTAACACATAATGAGCCCCTGTAGCTTAAATAAATAAATAAATAATTAAATTATTATTATAAATTATTATAAGCTTGTACTATGCTATTGAATGGATGTTTTTTACTCGTTTACGCAAAAACCACTTAACAGATTTGGATGAACCTTTACAGTCACATATCATAGATATCAGAATAAAACATAAGCTACATAATTTTCCCAAATTCCCAAAGGAACGAGGTCCCGGGCGGAAAGCTACTATAGTAATTGATACTCCCCATTTCTGTAATTTTACCCATTTCCTTTAAAACTCCACGTTAAAACAACATTTGTGCAAATACACTACAACCTCACAAAACCAACAAACTTACATAACAATATTGAAACCACTGTGAAGCTGCGTGTCGCGCTCGTAATAACTTAATTCTGTTACAATACAAGTACATGTTTATTGTTTAGACCCTATAGCGACCCCTGCCACCCCTTTAAGAGGATTTCCAAACGTAATGTAAAAGCGAATATCTCAAAATATCTACGGTCCTTTGTCGCGACACTTTAAGAAATTCTGTTGAGACAATATAACTCTTTTAGTCACCAATCTCATTCTGATGATTTTCGAAAAATTGCGAAATAGGTACGTGTCGGTTTGTTTGTTACAAGATTTATCTTCACGGAGTTTCTTGTCAAAATGACCAAAGTAATTGTTTTCTCCAAGAAACTTTGTACCTATATTTCACCCCGTTAGGGGTTGAATTTCGAAAAATCTTTTCTTAGTGCTTGCTCACGTCATAAAAGACACCTTTCTATCAAATTTCAGCTTTCTAGGTCTAAGGGTTTGGGCTGGGCGTTGATGAGTCAGTGAATCAGGACCTCCAATTTTATATATTTATAAGAAGATGAAACAACGTCAATACTTAATAGATCTATGTGTGTAATGTACACACATCAACGCGGTCTAGGGATATTGCACGATTTTTCATACAAAAGAGGTCTGTTTCAGCAGCTATAAAAACATACTCGAGATACACGGAGTGCTATAATTTTCACACGAGCAAGTGCCAAACCTGAATTTTCGATTCTAGTCAATAAATTTTGTTTTACTTGAAATTTGTGAAAATGTGACGGAAACGAAAACGAAAATGCACTTTTTGCCTGCTTTTTGTATGAAAATAGTCGAATTTACGCAATTTTTTTTTTCATTTTCGTCACGTTTTCACAAATTTAAAGTAAAACAAAATTTATTGATTAGAATTGAAAATTCAGGTTTAGCACATGCTCGTCTGAAAATTATAGCCCTCCATGTATCTCGAGTATGCTTTTGTAGCTTCTCAAACAGAACTCTTTTGTATGAATAATCATGCAATATCCCTAGACCGCGTTGATGTGTATATTTAGCGCTCAACCCAATTGGCTCGTAGATCGTACTATCTATGCCCGAAGTTTCAAAACGCAAATGTACTGACATCTCTGTACAGCTATACAGATGACAATTGGCAATAGCGCTTGTAGCCCAGTGCACTCACTGATCTCAACCGATTAGTGAGGTTATGCAAAGTAATTTATCACGAGTGTTTCCGTGCTTCGGAGGGCACGTTAACCTGTCGATCCCGATTGTTGTCGATTGACTACAGTCGTTAAAACCAAGTCAGGGGACATTTGGCGGTTTGAAAACTCTGACTCAGGGTTAACTAAGTTCGCCACACACTTGACTATACCTACTCGATAAGAAGAAGAAGTGATAATTACCGGCCGTCCGTCGATTATAAATATTACAGAGAAGAACCCCTAGTTAAGCAACGTATTCAAGGGCAGGGAACCTGATCGGTGACCAAAGTCACCTCCTGACGGCCGGCAGGTTTGGTCGAGTGGTAGTGACGCTGCTTCTTGATCGGCGGGTCCTGGGTTCGATCCCCAGTCGGGGCAAACATTTGTGTAAAAAGCAGATGTTTGTTCTCGGGTCATGGGTGTTTGTGTTTGTCTTTATGTGTGTTCCAAGGGACCCACGACCACTGATGCTCTGCCTACCCCGTTAGGGATTATAGGTGTGAGCTTATGTATGTATGTTTCCATGCTTAGGAAAACGGCGGTCCCGGCTTTTATCGATTGACTACAGTTGTTAAAGACCAATTTGACGGTTTGAAAATTCTGATACTTTAGTCAAGGGTGGGGTGGTATTACTGAGCGTTTGACAGACGATGTTGATGTTGACAGGGAACGCAGAGCATTGTCGGTGAGTGGTAATATACTGGCGCTGCAGTGCGTCTGGGATGTTTGTGGACCACATTACTGATGGTTTCCAGGCCATTCTGCGCAAACGAGTAGCCTCCCTGAGGTCTCGCATTAAGTGTAGTACTAACAGGCTCCTGAGGGTCATTGCGGACAGAGTGGATGGTCCAATACTGAAGCATTGGTCATCCCTACATGTGCTGAGCAATGTTAATTTTAAATTTTACTAACATAGTTATAAGATTTTTGTTACTAATGAAATATGGACTTGTTGGTCTGAAATAAATATTTTCATTCATTCATTCATTATACTCGCCCTATTTCTTTGTTTATGGGAGAAGTAGTATGAAATAGCCAGGTTTTGAAAGAGCCACTTGCATTACCTCGGTAGTTTAGGAACGGATTTGGTTGGTGATTTTATTTTTAAGTGGGAACACCTGATTTCCCGTCACCCACAAACACAAAATCACCAACCAAATCCGTTCCTAATCTACCGAAATAATGCAAATGACTCTGGCTCCTCTGAGCCACTTCTCTCCTTAATGTTGAGTAACTGCGGTATCAGCAAAATATAAGCGCTCTCCTTTCAAGATGGAGTACAATGCTGATCTGAATCATCTTTTGTTAATGCAGATTGTTATAATGTTCTATCTCTATCGACACTTTTAACAACGTTTTGTGGGATGAATTGAATCACTGAGAGCAGAAGTTGCATAAGCAACTTCTTTCAAACTCTTTGTGTTTTCATTTTGCAGGTGATATTTTCAAAAAATATTATTTCCTTTCTTTTCAGTGCATATTTACCGTGTGGTGATCGGTTGAAAATAACACCAGCCCATCTCTTTCCGTGGGTGTCGTAAGAGGCGACTAAGGAAACACAAATGAGACCTGCCTCCTAGTAATCCATCCCAAGCAACGACACTTCATTTTTTTTCTGAATCTGAGGTGTCGTCCTATAGTCTCATGCGGTGTGGTAGGCTCTGTAAAGGACCGTCTGGTTCGCGCCCACCCTCCTACCGAAGTCCGACGCCAAACAGCCTGCTGTGTTCCGTCGGTGCGTGGGAGTACCAGTGCATTTATAGGCATTTTCTGGGTTAACTCGCTCCATCGTCGACCTCATCTTTGACCTGTATGGTCAAGATTGAGGTCAAGAGTTAACCCATCTTATAATAAAAATATATATATACACATAAAGACTTTCAATAATTGGTCATTTATTTAACTGTGACGTAGGTATAACATAAATGTTGGAACCTTAAAATAATTAACGGCCGGTTTGGTCGAGTGGTAGTGGCCCTGCCTCTCGATCGACGGGTCCTGGGTTCGAATCCCAGTTGGGACAAATATTTGTGTAAAAAGCAGATGTTTGTTCTCGGGTCATGGGTGTTTGTGTCTGTCTTTATGTGTGTTCCGAGGGACCCACGACACAAGGGAAAACCTTAATGTGGGCCTTTGAGTGTATTTTGTTGTTTTTTTATTTATTTTTTATTAACTTTCTAAAAGTCAACATAAAGCTAAGGAATAAAATTCTTTGCCTACGTCTGAACAGACAGTACCAAACTCATATAAATTAAATAGCTCCTGGTGAGCTTGCTACACCCTTAATCATATCTTTCCCCTGAGATAGATTGTGCACAAAAGCGACCACTATACATAAAAGAAAACCCCCAACATTCGATTGCTTTAAATTTTAAATGGCTGAACAAATTTTTATCAAATATGTCTAAAAAATCTCGACCACGTCAGCTGTGAAACAAAAAAAAACTGCTATTAAATTGGTCTATTCGTTTAGAAGCTACGATGCCACAGACAGACTTACAGATATACACGTCAAACTTATATCACCCTTCTTTTTTGTCGGAGTTTAAAAATAAGTAAATCTTATTTTTCTGACAATGTCTAACAACATTTTCATGATTTGTCCTCAGGAGTTTTTTTTCATTCATAACCCTATTATTCTTTAACAATACAATATGAATAACTACAACCAAAGTCGAAAAACTTACTTACAACTAAAATAACTGAAATAAATGTAGACCTTTCTCCAGCCTTTCAAGAACACGACCCGAGCACATGTTACAAATATGTTACAAGAATAGCAAATAACAAAAAGAAATATGATTTATTATGAAGTATTTTTTTTACTACTAAAGTTCTTGTAGCAGCTGCACATCGAATAACACAGTTTCTCAAAGTGGGGTTTGTGAACCTCTAGGGGTAATGTTATATCCGAGTTGTCAGGGTGATCTGTCACTTGAGCTGTCACTCGATATGTCACTTTTGTTTTTGAGGTTATAAAATGAACGTGCTTTTTTCCAATTAATTAATTTGGAGTGTATTAATAAATTACCTACTAAGGACGAGAGATAGATAGATAGATAACAGCTTTATTCACTCCAATAACACACATCAAAACACATAAACAAAGCAATAAGAAAAAGTTAAAAAATAAAAACAAAATTAAAAATAGTAAGAATCAGTCGACACTGAGTGTCACAGGAGTGAAGAGGCGCTGACTCAGCATTATGCTGCAGACAAAGACTACAGCGCTGATCTTCCGTCAGGACCTAGATGTAGTTTTAGCAAGACTGGCAGTGAAGGTGAAAATTTGAAATAGAAGAGAGGTGATGTAGAGTAAGTAGGTATGTTGTATAAGAATGATAATTATAATATTTAATGGGTAAAAAGGTAAGAAAGAATGGAAATTAGGTATGTCAATATAAGTATTAATTAAGTATAATGTATTATAGGTAAATTGGTAGATTGGGTGGTTTTTTAGGAGCATGTTTGTTTTTGGAGATCTAGCAACATTGATCTAATTTTTGATTTAAAATAAACTTTAGAAGTAAGTTTGCGCAAGGGTGGTGGAATATTATTCCAACATTTCGATGCTCTGTATTTGAAACCACCACGGAAAGCAGCAGTTCTATGCTGAGGAGGAACTAAAATCCATGCACGTGTGGGTCTTCTCCTGAAGTTTTCAGATGACCAAGTTAATTTACTATATAAGTAAGTGGGTGTCTTAGTCTTTATAATGTCAAAAACCATTGACGCATACAGAAGATCTAGCCGGGCGGACATTTTGAGAATGTTACTATTATTTGAGAGAGCGAAACGAATCATAAATTAGCAACAGAAATAATATCAATGTAGGTACAAAATTCATGGATATTATCAAACTTATTAAAGAAGGAAGAAAAGCATGGATACAAGAAAAATCCAAACAAGATTGATAGAAATCACCAATAACCTAAAAAAACATCATTTTCTGACTCAAATTCCTTAAAAGAAATCAGGGATTACTTACGTAACTACGTAGACCAAAGATGTATATGAGACCAAACAAAAGTGACAGATCGAGTGACAGATCACCCCTGACAACTCGGATACAACAGGTAACGTTTTGATGATAGGAGTTTCGCAAATAAAATAATTGGTGGTGACTGAATAGCTAATAGAAGCAAGAGCATGCGATATATGCATGATGACAATTATGGAATGTTGACTTGATATTAAAGTCTAAATTGAGAATATGAAAATGTCAGAAATTGCTCCGAAAATCGACATTAATTACCACCTATCACTTAAAAATAGCGTATTTCAGTTACTATGAATAAATAAATCACAGAAAATAAAATGTTAGGTAGTAAGTATAAGATAAATGTTATAAGTAAGAAAATAGGCTAAAAGTTCAATTTACTTAATTAAAGATGAAATATAGTTTATGGAATTTGTTAGCTGGATAAGGTTTTTTTTATAATAAAAATAGATACTAGACTTTAATAGAAGATTGTTACACAAGGGACGTAAAAAAGCTATTACAGAACAAGATCCAATTTGGTGCCCGCGAGAGCGCAGCTCGCAAAAGGTGCTAATGGACCGAGTGCACCCGAGATATTTAGAGCGAGCGAGCGAAGCGAGCAAGGGCGAATATAGTTCGAGGGTGCAATAGCTTCTTGCAACCGAGGTAAGCAAACATTTATATAAGAATAAGTGAGCTAATTGCCATTATGTTAGTAGCATTGTGAATTGTCGAAAAAGAATCTGTATTTCCTTGCATTTTCAACAATTCGCAATGCTACCAATAACTAGGCAAAGCTCACTATTCTTTAAAACGCACTCTAGTTTTTTTTTCAGTAAAGAGTTTGTTTCGCCAAGGATTTTTGCTAAGCTTGATTTGTAAAATACTATGAAAATACAAGCGTAGTGGGTCGTAAGTGATTGTTAAAATGGAACATGGAACGTTTTCTATAAACAATGCATTTTGAATTGCAATCTTTCAGAGCCTCTTTGCACAGCCGAAAATCTTAGTTGCTGAGCATGATGATGTAAATAAATAAATATTGTTGTAGTCCCCCAACGGGGTTCGTGTTGATTGTAACAGCTTTATAAAACTCACGATGCAATAAAGAATTTGATTTAAATTGAATGCAAAAATTTCTTGTTAAAACCTGGATTTGCATTTTGAGGATGAAAGATTAGTGGTTTGCATTCGTTTGGGAACAATAACAAGGGGGCCGTAAGTTTTACGCACTAATTCAAAAACGCCCAGCACAAACCATTGGATCTAGAAAGCTGAAAGGTACAAGAGTTCTCAATTCAATTCAATTCAAATTCATTTATTGTGACTCACAGGTTGTAAATTACAAATAACATGGCATGCAGGTCTTATAAATACTTTTAATTAAGTTCTTTTTTTTATTTTTATTTTCTAAATGACTACACTGTTGTCCGCTGATGGCCTTTACAGCTTGCGCTCGACACCGAGCAAGTGGCGAGCGCAGATGGCTCTCAGATTAGGCCTGTTCCTTTTATAACGTAGGCAAGGACTAAGGAAGGATTTTACAAAATTCTACCAAGAACGAATTCCTGGGAATCGTCTATCCTCTAATCCATTCATACTAATATTAAAAATGCGAAAGTAACTCTGTCTGTCTGTCCGTCTTTCACGCCTGAACTACTGAACCGATTTTGATGAAATTTGGAACAGAGATAGATTAGAGCCTAGGAAAGGACATAGGCTACTTTTTATCCCACAGTTGGGTACGATATAGTCTGTAGTCCACGCGGGCAGAGCCGCGGGCGGAATGCTAGTTATTAAATACATATATGTATCTATTAGCTTCCCGCCAGGGACTTCATTCCAGAAATTTCGAAATTCCACTTGAATTTCTCCATTCATTAGTGAAAATAGTATGAAAATCCGATCAGTAGTTTGTGAGTTTATCGCGTTCAGACAGACATACAGACAGAGGCGGCGGCGGGGGACTTTATTTTCATAATATAGTATGATATGATGATAGATTAGTGCACACACAAGACATGGAAAATACTTGGTAACTGAACTAGATTTTGATTTAAGATATTATTAACCAATTCTTAAACTTCTATTTTCAGCTTATCATACACACCATTGATTTATAGTAATACAAAAAATATACCAATTTAACGAAAAGATATACATAAGAATGGGAACATTCAGTGAAGTCTTTGATGTATGCTCTTTAAAATAAACACATAAATATAGCTTGAAAGCATATTATTTTGTTTAAGGGGTGTTTGGAAATAACTTTGGAACATCTTAAGATGAGTTATTGCCTTTATAATGCACGAAAATGAGAATTTATTGCTGTTTGTAGCCGCTCATTTGAGTGGTGACTTCGTAATGGGGCGAGAAAAAATTATGTTTTATGGAGGCCGATGCTTTATAAGGCCCAACATATATATTTCAAATGATTGATGATTTATCTGGAGAGTTAAGGGGGAGGCTTTTGCCCAGCAGTGGGATTCAGAACAAAAAAACAAAAAATGCTTTTGGACTGCGGGTCGCCCCGCTCAATATGTGGTTGTTTTGAATTTTAAAGAGTTATAATTTCATTTAGTTTTTTACTTTTTAATTACTTACGCCTAGATTAGGTAAAATATAAATGTTCTGCTATATTTTATTACCATCTCTTTTCCACCATATTTTGTGCAATGAATAAATGAATCCGAATCTGAATCTACTAGCTTTCCGCCCGGGACTTCGTTCCCGTGGGAATTTGGGAAAATTATGTAGCCTATGTGTTGATCCAGGGTGTCAGTTACCTCTGTAGTCCAGCTGTTTGAGCGTAAAGGGTAATAAACATACACACATCCAGCTTCTGGCCTAGGGGGAGGCAAGTCAGATTTTTTTAGGTCAGACGTTCCGCGGATGTTTTGTCATACACACTACATAAAAACACCTACATGAAACATTAGATATGTAGTGTAGTGTATAGGGCAAACTGCCGCAAATGATCCCGCTTTATAGGCAGTTAAATAAAAAAAAGTAAATTTGACTATGCATTTTTATATATCCAGCTGCCCCCCCCTGCCCCCCCCCTCCTGGGTAAGCCCATGCATACATCCATACAAACTTACTCGTTTTGTGTAGCTGGTTCCCTCAATGGTTATTCAAGTTCGTTTTAATTGAAACCTTATTAACATTAGAAATGAAACTTGGGTGGATGCCCAATTCTCAAGTGGTACCTATTTACCTTTAACTAAACTTTTTACAATGCTAGTAAGGAAGGGACCAGTAACTCGCGCTCGCGCGACTCGCGCACGAAGGGTTCCGTACCAATACCTATAAAACCGGCCAAGTGTGAGTTGGACTCTATAAAAACCGTTATCTATATAAAAACGGCAAAAAAATCACGTTTTTTGTATGGGGCTCCCATATTTATTTGTTATGGTTTTTAGTATTAGTTGTTATAGGGCACATAGAAATACATCATCTGCGAAAATTTCAACTGTCTAACTATACGGTTCATGAGATACAGCCTGATGACATACGGACAGCGGAGCCTTAGTAATAGGGTTCCGTTTTTTCCCTTTGGGTACGAAACCTTATAAACTGACTTCAAAAATAAAATAAGATGACAAAAAAAACACAAGTGTTAAAATATAAAAATAAAGCATTATTACTATATGTGCTAGGTATCTACTGATCTGTTTGAAGTCGGTGCGGGGTCGGATGTATGTAGTGATATTTGTCTTTGTTTTTAGCTTTTTGTACTGCTTTATTTCTTTATTTTCAAGTTTATTTATTACGAGCTTCCCGTCCGGGACTTCGTTCCCTGGGAATTTTGGGAATGAACTATAGGTACTTATAAACCTTGTCTTAAATCACTCTCATCGGTTGAGAATAACACCACCCCATCTCTTTCCGTGGGTGTAGTAAGAGGCGACTAAGGAAACACAAATGAGACCTGCCTTCTAGTAATCCATCCCAGGCAACGACACTTCATTTTTTTCTGGATCTGAGGTGTCGTCCTATGGTCTCATGCGGTGTGGTAGGCTCTGTAAAGGGCCGTCTGGTTCGCAACCACCCTCCTACCGAAGTCCGACGCCAAACAGCTTGCTGTGTTCCGTCGGTGCGTAGGAGTATTTTTAGTGGGTTTTTTTTTATTATGAGAAGAGTTAACTCTTGACCAAGGTCATAGATGAGCGAGTTAACCCAGAAAATCCCTATTATTAGAGCACTTTCTATTTTTTGTGTTTTGTTTCTAATTAATGTTGTTATTTGTTTATTTTTAACCGACTTCAAAAAAGGTGGAGGTTCTATGTTCGACTGTATGTATTTTTTTATGTTTGTTCACCGATTCCTCCGCTAAATGGACCTATTTTCAAAAAAAAAAATCTGAAGTATACTTCAGACTCCAGAGGTGGTCCCATATCAATTTTATCGAAAATGATTCAGTGCTTTTAAAAAAATCAACAAAAACATAAAATACTTCAAACCAGAACATCATCTACAAACCAGAGTGACATTTTCATTGTGGTTTATCTGCTAATAGGTATTGCAGTCTGCAGAAAATACTAGTTATATACTTTGTGCGAACTGTTGTTGGGATTGAAGTCGGTGACTCATACGTTTTTAACGTGGAAAATTATTTTATCCAGAGTCTAAGCTATGTAATTGTCTGGGTTCCTTAATTACTCGCATAAAATTTAAAGCCCTATTCGCATAACGATATTTTGTCATAATCAGTTTATCGTTATGACGAAATATCATTATGCGAAAAAAAAAATGCGTTAAAAGTTATTTAGGGCTTCCAATTTTATGCGAGTAATTAAGGAACCAATTATCTGTCTAGTGTACATAGCAAACTGCATAATTTGACAATGGGTTTAAAACACATCAGTTTCACATAGATGTAAGCGCTTCTGTATTGCTGTGGATTTTTGTTAATAGATTATACAGGGTGTAAAGGACAGCTTAGCAAATACTTAAATGGTGGAATCTATCCGTAACTATCATCAGCTATAAGTAATTATTTTTCCCGGAAACGTCACGTTAAGGATTTTTCATTATTTACCTACTTTGGCGCTAACCAACATATCGCGAAACCGCGCCGCGCTGCTATAAGAGTGCGATGTACATTGCTGGTTTTCGTGTTTTACGTTATGATTGTTTTTATTGCAAAATGGAGTGTATAATAAAAAATTAATAATTAAAAATTAAAAATTAAATAATAAAAAATGTACTTAAGCAGAAAATGTTTAAAAACATGAAAAAAATATTACAAATTTTCGGAGAAAAATTCTACTGGAAAATCTTATTTATTTATTTATTATAATTTTATTTATTTAACATAAGATGGGTTAACTCTTGACCTCAATCTTGACCATAAGGTCAAAGATGAGGTCGACGATGGAGCGAGTTAACCCAGAAAATGCCTATAAAGGCACTCGTACTCCCACGCACCGACGGAACACAGCAAGCTGTTTGGCGTCGGACTTCGGTAGGAGGGTGGTCGCGAACCAGACGGCCATTTACAGAGCCTACCACACCGCATGAGACCATAGGACGACAACTCAGATTCAGAAAAAAATATGAAGTGTCGTTGCCTGGGATGGATTACTAGGAGGCAGGTCTCATTTGTGTTTCCTTAGTCGCCTATTAGTACGACACCCACGGAAAGAGATGTTCTTATGCAAATTCTTTATTTCGGGAGAAGGTTCTTATGAAATAAAAAAATAAGAAAGTTGAGCGCATTATTAGAAAATTTAAAAAAACTTACCGACAATTATTAATTGTTTGAAATAAATAGTTAAGACAGGAAAACATCTGTCGGGTCAGCTAGTACAAATAAATATCACAAGTATCTATAGATATAACGAAATACGACATTTTGGAGATCATTACAACAAACCTATCAAAGCATCAAAAGATCAACAAATATATCGTGTTTAATATTTATTGAAGGACATGAGTTCCTAGAAAAACAGACTTGCTTTTCATATAGAGACAAAATAACAAATTCTGAACGGCGGTGGCCGGGAAAGAGGAAGTTGAAAGGAAAGTATTGAGGAAATAGTACTTAATGAGGTTTGACAGCTGGTCCTGCGTTGAACGAATCAAATCTTGAACATGAAAGTATTTGGATCCTAAATATTGAGGAAATTGTACGCGTGATGGGCTCTAACAGGAAAAGGTAATAACACTAAAATAAAAATATCTAACCCTCGACATTTATCGCTTTTAGCTCATAAAAGGTAGTGATAACCCAGTTGGTAATGAGCCAGACTTGTGATTGGAAGGTCAAATCCTGGTGCGGGCCTGGAGACCAACAAATTCGTCTTTTCGGATTTATGTACGGATTTCTAATTATCACTTGCTCACGTGATGAAACCCGCCTGTCCAAGAAAATTCATTTTCGAAAGACGAGCGGTCCACCAACACGCATTGGGCCAGCGTGGTGGACTATGGCCAAAAACCCTTCGTGTTTCGAAGGGAAGCCCGCGCTGATGACGAGTATATAGGTTGATGACAAGCTCATGAACAGCTGAACCATTGTTGATTAAATATAACTAAGAACCATTATAACGTCACCTTTCGAAAAAACTAGTATTGAAAATCCAGGATTAGCACTTGCTCCTCTGAATATTATAGCCCTCCATGTATCTCAATTAATGCTTTTATAGCTTTTCAAACAGACCTCTTTTGTACATGAAAAATCGTGCAATATCCCTTGATTCCCTAGACCGTGTTGATGTGTAATTAGGGTAGGGATGACGATCATATTATGGGCTGAAATGACTAACCTATTTTATTATACAGGGTGTAAATCTGCAAGGTTGCTATATTCAATGATGGAATAGTATGGTATGGGACCAACTTTATTCGATAATACCGAAAACGGAACATTTAACTATATACGAAAAAAAACAAGATTTTGTTTTGAGCTTTAGAGAATAACCCACCTAAGCTGAAATAAAAAATGTAGTGCACTGAGAATACCCCAACATTATCGCATCTGTGCCATGTTATTTAAGTGATGTGCATATAGTTTCGATGAATTAATGATGTGCACGCGAGTTGTCGACAAAAAAAATGTAAATAAATTTAATTTTCAAAATTTTAGGATTTTATATTATTATTGATTTCAACTCTATATCAGCTGTATATTTGCTCCTGTGAATATAGCAACCTTGCAGATTTACAGTTTGTATACTTGACATTGTAGCTATAGTATGTGATTTTTTTATTATTATGAGATGGGTTAACTCTTGACCCCGATCTTGACCAAGGTCATAGATGAGGTCGACGATGGAACGAGTTAACCCAGAAAATGCCAATCAAGGCACTGGTACTCCCACGCACCGACGGAACACAGCAAGCGGTTTGGCGTCGGACTTGTGTAGGAGGGTGGTCGCGAACCGGACGGCCCTTTACAGAGCCTAGACCATAGGACGCCATCTCAGTTTCAAAACAAACTGAGGTATCGTTGCCTAAGATGGATTGCTAGGAGGCAGGTCTCATTTGATATATAAATCAAATCAAATAAATCATGTTTTGAATAGTCGAAGAGGCATTCGTTTCCCACTCATTCGCTTTAGTAATTAACTAAACTAATTACTTTATACCAAAAAAGTTCGAAGCTTATGTATGTGTACATTGTAACAAATAGCGCGTAAGTAATTAGTATCCATTAGAAAGCAATAAAAACAGTTGGTTGTTCCTTGATTTGTTGCCGACATAAAAGGTTTCATTCTATTAGTTCGGTGATTTGTCTTTTAACACGTGGTGTTAATTAAACTCATTAATCACGGTCTTGACAGCAGGGTAGCTATTCTGCTAACTAACCCGTCGCGCGCTTGTTTACGGCGCGTGCGATACACGTCCTGCACACACGGGTGCGGGTGTGCAAAGATCGCGCGAGGTTTGAATGACGATGGTATCCATTTTATCCGCTCGGATGGAGAAACTGAAACTCAACAACAACGCTAAATATATTTTTTTTTTTTTATTATTTTTTATTATAGATAGGTTAACTCTTTATCTCAATCTTGACCATAAAGGTCAAAGATGAGGTCGACGATGGAGCGAGTTAACCCAGAAAATGTCTATAAAGGCATTGGTACTCCATACGCACCGACGGAACACAGCAAGCTGTTTGGCGTCGGACTTCGGTAGGAGGGTGGTCGTGAACTAGACAGCCCTTTACAGAACTTACCACACCGCATGAGAGCATAGGACGACACCTAGATTCAGAAAAAAATGAAGTTTCGTTGCCTGAGATGGATTACTAGGAGGCAGGTCTCATTTGTGTTTCCTCAGTCGCCTCTTACGACACCCACGGAAAGAGATGGGGTGGTGTTATTCTCAACCGATCACCACACGGCAAAGTAATTAACGGCTGAAACAATTTCATTAAATATTAGCTGACCCGACTGACGTTGTCCTGTTTTTTTTTTAACTTTCTTAATTTTTTCTTTCATAAGAACCTTCTCCTTCCTGACAATAAGGAACACAACCAAAAAGGAATCATCCAAATCAGTCCAGCCGTTCACACGTGATGCCGTGCACAAGGAAAATAGGGATTAATTTATCTATCTATACATACTATAAAGAGGAAAGGTTTTATTGTTTGTTTGTTTGCATTGAATAGGCTCCGAAACTACTGGACTGATTTGAAAAATTCTTTCACCATTAGAAAGATACATTATCCCCGTTGGATATAGAATTTTCCCGAATTCCCACGGGAACGAAGTCCCGGGCGGAATGCTAGTATATATATGAGATGGTTAAGAATCATTTCGATCTCGTCAACTTTCAAAAGGAAAAATCGCGGGACGAGTGATTTTGTTTTATACTATAATTACCTTTTTCACTCAGGTCTTCGTTTCCGTCGGAATTTGGGAAAATTATGTAGCCTATGTGTTAATCCATTGTGTCGGCTACCTTCATACCAAATTTTATCAAAATTGGTCCAGCCGTTTGAGCGTGATAGAGTAACAAACATCCATACATCCATCCATACATCCATCCATACATATACAAACTTTCGCGTTTAGTAAGGATATGATAATGCCTGTTTGGTCTAGCGGTAATGGCGCTGCCTCTCGATCGACGGGTCCTGGATTTGAATCCCAGTCGAGGTAAATATTTGTGAAAAAGCAGATGTTTGTTCTCTGGTCATGGTTGTTTGTGTCTGTCTTTATGTGTGTTCTGAGGGACCCACGACATAAGGGAAAACCTTTGTGTGGGCCTTTCAGTGTATGGCGTTTTTATTAATGTAGCGAAGACAGTGTAATGAGCAGGGAGCGGAATCTAATAGCAAAACAATTGAAATGTAATAAAGATGGGACTTTTCCAAGCTATCGATACTTTAGTACTTTTACTCAACTTAGAATTTTTTATTCTACTTTGAATTTCTAAGTTTTTGAACGATTTTTGTCGACTTTTTATAGGAATTATGATCCTGAAGAGTTTGTAAATGAAGTGGGCTCGTTTTATTATAATATTATGGTCACGGCAGCACAACTTCATCTGAATAATAAATAAATTTGTATAATAATGAATAATAATAATGAATAATAAATAAATTTGATGTTTGATTTTTTGAAACATTTACCATAGGATCGAAAAGCGTCGAAAAGCGCGTAATCCACACGGGCGAAGCCGTAAACGGAAAACAAGTGTTCATAAAGCACAACTCCACTTAGTTATCGATAATCTGTTTAGTCGATAAAAAGCAATGCCCCATCTCTATTACATTTCAATTGTTTTGCTAAGAGATGCCCACCTTTCTAAACACAACCCTGAAGTTTTTCGAGAGCAAATCGTACAGCACAGGGTTGACGCAGCTGTTCATGTACGCTAGGACGTGGGACACGATCTGCGCTGTCACTGTGAAGTACGTTATAGCAGAAGGCAGATGTACTATATAGCCTTTCAAACTTATTTGGCTTGGCACCGACTTCAAACAGACCAGTTAATGCTACGTGTTTATTTATGGCTTTTTAAAGTCGGTTTAATTTATTTTTCTATTTTAGTGTTAATAACAGAAAGTAGTGAGGAACAATGTAAATCCCTATTAAATTCTAGGATTTCCCTCAATTTCCCTGGGATTTCATCATCAGATCCTGATTTGGTGACAATAAGACGGACCACTTCTGGAGTATACTCTTTCGAACAAAAAAATAATTTTTAAAATTGGTCCATAAATGGCGAAGAAATCGCTGAACATGCATTAAAAAAATATACATACAGTCGAACATAGAACCTCCTCCTTTTTTGAAGTCATTTAAAAATAAAGCGAAGACAATTAAGCTCAACAAATACTGTAGTAAATTACCTATTTAAAATGTCTCTTTGTCAACCTTAGTTATTTGTGGTGCGGTAATAAATAAAGTTTTTTTTTTAAATGTGTAATGAGATTTTATACCCACCTTTCTAAACGCTACCCTGAAGTTTTCCGAAAGGAAAGCGTACAGCACAGGGTTGACGCAGCTGTTCATGTACGCTAGGACGTGGGACACGATCTGCGCTGTCACTGTGAAGTACGTTATGTTGTACTTGTCCAACGCCTTCACCAGTAAGATTATCTGCAACAAGGAAAAAGAGTTGTAAATAATTTCAGACGATTAAAGGCCTTATTCACAAATGTTATTTAAACCTTCGCGTGCTTTTTGAACACATGGAGTACGAGATTTTTATCGCACGCGGCGTAAACAAGCACGCGGTGCGTTAAAGTTAAATGACAGAGAAAAGCCTCGTAAAAGACACTTTTTACACGCCCCCGCGAGGCTCTCGACTGTCATTAAGTTGCATAAGACGGCTAATTTGGCCTTTAAATTAGAAAGCTAGTAAAAAATTAACTCCAAAGCCTAGCTCATAGACGCAAAGTAGCTTGCCTATGATTATTTTATAATAAGATGTTTTTTATAAGAACTCTTTTTCTGCGTATGGATTTCCGTGTTAAATCGTTTTTTTTCAGAATTTCATAAATTTTCCTCGATAAAAGTTGTTCTGATTCACCCCCTCACCCCCTAAAGTTTTGGTAACTACCTAATTTATTTAACCCGTAATAATACGCAAAAATTATATCAATGTGGATTTTTCATTAATTATCAGTTGCGCAGCGGTGATCCTTTACCGCGATCAAACTTCGTGATGAAACCCGACCCCGCACGTCTAAGAAAACCCGCATTGGGCCAGCTTGGTGGACTCTGCTTTAGTTTAAATCCCTTTCGTGTTTTTAAGGGCGGCCCGTGCCCCTCGGTGGGGAAGTATACGGGCTGAAAAAAAAACATCAATATAATATGCATTTATAACACATTTGCTCGTAAAGGGTCTGTTATTTTACCAATTTCGATATCGTATTGTATCTCAATACGTACTTGTTCGGTAATGTAATGTAAAACGGACGCTCCGTCTAAAAACGAACGGAACTTTTTTAAATCGGAAAAGATCGGAACGGAACATTTTATGAATAAAATTAACTTTGACAATAAATTACAACCATTTATCTGTAACAAAAACACGAAAATATCAGATAGATAGATAGATAATACCTTTATTTAACTGACACATTACACACAATTACAAAAAATAAAAAAATAAAAAATAAAATAGAGTAAAAACATTTGTATTTTAACGATTAGGTAATTAAAATTAATGTGTTTGGAAGAGTATAGTGTGTGTTTGAGAGTGAGTAGGAATGTGTGTGTGTGTGTGTGTGAGTGTGTGTATGTGTATGTGTGAGTGGTTGGTGTTGCGTGTATCGTGTCAGTGAAAATGGCGCTGGCTCAGAATTTGTTATGGTAAGAAAACACAACGCTGTTATTCTGCCAGGACCTAAGTGGACGGAGGCGCTCTCTGCGCGCGTGTGCATGTTACTGTGTAGTATTTATGACGTATGTATATAATGAATAAAATAAAAATAGTAGATAAATATGAAAAATGTAAGTAAAAACTGTATGTTGTAAATAATAATAAAGATTGTAAATATTGTAATGAATTAAATTTTGTGGTGTTGCACAGATATACCACCGGATAGTTGAAGGGAAAATAAATATTGTCGAAAGCTTGTTTTAAAAGTATTTGTAGAAGTTTTTGATCTAAGTGGTGGAGGAATATCATTCCAGATTCTTGTCGCTGCATATCTGAAGCTCCCACGGAAAAGTGTGGTTCGGTGCTTAGGCACTGCGAGCTGAATGGAGCATGCTCTAGTTGTGTAGCGATGAGAACTGTAACGCCAAGTGAGCTTAGTCCAAAGGTACTCAGGTTGTTTGTTTTTAATGACACCAAATAACAAAGTGGCGAGTTGAAGCCTGATTCGGTTTTCAATTTTTAACATTTTTGCCTGATTCAAGTAGGGCGTAACGTGCGATCTTGGTGGTATGTAAAAACAAAATCTAGCACATGCGTTTTGCACCCGTTGAGCCAGAGTTAAGGATTTTTAAGGAGACATGGACCGTAAACAGATAAACAATGGTTTAACTTGGAAAGAACAAGGCTTTCACAGAGCATAACCCGAAGCTCAACACTGATGTAGGCGCGAATCCCGTATAGTACCTTGAGCCTGCAGAAGCAAATCCGGACCAATTCAATGACGTGATCGTGAAATCTTAGGTTGCTATCCATTAGAAGGCCCAGATTCCGAGCTTTTTCAACACGCTCAATGGGAATACCATTGATAACTATGCTTGGATTTAAACAGGCAATTTTTTTGATAGTTGCGTCGGTTCCAAGGATCATAAATTTTGATTTATTTGGATTTAAGACCAAGGAGTTGCGAGCAGACCAATCCGATATTCTATTATGGTCATTATTTATTCGAATAACAGCAGATGCCACGTCAAGGTGATAGATAGATTCTTAAATATGGCCCCATTTAGGTGACTAAAATGTGACTAAATGACATGTAATTCTGTGTGTCATCCGCAAACAGCTGATACTGACAATTTTGGATACAGTATTACTAATAAAGTAAGTATCAATTTACTTTATTAGTAATACTGGCTGTTTTTAAGCGCTGATGCGCGCGCATCGCTAATTTGTGAACAAGTAAAATTTATTCCGCGCGCTTCTTCTTTTCTTTGCATTGTTTTTATTTATTTCCTCGCAAATATGTTATAAAACGTCGTGTGATATACGTGCGCTTTGATAATTACAGCCTCTGCTTTCTTGTAGAGGCAAGAAAGCAGAGGCTGTAATTTTCAACACACCGCACTTATATCATAACGTACTATTAACGCAAAAGTCCATCATTTAACGACACAAGGCATTTAAAGTATTATTTTACCTCTTTACCTAAAAGCAAAACGTTGTTTCCCACCACGTTTTACAAAACGCTATGCAAATGTAAGCCATGTGCAGTTTTATCGTGTTCTTTGCGACACGTGTCCAACGTTAGTTTGAATTGCTCATTTTATTTATTTCTGTAGAATGTCATTTTACTAGGTTTTGCAAACGAAAAGTCTCGGAATGAAAACCTTCGTCAGTTTTCAAATTGATTCCTTTATCGCTCCTCAAGCACTTATTGTCTTTTGAAAATTTTATACATAATTGACTGTTGCCTAGAAAATTATGCTTTATTATTTCTGAAACAAAGTTCAAATTGATTTAGCTCAAGATTTGTGTTGAGTAAGAAGATTATTATCATAGAAAATTTTGCACATGTTAAAAACTTCTTTTGGTTAGATTTCTAGATAAAACTAGGTGTTGTCATTTCTAATGTCTGTCAAAGACGTCAGAGTGCAAGAGAAAACTGACATTAGATGATGAAAATTGTCATTTATAGCAAACGTCACATTTATTTAATGTTATCACGACTGTTTTTGTTCTGGAATGTTGGCATAATTGATTTCTGCATTAGTGCGAGCAAAAATCGACCTTCTTATTCCTCCACAGTACCTTTTTAAAGTAGTAAGATTAAAAAGGTAACTTCTCCTTCAAACTTCAAGTGTCTTTCCTTTGTTATTTTTGTTTGACTGATTTGATTGATTTTACCAGATCTCATTGTTTAATTAGATTTTAAGTAAATGTTCTTTGATTCTTAAGATTCTTGTTTTAATTTATATTTATCTCTTGTTGCCTTGCTTAGTAAGAAAATGTTGTGTGTGCTTTTAATTAGAAGATACATTTACCTATCTATTCACAAAAATTAATTGTCAAATATCAAATAATAAAATATAAATAAACAAACTGCGTTTTTCTCCTAACTTTCAGCTTACAGTTCTAATTCTCATTTAATAGCACAAACTTGCTGGAAGAAATCACTTTTAGTTACAATATAGTTCTGCCATTGTAAAGAATTTCGCTTTTTATATCCCCTATACTAGCTTTCCTAGAACCAATTTCAGTTATGGGTAGATTCCATCATTTAAATATATGCTTAACTATTTCTTACATCCTGTACAATTTATTAAAAAAGTTTATTCCTCAAGTGTATGCATATGGTGTGACTTTATATTTAGTTACCGGTAATAAAACAAACGGTAAACTGTAAGCTTGCTGTGTTCCGTCGGTGCGTGGGAGTACCAGTGCCTTTATAGGCATTTTCTGAGTTAACTCGCTCCATCATCGACAACATATTTGACCTTTATGGTCAAGATTGAGGTCAAGAGTTAACCCATCTTATAATAAAAAATAAAAATCAAAAAATTAAAAATATAACAATTTTTCTCTGTGAATTGTTTATTTACCTGTTTCTACTGTACCATACAATACAAATCTACTTCAGGTTAGCTGAAACAAATTACTTCAAGGAACAGTCCGCCTTTGCTTATTGTTTTTTCATTGTTTTCGTACCTAATTAGCCCATGTTACTTAGAGATAATAATGTAGCATTCTAACGGTGAAACATTTTTTCAAATCGGTATAGTAGTTTCGGAGCCTATTCAATGCAAACAATCAAATATTTGCTCTATAATAAATATTTGTGTAGATAAAGAGTTTACACACATAATGACGTACCTACTTTGTGATCAGCCTTGGTGTGGAAGTAGAAAAAAATGAGGATTTAGAATAGGGAAATAAATTCTTAAAATGGTAAGTATATATTTTCATTTATTTAGGTTCACTAAGTTTCTAGGTAACCTCTGGTATGGCGAGAACACCCGTTTAAGATACCGCCGCCTGTCGCGGCGATCAGTGAGAACCGACGCGAGCCAATTTTGAATGAAAAAAAAACTAACGAATGGCGGCAAAAAATTACTTAGTCTATGTTGTCTATGGTTATCAGATTCAGCCTTATTCGATTCGAGCAATTTAACCTCTATGTTAAATAGTTTTTCGCATTAAAATTGAGTAAAAAGTACTCGAGGTACATACAAGTATGAATATTAAAATGAACGCATTCTAGCCTAACTTCTATAAAAAGAGTAATTTAAACTTAGAAACAAGTGTCTTAGGCCCGTATTACAGAAGGAGGCTCAAGTATTGATTGATTGATTGATTGATTTATTTATTTATTAAGGTACATCAACAATAAATACATAACACTATTATGGGTCTTATATCTAGGTATACATCTAATGCACTTATCAATTACAGATGTACACAGCATTTACAATAATCGATCACTAGGTGAAAACAGATAACTTATTCTATTGAAGAAACATATAACGAAAGAAAAAAAAAAAAATTTGGTTTACGATGAAGCTAAGTATTGCAAAATTTTATTTTTGATCTATACTTAAGTCTTGATTGTCTCTTTCTCTCACTATCAAAATGACAAAGACGACTGCTACCTCAAGTATAGATCAGAATCTGAGTCGCGTGCTGTAATACGGACCTTAGAAATCCAATAAGCGAACGACACCCGCCTTCAAATCTCAAGAGAAATGCATCGCATTAAACTTTATTGCATTCTCGTCTTGCTAATTTGAAGTCGGTTTCGATCCGCCGCCACCATATTAAATCCCTAGAGGTATGAGATAGGCTATGTTGATGGATTCCACAGACATACACACGTCTAGATTACGATAGTCTCAGCTTCTCTATAGAAACCAAACGTGCCATTATTTTTCTATCTACTGTGACGTCACATGAGCGATTGAATGATGGAACTGCGCTAAAGGAAGCAAATTAATAGTATATGTTAATATTTGAAGCAAATTTTTTATTTGTAGATTAAAACTAAATGTAAAAACTTATCTCTCCTGCGTTGCTGCACTGGGTCCATGTTTGTTTACCATAATCTTGTATTTAGACCTAAAATACCATAAATTTTATCATTAGGTATGATTAAACATTTAGATAAATGTGTTCTTTGAGTGATACGGGTTCAGGATTTTGAATATAGCTAGGAGGTTTTTTATCACCGTGTATTAAGATAAATGCTTTGAATCTTTTAGAACAGCGAGCTCCACTCGGTTTCAATCTAAATAAGAGTCCGTTGTCATAAATAGCCTGCCCTCATCCCCGGTCTGTTACAAGCGCGGTATTTACTACGTGATTACTCAGACCGTTCTGGATCTAGACTTTATATCGGTTGACCGCAGGCGATCGCAACGAGCCTGAAAATAAACCATCTACCTGCTAAACGACTACATATTTTCACTACGGCGGACATTTGCCGAAAGATAATTTTTAATTTTTAACCAGTTTATTTTAAAGATCAAAAATCAAAAATGTACCTACATATTTATTCAAATTGTATGTGAATTTTTTTTTTACAATTTGCTCAAAACTTAGTAATATCGCTCTTTAAGACATTTCGTGGTAAAGTAACTCTCGGTACTTTGTAAACTGTCCCATTTTTTCACATTGACGGAAATTTTTATAATACTAATGTAACCTAACCTAACATAACGTTACTTATCCTTATTTCGTAAAGGAGAATGGGTAACAGCGTACCCAAACACAAAGTTGATTGTACCATTATGACCTATATTGGTAATCATTGCTCTTGTGGAGTAGTTTAATTTATTTTAAGGCGGTACATCTGAATTCCATTGGAGAAAAAAGTTCTTTTTGGCAAAAAATTGTTTTTCTCCAATAATAATTATGTATAATAAAGAATAATTATTATTGTAAATATGTTCTGTTGCTATCACTTTCAGTAATCATAATTATTTTTATTACTTAAAATAAATATTCAGTGATTAACAGCCAATATAATGATTAAATAACGCGCTATGTACCTTAGATAAAATAATTTGTATATTTTTTCTCCAATGGAATTCAATCCTGCTTCTTAGAATAATTAAACTACTACACCAGGGCAATAAAAAACAACACGGACCATTATGCTACAGTCAAATTTTTGTTTTTGGGTCCAGTGTCCATACAAAATTACCCATTCTCCTTTATATTTTTACTAGGCAAATTGTAATATCGCGGGAGATTATAATTTCATTGCTGTAGTTGTACACAAGCGACCAACGCACGTGGCGCGGCGATGCGACTATCAAAGCAACGTAAAATGAATCTTAATAGTTACGAAGCAAAGATTTTTTGCCGAAAATAGAAGCACAAAGAGTCATCCGCCACTTGAAGACAGAGCGACAGACGAAAAAAACCTGCGCTTCGTAGCTATTTAGGATTCATTTCACGTGGTTTTAATCGCCGCTTCGCCGCGCCACGTCGTTTGTGCGCCTACGAGAACCGTTCAGTGAGGTTAAACCACAGACCTCTATCGAGATAGACGGTAAAAGTTTACCTACCTTGCGTGTAAAAAGTGTTAGGATTTGTCACAGTTTTGTCCGACTTAAGTCAGTCCGCTTGAGACCTATGCCGTAAATGATAATCGATTGTAATCTGATTTTCATTACTCATACTCAGAAAGTAGGTCTGAAGTTGCCTACGGAGCGGCTTGAAAGTAATATTTTTCAGGCCTAGGGAGAATCGCTTTCAACTGACAGCTTTGACAGCTATTAAGTATTAAAAAAACATGTTCCAACCTTCTATACAGCCACTCTATTACATTGCGATGTAAAATTGAAATAATAAAAGTTAAGCATTCATTAAAGAATACTTTTTTAAATGACTTTATAATAATTTACTTTCAGCTATTTCTTTAAAATAACATAGATTTTGGCAAAATATTCACCATTTTTTTCAATGATGAACATGAAAAATAATGGCTGAATAGAAAAAAATAATAATAGACGTAGTGGCATTCCGATCTTCATTTGTTTTTTCGAGTTGTAGAGTTTTGTAACTTTCGCTTAACAGCAGTGAGTTTAGCTTATTCATGTTTTTATTTTTACTTTCTTTGTATTCGTAATGAAAAGCACAGTGTTTACCTCGGGTAAAAGACTTATTTAGTCCCTCAAACCACTAGCTCCCTCGCTACGCTCGGTCGCAGAACCCCGTCTCGGGACTTAAATAAGTTGCTTTCACCCCTAAAGTAACAATGTACTATTACACTATTGTTTTACTTTATTAAGCGCCTTTGAATCGTTTCCGCGCGGTCTTGATTTCCGACGACTCATTCGACACGCTAGGTTCTCATACAGTTTGAAGCGCTCTTTTCGTCTATCTCGATATAGGTCTGTGGGTTAAATAATATACGGGGCAGAGAAACTTAATGGGTTAAATTTTCTTGTAGTATACTAGCTTCCCGAGACTTCGTTCCCGAGGGAATTTTGTGAGTGAACGATACACATAAACCTTCCTTAAAAATCTTTCCGTTTATCGGTGAAAACCGTATAAAAATCCATTCAGACGTTTTGAGACGGACGCGGCGGGGGATTTTGTTTTATAAATAAAAATTATGAAGCAAACTTGACTAACCTTGGTGTCAGAATTTTCAAATCGACAAGTAGTTTGACTGATCATAGTGGCAATCCTTTTCCAGCGTTTCCACGCTTCGGAGAACACCTTTGGATCCCGGCTATTGACTATTAACTACACGCTGCTTTAATTAAGTCCACGCTGCTGGACTGGGAAAGAAAGAACTATTCAAAATTAGTAATAATAATAAAAACATTGTAGTTTGTGGAGACTTTAACGTCGACTTATTGGAAAATAGTTCTCTTAGTAAAAGAATCATATCCTTGTTTAAGTGTTATAATTTGCGCAATCTATTTCTAGAGCCTACACGAATTACCGCAACTTCCAAAACGTGTCTTGATAACATATATACAAATTTTGATCCCTCGGAAAAATCTGTTATCCACAAGTTACCATCGGATCACTCGGGCCAACTAGTTTCCTTTGATGCGCTTCGTGGAAAGGCTGTAGAAAGAGGTATCAAATATGTGCCTATTAGTGACATAAGGCTTGAGAATTACAGAAGTAATATGATCACCAAACTACCAGATCTAAGATTTGAGAGTGATGATCCTAACAAACTTTATAACTCTGTACTCAGTTTATCTAAGCAAGAATATGACATTGTGTTTAAATCCAAGACGCTAAAAATTAATGACTCCTTGAAGTTTAGTGATTGGGCGACAGTGGGAATTCACAAAAGCAGGGAAAGGCTATATGATCTCTATGGTGAGAAAGCATATAACCATTCTGAAACTTTTGTTGCGTATGTTAGAGCTTATTCTAAAACATTTAAACGTGTATGTAAAGCGGCGAAGGCTATGTTTGTTAGAAACAAAATTAAAAATAGTAGTAATATCGTTAAGACTTCTTGGAAAATTATTAATAGTGAGACGGGAAAGGTTAAGGCTCGCAAGTTTGATTTTAAGCTCAATATTAATGACAAAATCCTAACTTCCGATGTAGCTATTGCTACAGAGTTTGAAAGGTTTTTCACTGACATTCCAGTCTCCACTACTCAATCACTTGGCTCATCTCCCGCTCTCGCTGAATCGCTACTCAAGCAAAATGTAGACGAAAGTAAGGTTCATTTCAGTTTTTCACACATAAGAATTGTTGACATACTTAAAACTTTTAAAATGTTAAACATGAAAAAGACTGCGGACCTTGATGGTCTTTCAGTAAAAGTAATAAATTGTATAATAGATTGTATTGCTCCACATTTAGTGTTTATTTTCAATAGTTGTGTCGATGGTGGTGTGTTTCCTGATTTGATGAAACATAGTAAAGTAATTCCTCTGTTTAAAGCTGGTAGTACATCTGACCCCACCAACTTTAGACCTATTTCAATACTACCAGTACTTAGCAAAATTTTTGAAAAAATTATCCTTAGTCAAATAACTACTCACTTCTATGCTAATAAACTTATGAATATTAATCAATTTGGATTCACACGGGGTCGTTCAACAACCGATGCCGGTGTTGACTCTAATCAGAAAATTACATCACTATGGCATAAGAGGAAATGCACTTAGGCTTCTGGAATCTTATTTGTGTAATAGGATCCAGAAGGTTGAGGTTAACGGCACTAGATCACCTGGGTCCACAGTCTGTATGGGCGTCCCGCAGGGTTCAATTTTAGGACCATTCTTGTTTCTCCTGTACATTAATGATTTGCCTTTTCTTGTTAAAGAGGCCCATGAGATCGTATTATTTGCAGATGACACATCACTTTTATTTAAAGTGAAAAGATATGACACTAATTATGACGACGTGAATATTGCGATCTCAAAGGTAGTTGAATGGTTCACTGCAAATAACCTACTCTTGAACGAGAAAAAAACCAAATGTGTTAAATTTACCTTGCCTAACGTTAAACAGTTTAATACCAATGTACAGGTTAAAAATGAAAAACTGGAAGTTGTAGAATCTACTGTATTCTTAGGTATCACTATTGACGCAAAGCTTCAATGGGGTCCTCATATTGATAAGTTAGCGAACAGACTCAGTTCAGCAGCTTACGCGGTTAAAAAAATCCGTCAATTATCGGACGTAGAAACCGCGAGAACCGTATATTTCAGTTACTTCCACAGCCTAATGTCATATGGCATTTTGCTGTGGGGTAATGCTGCCGACATTAATAAGATATTTGTCCTGCAGAAAAGGGCTGTTCGCGCGATTTATCAATTGAGACCTAGAATGTCTCTTAGAAATAGATTTAAGGAAATAGATATTTTGACATTTGCGTCCCAGTATATATTTAATAATCTTTTGTATGTAAAGAAAAATGAACAATTGTTTAAGAAAAATTGTGATAGGCACAATGTAAACACTAGAAGCAAACATAACTTGGATATACTAGACAGCCGTCTCTACAAAGTAACAAACTCTTTTATGGGTCAATGTATACGCTTCTACAATAAGATTCCCATGTGTATTCAAAACCTACCTTTAGAAAAATTTAAGACGATAATTAAACAAAAACTTTGTAAAAAGGGCTATTATAGAATTTTGGATTATCTGTTAGACAAGCAACCATGGGAATAAATTGCTCAGCTCCAGAGTTATTCAGATATTAAGTCAATTAAAATTAAAAGTAAGAAAATTTATATGATTGACTTAAAAAGAGCGACCCTCGGAGTTTCTTGCCTATTCTTCTCCTGAGGAAGACTGCACCTTTGCGAATAGGCGCAAAGCCAAAAGTGCTAATGTAATTCATAATATTGACGTGTTCAAGTATCATTTTATATGTTCAATGAAATAAACACTTTTGACTTTGACTTTGACTTTGACTAGAAAAACTTAAAATGTGTCAGCTGAACTCTTTCCAGGCATACTGTAAAAGCCAGTGAATGGGACGCGAGGGTTTCACTGTATTATGGGCGAATGGCTGACAACCTATCACCACTTTAATCATATTCCATCGTGAAAACAAAGCCTATACTGGAGCGAACGAAGACATTTCCAATGTCAAAATATTCTTGGATTTTACCCGAAACTAAGCATGGCTTGTACTATGGGTTCAGATAACTTATAACTTATAACTCGTACTACTTATTTACTTGAATATGTAATAATTATACATATAATGTATACAGAGAACCTTCTCAAATAATTCAAACCTAAATCGAACCCACAACCTTAAGATCAGTAGGCAAGGTCATTATCGACAGAGCTATCCGGATAGATTTTACTACACACATCTTTCCATAAACAAATAAACGTTACACACACAAAGGCCTACATTAAGGTTTTCCCTTGTGTCGTGGGTCCCTCGGAACACACATAAAGACAAACACAAACACCCATGGCCCGAGAACAAACATCTGCTTTTAACCCAAATATTTGCCCCGACTGGGAATCGAACCCAGGACCCATCGATCAAGAGGCAGCGCCACTACCACTCGACCAAACCGGTCGTCAAATCCTTCTGTGTCGTATAAGTATGATCAAGTACCACATACCTACTTGACTCACCCAGTTGTCAGAGTTTTCAAACCGCCATCCATCCATCAGAACGAACGTCAAATGTGGCGTCAAGTGGTTTCAGAACCACATGACGTTCTGCCTACCCCGTAAGGGTGGCGGACTCGGGAAATGAAAACGTTGGATCGAAAGAGAGTGTTTATTGCTCGGTGGTTGGCAGCCAAAGAGGCCGAGAGCCCCCGCTACAGAGCTTATAAAGCCGTTATAAACGCGCGCTATGTTCGTTTACAGCGTTCTTTATCCAAGCCATCTATTGGTTGCACCGTGAACTAAATATGTATTACAAACCAAGTTAGGGTCTTAGTACGGTGCAAATTGAATAGATGGCGCTGGGTGTAACAAAGGGATTATAGGCGTGAGTAAGTATATGGATGGATGGATGGCGGTTTGAAAACTCTGACAACTGGGTGAGTCAAGTACTTGATCATACTTGCACGACAAAGAAGGATTTGACGACCGGTTTGGTCGAGTGTAGTGGCGCTGCTTGTTGATCGACGGGTCCTGGGTTCGATTCCCAGTCGGGGCAAATATTTGTGTTAAAAGCAGATGGTTTTTCTCGGGTCATGGGTGTTTTTGTTTGTCTTTATGTGTGTTCCCAGGGACCAACGACACAAGAGAAAACCTTAATGTAGGCCTTTGTGTGTGTAACGTTTATTTGTTTAAGGAGAGATGTGTGTAGGAAACTCGTCCGGATAGCTCTGTTGATAATGACCTTGCCTACTGATCTAAAAGTTGTAGGATCGATTTTGGTTTGAATTATTTGAGAGGGTTCTCTGTATTTATGTATATTATCTAAATATATAAAAGGAGAAACTAACTGACTGACTGACTGAATGACATATCAACGCACAGCCTAAACGGCTAAACGTAGGCACTTGAAATTTGGAAGGGACGTAGTTTAGGTACCGTAGAGGTGCACTAAGAAAGGAATTCCCGAAATTCCCACGGGAACGGGAATTAGCGGGAAAATCCTTTTGTATGAAAAATCTAAACCGCTTAAGTTAGACGCTTGAAATTTGGCATGCAGGTACCTTAGCAAACTTAAAGCTTAGTTGCAACAGGATATTGCAAAATTCCCACGGGAACGGGAGTTAGCGGGAAAAAACTTTTGTAATCTGTTCAAAAGAAAAAATTAACACGCAAACGAAGTTGCGGGCATCAGCTAGTTATTACATATTCAAGTAAATAAGTAGTACGAGTTATAAGTTATCTGAACCCATAGTACAAGCCATGCTTAGTTTCGGGTAAAATCCAAGAATATTTTGACATTGGAAATGTCTTTTCGTTCGCTCCAGTATAGGCTCTGTTTTCACGAAAAAGTGTTATCCCCTTATATCTCAGAGAGTTGTAAATATTTAAAAAAGGCTCAAAAGACGCATATTTACGAGAGTTGTAAGTTGTAAAATGAATTATTCGAGAAAGTCAAAAACGAAAAAAGTTATGGCTGAAATAATTAAAAAAATATATAAATTTATCCGAATTTTTGATTTTGGCGCTCAATATTTTAGAAACGAAGAATGATATCAAAAATTTGAGAAATAGTCCTCTGGATAATTAAGTCAGCTACAATTTAAGCCTAAAACAAAGACGATCGGAGTTAGGGTTTGCTTTGCCGTGTAACCTAACCTTTTTGAAAAAAGTCAGAACGATTTTTTTTTGGATTCCGTAGATTCATTTCCGATGTGAGGCACGAAACCTGTGAATTTTTAAATTATTTTTCTGAAAATAAAACTTCGTAAAAAGTCATTTGTAAGCAAGACTCAAAAACTCAAGACGTTTCAAGTTTACTTCAGAGGGGCTTACAAGGAAAAATGTTTCGAATTCATAAATTAAATTGCACTTAACTTTTCCTGGTTTAAATAAATTGGATGACTAACACCGTAATGAGGTTTTTAAAAACCTTTTTAATTACACGCGAAGGAAGGGTGATTTTTTTAAAACTAACAGCTGGCACTGGGTTTGAATTTGTTAAAAAGGTTGAGGAAAATACATCTTCTTGTTCTTATCGTGTAGGTATAGTCAAGATGTGGCGAACTTGGCTAACCATGGTGTCAGAGGCTAACCGCACAATGGCCTCTGACTTGGTTTTAACGACTGTAATCAATCGGAGACCGACAGCTTAACATGCCCTTTGAAGCATGGAAACGCTCGTGATAAATTTCCACTTTGGTCACCCATCAGGTTCCCTGCCTCTGCGTACGTTGCTTAACCGATCAGTGACGGTTGAGATAAGCGAAAGCCAATGGGCTACGAGCGCTTCAGGAAAAAAGGAAAATACTTCATCGAACGAGTTTCACCTCTCTTTGACTCAAGTAGTAAAACAACTCGAAAATAATCTGCGTAAATCAATAATAGTAGATTACCCAACAAGTAAAAGCGGTGATAGCCCAGTTGGTAATGAGCCAGACTTGTAATACGAAGGTCGTGGGTTCAAATCCTGGTGCGGGCCTGTACCACTAAATTCGTCTTTTCGGATTTATGTACGGATTTCTAATTATCACTTGCTCAACGGTAAAGGAAAACATCGTGATGAAACCCGCCCGTCCAAGAAAACTTTCGAAAGACGAGCGGTCCACCAACCCGCAGTGGGCCAGCGTGGTGGACTATTGCCTAAATCCCCTTCGTGTTTCGAAGGGAGGCCCCTCGGTGGGGACGTATATGGGCTGATAAGAGGACCCAACAAGTGAAAAAAACGTGGATTCTTTTCGAGGCGCCGAGTTTTATCCTGAGAGGAGCGAAGGATTCTAAAGTTGAATCCTGAGCATAGCGAGGCATGCTAGAATAGAATCCTGAGCGGATCGAGGGATACAAGAGCCGAGATGATTTTTTTCTGTGACTGATTATGAATCAAATTTTATTATAAAGAGAGAGTATGCAACCTCTTAGCACATTTTCTTTTGTTTTCTTACTAAAATCCGTATATTCGCGCATGTTAACAAACAGCGTTTTATTCACTGTTTTTGAAGAATCACGCGCCCTTTTTCGAGTGTCAATAGTAAAAAAGATGCACCACAACACGAGGCGTGTGATTAAAAAATATTTCCCCTGGTTGTAGATGTAAATATTACCTATGAAATTGGCGTTTTCTATACTAAAAAATTTTTGGAAAACTCATTTTTTCGTACCAACGTTTACGGATTTTTCTCAGATATGCGAAATCCAAATTTAAAAAAATTTTGTGGGACGATTTGAAAAACGATAATTTAACTTTTAAATTACTAAGTTTATTGAAATTTGTAATTGTAACTAAGGTATAGCAAAAAAAGGCAACGTACACAGGCGGGGAACCTGATGGGTGACCAAAGTGGCAAATTAACATGAGCGTTTCCGTGCTTCGGAGGGCACGTTAAGCTGTCGGTCCCGGCTGTTGTCGATTGACTACAGTCGCAAAAACCAAGTCAGAGGCCATTGTGCGATTTGAAAACTGTGACACCAGGGTTAGCCAAGTTCGCCACACACTTTACTATACCTACACCATAAGAAGAAGAAGCAAAAAAAGGCACTGAAACGGGCAATACAGTAAACAAGCTATGTTTGAGCTTCGTTTTCAGTAAATAAATCTAAAGTAAAAATTTATAAATATCACTGAAACTCCGTTATATGACCAAGTTTGTTACATAAAAGCTATTCAATCAAAAATATTATGAACAAAATAAAGATTGATAAAATATCGCCAGTTTCATAGTGAAGGACCTAATAATAGGTCCTCTGCCCACAAATTCTTCCTTTCTACAATCGACAAAAGTATTCCTGTCACTGTCATATGTACAGCGCAAGAAGCGACGTAAGTGGTAGGGGTAAAAATGTACCCAAAAAGGGATAGTTTTGCGATTTTTCGGTTATATCTCGTGAAGGACTTACAATATCGAAAACTGTCCTTCATAAAAGTTGGAGGGCATTTAATCTTACGTAGGATAATACCAGATTCATAGTTCTCGTGCTTTAGCTCATCAAAGTTGGATAAAGGGTCAAGCAGGCTAAGCGAACAAGAGTGGCCCCCTAACGACGGATTTGGTCATTCTTTCAGGCGGTATACTGGCAGGCTCTAATATCAGTCCTCGATCTTCTTTTGTTTTCAAGTTATTTAGGATAATGTCAAAAAATTAGGGTATCACTGAAAGTGTCATATTTTCTAAATTGTTTAAGTTAGAGTAACCAAACAAAATCATGTTTAATAATAATAAAATAGACTACAAAATGCATATTTTTAACTTGCATCCTATCCTTAAACTTCATTATAAAAAAACGATTTTTCTTTTTCTAAAAAATTAAATCAGAGTATCACTTAAAGTGTCATATTTTGTAAACTGTTCAAGTTAGATTAACCAATAAAATCATATTTAATAGTAATAAAATAGACTATAAAATACATATTTTTAACTTGCATCATATCCTTAAACTTCATTATAAAAAACGATTTTTCTTTTTCCTAAAAAATTATCAAGAGTATCACTTGAAGTGTCATATTTTGTAAACGGTTCATGATACTGTTCATGATAGAATAATAAAAAAGTATGCATTTTGTAGTCTATTTTATTATTATTAAACATGATTTTGTTTTTTTTTGTCGACGGCCGGTTTGGTCGAGTGGTAGTGACGCTGCCTCTTGATCGGCGGGTCCTGGGTTCGATCCCCAGTCGGGGCAAACATTTGTGTAAAAGCAGATGTTTGTTCTCGGGTCATGGGTGTTTGTGTTTGTCTTTATGTGTATTCCAAGGGACCCACGACACAAGGGAAAACCTTAATGTGGGCCTTTAAGTGTGTAGCGTTAATCTGTTTTGTTTTGTTTGGTTTTGTTTATTTATGAAATCAATGAAATGAAATAAACTTGAACACTTTACAAAATATGACACTTTCAGTGATACCCTAATTTTTCGACATTATCCTAAATAACTCGAAAACAAAAGAAGATCGAGAACTGATATTAAGCATAGAGTGATCTCAGGGCATGCCAGTATACCACCTGAAAGAATGACCAAATCCGTCGTTATGGGGGCCACTCTTGTTTGCTTAGTCTGCTTGACGCTTTATCCAACTTTGATAAGCTAAAGCATGAGAACGGGTAGTCCAAAAAATATGAATCTGGTCTTATCCTATGCAGAATTAAATGCCCTCAAACTTTTATGAAGGACAGTTTTCGATATTGTAAGTCCTTTACGAGATATAACCGAAAAATCACAAAAATATCCCTTTTGGGGTACATTTTTACCCCCCACCACTTACGTACACCTCCGCCGAGGGGGAAAACTTTTTTTGGCAACAAATGCCAACAAATTAAGCTTATTTGGCAACAAATGAAGCTATTCAAACCATAAAACCTTTTGTAGGAATTAAATCCGATTTGAATTCTAAGCCGATTGGGCTATGAACATACAAAATGTTACTTGAACACGTCAGTATAGAAAAATACATTAGCACTTTTTAACTTTGCGCCTATTCGCAAAGGTGCAGTCTTCCTCAAGAGAAGAATCTTAATTGACTTAATATCTGAATAACTTTGGAGCTGAGCAATTTATTCCTAAGGTTGCTATGCCCTTGTCTGATTACATTGAATATAATTATTACTAAGTAGTCATACAACAATGCTTTGTAGTTCAAAGTGCTGAGTTTGATGTGTTCTTAAGTATTGGGGTGACTTAGATGAACTTAATGACGTGAATCACGACATTAGAAACATATTTCAAAATAAATTTAAAGAAATAGGTACCAGCCAAGGCAACTATAGCGAATGAATTCAGAACTATTTTAATAAAACATTTAAAAAAATAGTTTATGTAAGTGTCATGTCATTATTTTGAGGGTGAATGTTCTTGTTTTCCGAAAGAGGCGAAAATTAGAAAAAAAATTGTGAAAACTAGAACGCCTGATAGTGTATTCCAAATTTCAAAATACGATAAAACATCCACAGAATAGACAATAAAATGCATCATTTTCCTTGAATATCATTTCCATCGTCATATCTGTCCAATTTATGGACAGATCATCTCGCAACGCGGACACGATGCGGAGTTATTGAGCATCAAACTATAGGAGCCGTAAAACTGCCACGAGGCGATTGCTCCGTAAAATAAGGAATGCGATGGATGGACAAGATTATAGCAATCATCAAGATTGGTGATGAAATCTGGGCAGTTATAGAGCACGTGCTCCAAGATGAATCCATTAATAAAGCTACATTTCGACAAAATGTCAATACGTAGTTTTATCTTTAGGTTGTTTTATTCTGTCGTAAATAGCTATTTTTATATATTTAGGGTAAACTAATAAACTTTTTGATTAGGCAAGCGGGTCTTTAGGTGAACCATGGTATGTTTTATTCACCGAATCATTTTTTTTGTCAGCCCAAAAACGAATTTTCTTAGACGTTCTGGTTTCATCACGATGTTTTCCTTCACCGCTGAACAAGTGATAATTAATGAGAAACCCGTACATAAATTCGAAAAAAATTATTTAGTGGTATAGGCCCGCACCAGGATTTGAACCCATAACCTTACGGTTACAAGCCTGGGTCATTCCCAACAGGGCTATCACTCCGTTATCAAATAATTTACAAAAAATAAAAAGATTTCGTAAATGACAATCCAGGTTGAGATTTCTTACGCATATAGAAGTATCTACTTTCATTCTAAAAGTGGTAAAATCTCACCTGTATTGGACACCAGCACACAGCAAAGACGACCACAACCACAACCACCATTCTGGTGACCTTCTTTCTCCCCCTCCTACTTTCCGCAGACACCCTGCCCCCTGGAGCACTCTTCCACAGCCTCGTCAGCATACACATGTACAAAACACTTATCAGCGCCAACGGAATCACATAAGACGATAGAAAAAATGACATCTGGAACCCCAGCTTACTATATCCCTGTTCCTCCAAAAATACGCACGAAGAATGATTCCTATGGAAATAGGAGTATTCTCTTTCTCCGTGACAGATCCCTACTGGGATCGCGGTGGTTAATATCACCACCCATATACAAGCTATCGCTAGTAATGCGTTCTTCTCTGTTCTTATTGACATAGAAGCTATAGGGTGAACTACCGCCATAAATCTGTCCAAAGACATGAGGACTAAGGTGTAAACTGACGCGTGAGCTGTTACTACGATGAAATATTGGACAACTTTGCACCACCAGTCTCCAAATGGCCATCTTGGCATAACGTAATCGGTGGCAGTAAAAGGCACGCAAAATATAACGAAGAGAAGATCAGCTACAGCCAAGTTTATGATGAGCAGGTTGGTGGTCGATCGCATGCCAGGGTTAGCAGCGACCACAAGGACCACCAAGGCATTTCCAACCAATCCAACGATACCAATAAATCCAAAGAAGATTGGGACCACTCTCGACACAACTTTCTCCAAAAGTTCTCCATTGTCGTAATCGCTGGTATAGTTGCAGTGGAGGTGTTGTAGTTCCTCTGATGTCAGGTTCAAGCATATGCTGTAGAATTCCTCCTCGGAAGGATCCATTTTTAAAAGATTATCTTCTCATTTTTGGCTACCTGAAACAATGAAAAGGATCAATTAGTGTTATTTTGTTGAAGTAATATTTTTTGTAGTTCTTGGCGTTACTAATTAAACCACTCTTCGACAGATACTTTAAAGTCCGAACCCAATAAATACAACCTGTAGAAAATACTTATTATCTACTATCAATTGTAATAGCCTATTGGTGGGAGAGTTCACAGAAAAGAGTAGTTCTTGTTTTAACAACACTGTACAATGCAACCATTGTTTAGCGCTAAAATATAATGTAATAAGTTCCTATGGACGATGTTCAGTTTTGAAACGATTTCGATAGGAAGATAACTTTCTGGCAAACAGTCTCATATAAAAGTGGTCGTGATGATTATAATACAAATATTAATTTTATTATTTGTTATATCAGCAAATTCAGATGAGTTCGACGGATTCTTAGGAGAATGGATGGGACTGGTAGTGTTTACGTCTACAAACTTTACGAAAGAAATTCCAAACTGCTTAAAGTTCGTTATCAAAAAAGTTGACAACGTTCCTTGTAAATGTGAAGGTGAAAACAACGGGGCCCTGTTAAGTGTAAAGGGTATAGGGGGTCCTGCAAATCTTGCAGTTGTTATTGCTAACAACAGTGTTGATGTGTATAATAACCGACAATTTTGCAAATGCGGAAAAGATAGACATTGTATAGTTTTTTTCCGTAAATACGGAGATGATTTCTTTGTTTTAAACCAACAACTCTACGTAAAACCTGAAGTGTCACGGAAAATATTACTACAAAATATTGCATTACTTGGAAGAAACGAAGTCTCAGAGGATGAGAGTAATAACATTATAAACCAGTTTGAAGATCTAAGACACAAAAGTCGTCGTATGCATATTTGCAAGAGAAACTTAACTTTAAAAATGTGAACACCTAGGCATAATGATTCAAAGTGTTGTGTTGTGTTGTGTTGTGGTTTATTGTTTGCGCTCATAACTGAACTTGTAACCGACAGTGTTCTTCTTTATTATTATTATAAGAACTAAGAAGGGTTAACTTTTTACCTCAATCTTGACCAAGGTCATAATTCGACGATGGAGCGAGTTAACCTAGAAAATACCTATTAAGGCACTGGTACTCCCACATACCGATGGAATACAGCATAAGCTGTTTGGCGTCTGATATCGGTAGGAACCAGATGGCCCTTTACAGAGACTACTATTGTACCACACTAATAAATAATAAACTTATCTAAACTTAAATATACCTACATATAAAAAAAGGGTTGGCTTTAATAGGCCTCCACTCAGCAATGTTGTGATCCGTTTTGGGACTACAACGCTGATCTTCCGTGGATACCCGCAGAGAGCGCTTACCGTATATACGTAAGTATATTAATATTTTTTTTTTGAATAATATAAGTATTTTTATTTACTTTTTTTCAGAAGTTAGAGTATTTTCCCTCTACGTGGAATTAACTATTTCACCTGTATAATCTAAATAAATGGCAATAAATCATATCAGTTATTTCCTCAGTTACTGCTTTGTAAAAATTAAATGTTGAACGAGACTCTTCGACGCTTCGCTCTTGTTTAAAGGGGGCTCACGTTATACATTTCTTAACATACTTGTTTTAATTCAAAACTATTTTGATAAACGACTTCAAAAAAAGAGGAGGGTGCTATGTTCGACTGTATGTATTTTTTTATTGTATGTTCACCGATTTCTCTGCCAATTATAGAACGATTTTCAAATTTATATGGGACTACCTCTGGAGTACACTCCAGAGGTAGTCCCATATAAATTTTATTGAAAATGATTCAGCGCTTAAAAAAATAATAATACTACAAACCAGAACATCATCTAAATAAATGAGTGACGTTTTCGTTTGTGGTTATCTGCTAATAGGCATTGTAGTCTGCAAAAAATACTAGTTAGGTATCTACTGTATGCGATTGAAGTCGGTGACTCATACGTCTTTAATGTGGAAAATTATCTTATTGAACATACCACGTCCAGTTATAGCATCCACCATAAAGAACTCTCTTTAAAAAAATTACGCCATCTAAAACGAACAAAGCGTTTACAAAGATGACATCACGTAGAACTATCCAGAAGGGTTTCAAATCGAGAACGAAGTGTGATTCGAGTCATTTACTCGAGTAAGGGCATGTGCTCACGAGATTCCTCCATTCGATACCGTGTCGCGGTAATAGCGGTCTATCAAATGCTGAGGGCGAAACGTGCCAAGAATTTAAAGAAGCGGTTTATAGGGTCAGGAAAAATTTACTAAGTTTCAAATATTAGGATAAGATGAATAAGGGCCGATTTTTCAATCATCAAATAAAAGTTATCAGACTGATAAATTAATAACTAGCAAAAATAAATGTTTATTTATTTATTTATTTATTTATTTGGCTGACCAACAGCAAGAACACTGGTACATGTATTACTTATGCTAACTTAATTTAGAACTAAGTGCCTTACCACTTACAGGACAGCACAACATGCACAGTTTATATTAAGCGACTTAAACAAACATGAATACATAAGATCTAAACACAATGAAGTTAAGTTTTACTAAGGTTATACATAGCGACAGTAGAAAGTACAAATTCGTTAAAGTAATTTATAAAGCAGCATTTTTATCTAATACATTCTTTTTAATCTTAGCCTCTGAATCTATATTTAAATCTAAAATATCTGAATACAACTCATGTAATTTATACATTCTAACAACAGAGTAATGCAATTTTAAGTTAGTGCGGCAGGGACCAGACGCAAATAGTTTTTTCTTAGTGCTTTGTCGCGGTATTTTGCTTGGAATGTAGAAACTAATTTTTGATAATAACTCTGGACAGTCAATTTTTCCTGTGATTAATTTATGCAGAAATACCATGTCAAGCATTTGTCGACGGGATTCGAGAGATGAAATTTTAAAAAATTCAAGTCTTTTTTTATACGAATTTAATCTTCTGCACATGTTATAATTATACGCAAGGTGTTTAGTGAAACGCTTCTGCAACCTTTCTATTCTATCTATGTGTTTCTTATAAGTTGGCGTCCAAACTATACTACAGTATTCCAAATGGCTCCTTACTAATGCATTGTATAAAATTTTCTTAGTTTGAGGTTGTTTAAAACTTTTAGATTCTCTTAGAACAAAACCAAGCATACGAGAAGACTTTGAGATTAAATGATCCATATGATTAACAAAAGTTAGTTTACGGTCTATTATGACACCTAAGTCACGAATCTGGTCAACTTCAACTAGTTGTTCATTGATTAAACTGTAGACTGTTTTAATTATTTTACTATTCTTTGTGAACTTTATATGACTACATTTTTTGACATTTAGAGCCATTTTATTATTTGCACACCATACAGTTAACCTATTTAGATCTGCTTGAAGAGCGTTTGAATCAGCTAAACTTCGTATTTCTTTTATAGCCTTCAAATCATCCGCAAACATGTTATCCAAAACACAACACTGACATCAGGGACAGATATCTTTCCATTGATGGTATTAAATGATATTCGACGAATAACTTTTATCTGAGGATTGAAAAATCAGCCCTAAAGGGCTGTATAATTTTAGTACATACATAAGCCCGCGCCTCTGAAGACTGCACCTTTGCGAATAGGCGTAGAGTCAGTAGGGTCAAAAGAACGAATGCGTATGTATGTATTTAAATCGTTTAATGTATGTTTGTATGTATTTCATTGTAATCTTGACTTGTTTTAAGCCAAGATTGATTTTGTTTTCCTGAATGTCTTATAAAGTAAAGTTTTTTTCAATTCTATTCTATTCTGTTCCATTCGGGGTAGGCAAGAACACACATTGGCTTCTTTACTCCTAGAGAATATCACATACTTTTAGCGATAAAGAAAATGATATAGAACTATGTTTTATGTTCTGTTATTTGTACTGTATTTTTTACCGTGTGGTGATCGGATGAGAATAACACCACCCCATTTCTTTCCGTGGGTGTCGTAAGAGGCGACTAAGGAAACACAAATGAGACCTGCCTCCTATTAATCCACCTCAGGCAACGACATCGCAATTAGGTCTGAATCCGAGGTGGCGTCCTATGGTCTCATGCCGTGTGGTAGGCTCTGTAAAGGGTCGTCTGGTTCGCGACCACCCTCCTACCGAAGTCCGACGCCAAATAGCTTGCTGTGTTCCGTCGGTGCGTGGGAGTACCAGTGCCTTAATAGGCATTTTCTGGGTTAACTCGCTCCATCGTCGACCTTATCTATGACCTAGGTCAAGATTGAGGTCAAGGGTTAACCCATCTTATAATAAAAAAAAAGTATGTTTCAGTGTGCAAATAAAGTTGTATTGTATACTTTATTTAATTTTTTAACGGACTCCAAAAATCCTTTCGTTAACTTTCCGAAATTATAAAAAAAACATAGTTAATGATCACTGGATCTTTATATAAATCTTAAAAAATAATTTTCGAGTGGTAGTGGCGCTGCCTCTTGATCGACAGGTCTTGGGTTAGATTCCCAGTCTGGGCAAATATCAGATGTTTGTTGACTAGTCATGGGTGTGGTGTTCGCATATATTACAAGGGACCCGCGATTCAAGGGAAAAGTTTAGTGTGGGCCTTTGAGTGTCTCAGGTTTATTTTATTCTTTTTTGTTAGGAATTTTCATCCGCTTAGGTGTACCCGAATCCGAAGAGCATGTATGAAGCGAATTATGAATGTAGAGGAAGCGAAAGAGATGTGTTTGGATCCTAGTAAGTGGCAATCTGTGGTCTCTGCCTACCCCAATGGGCCAAAACCGTGAGCTTATGTATGTATATAAGTATGTATTTTCATCCGAAGCCCAATGGGAGATTTTTTCCAGTAGGGAGTGACATATATCATTCACCGTAATGATATGATCTTCTTCTTATAGTACAGGTATTAGTCAAGTGTGTGGCAAACTTGGCTAACTCTGGCGTCAGAGTTCTCAAACCGTGGAATAGCCTCTGACTTGGTTTTAACTTTAGCAACTGCAATCAATCGACAACAGCCGGGACCGACAGCTTAACGTACCCTCCGAAGCACGGAAACGCTTCTGCTGATATGATGATTTTCATGACAAATTCCTACATTCACGGGTGAGTTTGCTCCCAATACGGTTCTATGAAAGGGTTTGTAGCTTTCCGTGCTTCGGAGGGCACGTTAAGCTGTCGGTCCCGGCTGTTGTCGATTGACTACAGTCGTTAAAACCAATTCAGAGGCTATTGTGCGGTTTGAAAACTATGTATGACACCAGGGTTAGCCAAGTTCGCCACACACTTGAATATACCTACACGATAAGAAGAAGAAGCTAAAACATTTCAAAAACTCAACAAATAAATGAGTTGCAATACATCAGGGTAGAATTAAACGTATTTTATTTATAAGTTGGACGTGGGTTGAGAAATAGATGAGTAGGATATTCTGAGCATCACGTAAATAGACCCGTGTGTTTGTTTATTTGGGATTTGATTTCTTCTAGGAAATATACGGAGCCATTAGTGATACCAGAGTTATTGCACTTTCCTGTGGGTTTATTTTATTATAGTTTTCTTCATTAGATAGATATATAAGAAATTTATTTCCATCACAGTACACACTTACACAGAGAAGGTACAGAAAGAAACAAACACAAAAGCAACGATAGAGTTTAATAATACAACAAACAAGGAAATAAGGAACAAATAAATGACAAATAGCAAAGAAGTAAAGAAAGTTAGCGGTGATAGCCCAATTTGTAATGAGCCAGACTTGTAATACGAAGGTCTCGGGTTCGAATCCTGGTGCGGGCCTGTACCATTAAATTCGTCTTTTCGGATCTATGTACGGATTTCTAATAATCACTTTCTCAACGGTGAAGGAAAACTTCGTGATGAAATCCGCCCGTCCAAGAAAATTCATTTTCGAAAGACGAGCGGTCCACCAACCCGCATTGGGCCAGCGTGGTGGACTACGGCCTAAATCCCCTTCGTGTTTCAAAGGAAGGCCCGTGCCCCTCGGTGGGGACGTATATGGGCTGATTAAAAGAAAAAAAAAAAAGAAAGTACCTAACAGATAAGATAAGCACAGAGACATAGAATATAGAAATAGAATATAATAATAAAACATAGAAAATCTGTGCTGCAGGATTTTTTTAAATTTTTTTCTCTTGTCCCTATCGCTCAATCTTTTTCGAAATTATCCAGCATCTCTTCTTCTAATCAATGGCGTCTCGATAGCGGTGGAATGACAATTGTGACCATTTTGGACGGCCGGTTTGGTCGAGTGGTAGTGACGCTTCCCCTTGTTTGGCGGGTCCTGGGTTCGATTCCCAGTTGGGGCAAATATTTGTGGAAAACGGCGACAAAGTCGCGCGGCACGCCATTCGGCTGACGCTGAAACTTCAATTTGATTGCGCGAGGGCCCCACGCAAAGGCTTGCTCGCCTTCTGGCGTTGTCATTGTTGAAATTTTTTTTTAAATATGTACAGTACACGTACATACCTACCTTGGGGAAAGTTTTTGACTCTCTTGGGCTAATTCATGGCTAATTCACATCTTTATTTTCCGCTAAATCATAAGTAACCCAAAGAACGTTTGTTTATAACATTTCTAAAGAAAAAGCAGAGAAACTTAAAACTTCAAAACAAATATTATTTATTAGTACTGCAATACAAATACTGCAATACAAGTATGCAAAATTTTGCATAATATGCATTATTATAGCATTGTTTATAAAGTAGTGAGGACGCTAGAATAAAGGTTTTTTTTCACCAACCCATATACGTCCCCACCGAGGGGCACGGGCCTCCCTTCGAAACACGAAAGGGATTCAGGCCATAGTCCACCGCGCTGGCCCAATGCGGTTTGGTGCTCGTCTGTTTGAAAACATATTTTCTTGGACAGGCGGGTTTCATCACGATGTTTTCCTTCACCGTTGAGCAAGTGATAATTATTCTGAAAAGACGAATTTAGTGGTACAGGTCCGCACCAGGATTTGAACCGGCAACCTTCCGATTACAAGTCTGGCTCATTACATACTGGGCTATCACCGCTTTAATTAGGTATATTGAAAAACAGAATACTGATTGCCTTAACATGAGAGGTAGAATTTTTGAAGTGAAAACTTCTTTAGCGGCGTTGAGCACTTTTAGTATGGGAAAAAAATAAATAACTCGCGATGAACTCGCGCCAGATCGTCAGATGTCACTTGACCGTGATCGAAAATGCGTAGAATAGGGTTGCCACCTTTTTGAAGTGAAAACTTCTTTAGCAGCGTTGTGTACTTTGAAGCATGGGTGGAAACCCGGACGGATGGCAGCCCTGTGGTAAAATTATCTCTGTGACTGATGTCAACGATGTCAACAATTATTCGCACATAGTGCGCAAATACCGATAGACTATTTTACTGAATTAAAAGTAGACAGTTTGGTCGAGTGGAAAAGTGACCAGATTGTAAGCAACAGGTCGAGGGTTCGAATCCTGATAGAATAACGGACTCTTTTTGTGTATTTTGTTTTATTTCCATACTAGCTTTTCGCCCGGGACTTCGTTCCCGTGGGAATTTTCCCGTCAATTTTCCAATGTTTTTAATAGTTATTCTGCTATTCGGGGTGGAGAGAAATACAACAAATCAAAAACCATGGAAATCGGTCCAGCCGATCTTGAGTTATAAGTGGTGTAACTAACACGACTTTGTTTTATATATTTAGATTAATGCACAACGTTAATGTTCAAGACGAGTTAAGTTTTCACTTCTGTCGGCACTCCCGGAGTGCAACCCGTTGTTTTTTTTTTTAGAGAACGCCGTGTCGTTGGGAAAGTTGTTCAGTTTCATGGGAGAATCACTCCTAAAGTTAAACAAAGTCAAAATTTAGCTGCCAATTGTTTTCAGCCATACTGTAAGAATCAGTTTTTGGTTTATGTGGTTATGGTTATCTTGTGGGACAAAAGGTATACAGGGTGTAAAAGACAGCTGAGCAAAAACTGAAACCCTGGATTCAGACAATCATTCTGAATGATATTCAAGTGAAAATTTTTCCCGGACAATTTTTTTTCTAAATGTTGTTTAATATTTTCTGCTTACATTTTTTATTATTTAATCGAATACACTCCATTTTGCAATAAAAAATAATCATAACAACGTAAAACACGAAAACCAGCAATTTACATCACAATTCGATAGCAGCGCGGCGCGGTGGGATCGGGGTGCGGTTTCGCGAAACGTTGCGTAGCGCCAAAGTTACTAAATAATGAAAATTGCTTAACATGACGTTTCCAGGAATAAATAATTACTTACCTGTAGCTGATGATAGTTATGGGTAGATTCCACCATTTAAGTATTTGCTAAGCTGCCCATTATACAATGTATAGGTAATGGTGATAAACAGAATTTAAAAAATAGAACTCTCTAGGAACATATAACTTTTCAATTTACAAGACTGTCATTTGTTTTTTCAATTTGGCGAGGTTCAGAGTATTGTGTGTCGCTATTATAATGAACTAACTCGTGAACATTTTCGCTCAATGATTTTTTACGATTTTTGCTGCGTCTCTGGCAACTCTCTTGTAGTCAACAACTACAAGAGAGTTGCCAGAGACTTCAACTGGCGTTTAATGATGAAGACCCATCTCGTAGCTCTGTGTATTTGTGGTTTGGAGAATTTTTGAGAATCTGTCCTTGTGCGAACAAAGGACGCCAACTAATTGAGACAGACAAAAAAATTACCTGTCAGCAAATACGTACTGTGTTAGGCAATTTCATGAGCAACTGAAGGTTCGGAAGCTTTGCACTCGATGGATACCGCATGATTTAACGGAAGACCAGAAACGATTTTAGGTATCGCGTTAAGGTGCCGCTAGGTTTAGAAGGGAGGAATAAAGGTCCCTTTTTTCAAGTTTTTGCTCATAACTTGAAAACTACTTTAGGGACTAAACTTTCAGATATGAAAGGTCATTAAATTGCCCATAACTTTGTAATTCGTAACATTTCTGCAAATTGTGTGATTTTTAAGTTACACCCTTGTCAACGTATGTAAAATTTGCGTTACACAAAAAATTAACACTAAATCTTCCAAAATACTTAAATCAACAACGGGCTATATCCTACCATTGTAAATTCCTACCATTGTATATCCTACCATTGTAAATTCTAATCTCTTCCTAGTAACACGTTTAGTGCATAATATATTAACGAAACGACCTCTAACGCCATAAAAATAAATATTTTATTGCCAGGCCAATTTGTGTTCATCACTTCGAAATGTTTTTGCGTTCTTTTCCTCATAAATATTGTTTAGTCGGTGATTACTGTTAACGTTTTAGAATTTATTGCGTCATTTGAAAGGGTATGTAGTATATTTTGGGAAAGATTACTTTAACAATTTTTCATCCACTTCCAATCAAACAGTGACAGTGTATTCAGGAGAAACGAAAGAAAAAACAGTGACAGTGCGTCAGGAGTAATAAGTCTGGAGTCTACCTATGCCGGTGGGTCATAGGAATCTTGATTTACCCGTGGACCCACCACCGCTGCTTTTGCAGTCAGTGGGACTATGGGCAAAAAAAATCCCCGTGGACCCACCAGTGGGTATCGCCAGTGGGACCACGGGTCGCGAGTCCATATTTCAGTACTTACCTAAATGTAATTCTTCATAGTGTATTTTAACCCCGACAAAAAGAGGGGTGTTTTTAAGATTAACGTGTGTATCTGTGTGTCTATGTATCTGTAGGTTTGTGTATATGTGTCTCTCTCTGTGACATTATCGCTTCTAAACAATTTTAGTTTTTTTGAAACCTGACGTAATTGAGATGGCTCTTAGCTTTTGATGTAATAGATCTGTAGCCCGCGGACATTTATATTACGAAAAAGGTTACCGTTTGTCTTTGTGAAATTATTATAGATTTCGTCATTTAAATACTAAAAGTGAGGTCTTAATGACCGCAACCCGCCGTAACCGTATGTATTTATAAGTTAAAAATCTCCATATATGCTAGTTATTTTCATTTTTGGGTTACCGTTTCAAATTAATACATCTGTTAATAGGCCCTCTGAACAAACTATATACCTATTATAAGACGATTTCTGTGGCCGGTTTCGATTTTAAGACTCATTTCTTCTTCATGGACCAGTCTTAAAATCTAAACCGGCCACAGAAATAGATATATGGTGTGTTCAGAGGGCTTATTAACACATATACCTATACATTTGAAACGGTAACTCAAAAATGTAAAAAAAATCACTACATAATATGGTTACGGCGGGTTGATTTGTATTTTTCTATGTTTGTATTTTTCTATGTAACGAGTAGGCTCCGAAACTACTGGACCGACTTTAAAAATTCTTTCACCATTAGGATACTTCATTATCCCTGAGTAACATAGGCTACATAATTTTCCCGAATTCCCACGGGAATGAAGTCCCGCGCGGGAAGCTAGTAGTATACAAGGTGTTTCAAAAAAACCCAAAAAAAAGAAATTCTAACATTTAATTTTAAAAGTGAAATAGTCGCAACTCTAGTAATCAGTTGCACGGTTTGACATCGTTCAAAATGAAAGTTTCATATAATTAATATGACATACTTGTCATATTGTAATGTAATAGAGCTGCGCAATAAGCAACATTTTAATTAATTTTGAATTATCTTTTTTTGGGTTTTTTTGAAATACATTGTATAAAATGGCGAAATCTATAATAATTTCACTAAGACAAACGGTAACCTTTTTCGTAATATAAATGTCCCCGGGCTACAGATCTATTGTAAGCTATCGAATATCCGGGATTATATAAAATTTTAAATTTTAGAGTTATTGAGTATAGGAGCACTGGCAAGGCAATATGCGATGTGGATATTGAATGTAGTTAAAGAAATCACTCGGATTGGCATCAAAATGTAAGTATAATGGCGAATGCTGTGTAATTACATCCTTATAATGCCAACTTATGACTACGTTAATACGTAAGGGTTTTTCTATATCAGAGAAGTATATCTTATACAGGGTGGTCCAAATAGTGACGTTCAAAAATTTTTTTTAGATTCCTCACCCCCGGATGAATCCGAAAACACCCCATGTATGTTCCGCGATTTTTTGTAGTTTAGAATTTATGATTTTTCGAAAGCGTTTTTTCGAATTTTCTCCCAGCGCTACTTAAAAAAAATCATAACTTAAAAACGCACTAAGAAAGATTTTTTTCGAGATTCAACCCATAAGGAGGTGAAATGGGGGTTCAAATTTTGTATCGAGAGAACAATTTTTTTTGACATTTTGACGCGAAACGTCGTCAAGATATACCTTGAAACACTTGTTTCGCGATTTTTCGAGAATCATCCCTTAGGGGGCAAGAATGAAATGGATGATTAAAAGAGTTCTTTGCGGGAGCGAAGCTGCCGAAAAAAGCAAGTTAATATAATTTTGTATAAACAAAACTGAAACAAACGAATAAGCTGTTTTATCTAGATGAAAGGCGCTCAGACCTGGCTCAAACTATCACCTGTCAAAACTACACCAGCCGAAATAGACTTAATCTGTATCATTTTGTATAACGCCGTCCAAAATTCCATTTGATACGAAAATGAGCTTTGTTTCCAAGAGATTAGATGGCATTTTCCCATCAAGTTTTAGAGCTTTGGAGTCTGTTTTGATAAGTCTTCTCTTGACGTACAGATGTATTGTAAGAGTCTAGATGGACGTTAAGTGCTTTTAGCTTGTTGAAATATTACATTATGAGTAAGGATTATTTCAGTCAGCCACTTGAATAATAAATAAATAAAAAGCACTTTATTTTCAAAAGCTATATTTTTTTTCTTATCGTGTAGGTACTTATAGTCAAGTGTGCTCCAAACTTGACTACCCTGGTGTCCGAGTTTTCAAACCGCCAAATGGCCTCTGACTTGGTTTAACGACTGTAGTCAATCGACAACAGCCGGGACCGACGGTTTAAGTCGTTAAGCCCCCCTAATTACGAAAACTCTTGTGATGAATTCCCACTTTGGTCACTTACAACTAAATTAAAACAAAAAGTGCAACCTCAAGACTCAACGTGTTACTGTGGCATAGCAATCAGCAACTGATATTCTGTCCTGGCCTTTTCCAAACATTTGCTTATATATTAGAGTATAATAATAGTACATTATGTTACAAGTGTGCTAAGTTGGATATTACATTAGAGAGCGAGGGCTCAACGGAGCCGAGAATGTAATATCCAATGCGCTCGCGTGTCATACGACGTTTTTCAACACATTTGCGAGGAAAGAAATAAATATAAATTTTCCTTTGACATTGGCGGCAACAAACTATCACTTGCATGTTGCGCCTTGTATTTTTGACGGTGTACCCACGTAGGTTTCCTGTTTTGCACTTTAAGAAGACATTTTTTGTGTTGTAGATATTTCTGACAATTATCACAATCTGATGAAAAAAATGCCGTTTGTGAAAATCAAGTGAAAACATCTGAAAACAGGTGCGATTTTTTTTTCTTTTTTCGCTCGCTAAATGAGATTTACACTAACTATGCCAGCCAAATAATCAAAAATACTGAAGTATATATTTTCACCATTTTAGCATACATCAATGATAATCTTCTGTTAATTTAAATAATTTAGTGGAATTATATTTTTATTTACAAATAGTTTAATATTTACACTTAATTTTAAATAAAAAATAAGATAAGATTTGATCTCTTTGCTGAAATTTAGAAAAAAAAACATTACGTACTAGTGTTTTATTTTTAGTATGCACGGGCTGGGTAAAACATATCATTGTGAGCCTTAAAATAATGACATAAGACCCACTTTATGAGCTAATGTGTTGAAAAAGGCATTTATATATAGGGGAGAACCTAATTCACGCGGCCAAAACCATGAGAGAGAGTGTGTCAGAAATACGAATAGCGATGGAGAAACAGGTAAATATGTAGTTCGATTATGAAACTAGTAAAATTAAAACTTTCATAGGAGGTTTATACCGTAGAGGTATACAAACTTTATAGTACTTAGCCAACAACAAGATACAGACTATGTACTTGTATGTATCAAACCAACACAACTGTTACAATGATACTTCTCCACACGGGATATGATGATGCTGATGTAACACAATGATATACTTCCTTCTTACTTATAATATAAATGTAAAAGTGTGTTCGTTTATTTGCTTGTCTATCCATCACGTCATAAAGGATCACAGTATTATTTTGCAAAGGGATAGTTAGAGGACTGGAAGTGACGTATGCTAATTTACGTTGAGATCGAACTCGCTGGGTGAAATATAATAAACTATAAAAATCATATACTGGTCAGAAAGTTTGTCATATGTATTGCATGCCAATCTATGTACTTTCCTAAACAAAAATTTAGGTTTCCGACTAAAAGAAAAGAAAGAATTTGTTTAAAAGTCGAAATCCGTAAACCAAGGCTGTAATTGAGTCTGAATATCTCCCAAAGGGCCAATGAAAACTCAATAATGGTGGGTAGTCTAACTTCCTTGCTGTTTTTAATTCACAACAAAAAAGAGGGGTGTTATCAGATTGACGTGTGTGTCTATGTATCTGTATGTCTTTGTTTCGTAGCTCCTAAACGAATGGACCGATTTCGATGCGTTTTTTTTGTTTGAAAGCTGACCTAATCCCGCTAGAACGGTTAGTTAACATTAATATGTGTAGTATGCCTACGCCCACATAAGGTTCCCAACTATACCTACTGTTAAAAACGGAATTATATTAGTTATAGAGGTATATCTATACATATTATAAAGAGGAAAGGTTTGTTTGTTTGCATTGAATAGGCTCCGAAACTACTGGACCGATTTGAAAAATTCTTTCACCATTAGAATCCTACATTATTTGTGATGGACATAGGGTACATTATTTCCCCGAATTCCTACAGGAACGAAGTCCCGGGCGGAATGCTAGTAACTTATAACTCTAAAATTTAAAAAAAAATATTACCCCCTACAAGATTTTGATCAAATTTAGTTAAAAATCATCTCGATAACGTCAGCTTTCAAATTAAAAAAAACCGCATTGAAGTCGGTTCAATCATTTCGGAGCAACGATGCCAAAAACAGACACACAGATACATACGTCAAACTTACAACACCCCTCTTTTTTTGTAGGAAGTTAAAAAACTCTATGAAGAATTTCATGTCTGAAGTATAAAAATTAACCGATAAATTAGGTATAATAATTATTATTTTATTGACCTTCTTTATTTCTATAAATAAATGCAAAAACATATTATGTCAAAACCTTCAAACAAAAATTAAATTGTCAAAAGAATCTTTGCCAAAATATACTAAACACACTTCAATCTGAAAACATCAAAATTTTTTCAGGGGTTAAAAATAAAATAAAGTGAAAGATAAAACAAGGAATGTAGTTTAAATTCTTCAAGATTCTGTAAGTATTCCGAAAAGCCGCTCGGTTGCAAAACCTTATATAGGATTGGATTCGCCTTGGAGAAACTAAGATTGATGGGCAATTGGCGTAATGCGGCTACAGCACGGAAGGCACGGGGTTTACAAACGGTTCTGCCGTATTTTATTGCATCGATTAAAGTCGAGAATCCAAATTGATCGCCTGTTTGTAGGTATGTTTATTTAAAACTAACTTTTCGCCTGGAAATTCGTTCCTGGGAATTCGGAAAAATTATATAGCCTTTGTGTTCTTTGTGAATTTTGTAAAATCCCTTAATCTTTTTCTACGTTATAAAAAAGGAACCTGTGCGCTAAATTTCAGCTTTTTAAGTCTAAGGCTTTCAAGTCAGTAAGCGAGGACCGTGTGGCCGTGTGAGTCCTCGGCAGAGTAGAATAGGACCACCCTCTTTCTTACCGAGGTGTCGTACAAGGCGACTAAGGTAAATATGCAAGCAAGTTCATCTGCACACAGAGAAGGAAAACTCTACAATTAAGTATATCAAAACCCTCGCCAACCCGTCTGCCAAGCGTGGTGAGTATGGCATGTACCCCTCATGTTATTGAGGGAGGCCCGTGCCCCAGCAGTAGGGACGTTATGGGCTGATGATGATGATGATGAAGCGAGGACCTGTAATTTTATATATTATAAAAAATATTAAAGATTGCTTCTGGAATAAGTGATTTTTACTGAAAGTGTCAGTTAAATGCAGCAATGTAAGTCTTCGTTCAGGTAGCCTCTCTATTCTATTTTAATAGAATGTCCCAGGTTTTGACGGATCATGGTGTGATTGATCACCACTTAGTTTCAAAAGAGTTTCTTTTGATGCGTTAGTGTCTTTTTCATGCTGTCTACCTAGGCTCTCTCATAACTCTTGAATTTTACCAAAACTGCGGTTTTACTGTGAAAATAGATAGGTATTGCGGTTCCTGCGGTTACATTTGAAACAGTCCAATGTTTTGATTTAGAAAGATCAAGTCCCAAATAGTTAAATCTGGTTAGGACGGACGAGAACTTGAATAGCTTTGAAGTTTGTACTAAGTTTGAATAAGTAATAGGTCTGCCGACCGTTGTTGGTATGTAGTGAAACTTCGAAGGATCGGTTAGGATAGGTTACTGTAGTATTTAACGAAGCTTAAACGGTAGCGCATCTAGAAAGGGCTGAAACACATTAAAACTGGGTGACTACTCCACTAGTCACTGGTGTTGACATGACAACAGTGACCATTTTATCATGTGACGGAATTGAGAACTATTGAAATATCTTACACTGAATGGGCCTTTTTATAATTCGAACGGCAAGGCACGGCACTTCAAAATTTTAATTACCATTGCTCCCTATGTTATTAGCTTTCAGTATTACTATAACTTAGGAGGCAATGGTAATACAATTTTGCCGTGCCGTTTTCGAATTATATAATTTTCCACGTTAAAAAACGATGACCCACCGACTTGAATCCCAACAACAGTTCGCACAAAGAAGATAATGTCACTCATTTATTTAGATGAAGTTCTGGTTTGTAGTATTTTCTTATTTTTGTTGATATTTTTAAAAGCGCTGTATCATTTTCGATAAAATTTATATGGGACCAGCTCTGGAGTATACTCTTTCGAACAAAAAAAGAATTTTGAAAATCGGTCCCTATCGTGAACATCGGTGAACATACGTAAAAAAATTGTTACAGTCGAACATAGAACCTCCTCCTTTTTTTTAGTCGGTCAAAAAATGCCCAATGACAGCTACCTTGACTGGAGTGCCACTGCTAACTGAAAGTTAAATTCGAAACTACAGCACCTTTCAGTGGGCGGTGGCGCCGCTAGTCAAGCCAGTTGTCACCAAACGTATAAGGTTTCCATAGTTCCCAATTCCATCACGTGATAAAATGGTGACCATTATCATTTCATCGCCATTGAGAAGCCAAATAGACACATTTCCACAAAATGTAACGGGCTGGCGTTGATAATGTTTATTGTCTGTTCTTTGTATTTTTTATGCTGCTGAAAAATAAAAATAAAATAGGATATGGCTGTGTCTTGGACACGGATTTTTTATATCAGAGTTCGATCCATAGTAAAAGTTGTCCATGGTGATGGTAACACTCAATCTTTTAAACCATACTGAAACTTTCTGTTACACCCTTTACAACCACCTTTTGAAGCCTGTCTAAAAACCAAAATCAGAAAATAAATAATTATTTATTTTCTTAATTATTATTTATTTTTAATTATTTATTTTCTTTTAGTCAGAGGCCATTGTGTGGTTTGAAAACTCTTGACACCAGGGTTAGCCAAGTTCGCCACATACTTGACTGTACCTACACGATAAGAAGAAGAATAATTATTCTTCTTCTTATCATGAATTCGCCACCGAGTCTAAGGCCCATATTACCGAAGGAGACGTAAGCCTTGATCTATGCTTAAGTATTGATTGTCTCTTTCTCTTACTATCAAAATTTTAAAGACGACACACATTACTTAAGTATAGATCAGAGTCTGAGTCACGTTCATCTTGCCTTAGCAAGTTATCTTGTGGAACGAAGGTAGTTTCCTTTCGTGTTGTACTTTAAGTTGTAAACTTTAAGAGATTGGTTGTAAAATCGTGTTTACGACCAGTAAAATTTATTTGAACGGATTATTTTGCTGTTCTGTTTTAGCCAATAACATGAAATGCCATGTTTTATGGAAGTGTTTTTTTTTTAATCAGGATTGAAGTATTAAAAAAAATATATTAAAATTTTTATGTTGTTTTGATTTGTCAAGTTTTTTTTTGAGTGGTGAAATATACCTGAGTTTAGGAAAATGTATGTCTTCTTCAAAAGTTTTCATGTTTGTTATTAAGTTATGTAAATGATTGTTTGATTTCTAAAAGAAAAATAATTTATTTTATGCTTGACATAATATGTTAGGTTAGATTTTGAAGAACGTCGTAGAAATCAAGGAACTTCAGTAAAACAGAAAACATAAGTAGGTAGTCCTAATTTTTGTTGTTCGACTAGAGTATACCTGGGACTTCGTTTTCTCGCGGGAATTTCGTAAAATCCTTCCTTATTCCTAGCCTACATTATAAAAGGAACCTTGGTGACTTTAAGCTTTCTAATAAATTCAAGGGTTGGGGCTGGACGTTGATGAGTCCGTGAGTCAGGACCTACAGTCCTTACTTCCTTATCCTTATAATGTTATAAATGCGAAAGTAACTCTGTCTGTCTGTCCATCTTTCACGCCTAAACTACTTTAACGATTTTGATGTGGTATAGAGATAGATTATAGCCTGGGAAAGGACATAGGCTACATTTTATCCCACAGTTGGGTACGATATAGTCTGTAGTCCACGCGGGTGGAGCCGCGTGCGGAAAGCTAGTTTTATATATGTTTATTTATTTATTTTTATTTATTTATTTTGTTATGTAGATATTGGATTTGGAATCATGTTTTGATGTGATTTCTATATTTTGACTGAATTGTTATAATACAAAATATAAATCCCAGCTGCATGTGATAGGTACGAAAGTATGTTTACTCCTCATTCACATAAACAAACGTAGAAACATGAGGCTGACTGAGAGTAATTAGAAGCTGCGAACCCATCCCAAACCTCGTCAAAATTATGATTAAAAAAATAATTAATAGGTTCTTCCCAGATTACAGATCAACAATGTACAGAGGCCAGCGTATCAGGTTACCCCATTTTCATTGCAAAACCGTCCTCATCGTAACAACAGAGGGTGCAAGCTTGTAGTAACCTGATGTGCAGCCCTCTGTATCAATTATAATATTCAAACCATTGAGATGAACGGAAGGAGACTGAAATGCAGAATCGGCTTATGCAGAATATTTGCGTAATAAATATTTGTTGTACGAGTATGTTTTTTTTTGTTAAATATATTATAGACCCGTATTACAGAAGGAGCTTTAAGTCTTGATATATACTAGCCATTCTCAAAGGGTGCTCCGCGGAACCCTAGGGCTCCGCAAAGTCTCTGGGGGCTCCTCGAATAAACTAAAAGAATAGTAGGTACCAAAATCCGTAATGAGTGCATAGAATAAAAACCTTATTTTTCTATTTATTTTTTAATATGGAATTGCGAGCGCACGAACTTTCAGCCATGGTCTTGACCAATAGTTCAACTCACCCATTTATTAATTTTTAAGGGCTCCGCCAAATATTTTGTGTTCCAAAGGGGGTTCATCGCCAAAAAAGTTTGAGAGCCGCTGATCTATACTTAAGTATTGATTGACTGTACCTTTCTCTCACTATAAAAATGACAAAAAACGACTTTTTTTTATAAGATGGGTTAACTCTTGACTTCAATCTTGACCATAAGGTCAAAGATGAGGTCGACGATGGAGCGAGTTAACCCAGAAAATGCCTATAAAGGCACTGGTACTCCTACGCACCGACGGAACACAGCAAGCTGTTTGGCGTCGGACTTCGGTAGGAGGGTGGTCGCGAACCAGACGGCCCTTTACAGAGCCTACCACACCGCATGAGACCATAGGACGACACCTCAGATCCAGAAAAAAATGAAGTGTCGTTGCCTGGGATGGATAACTAGGAGGCAGGTCTCATTTGTGTTTCCTTAGTCGCCTCTTACGACACCCACGGAAAAGATGGGGTGGTGTTATTCTCAACCGATCACCACACGGTTTAAAATCTCTGATCTATACTGCTACTGAAGTATAGATCAGAGTATGTAATGGACCATAGTCAGGTTCAAAAAAGCTGTGAACTTTGTGTGAAATTAAATTGAAATTTTCTTAGTACAATTTCTCAGTATTTTATTCTCAGATTTTAAATTAGTCCCAAAATAAAAAACTTTGGTATTCTGACTATAATTTATAAAGTAATCTATCCTTCACTCTTTAGACATATATTTAGAGAGAACAAACAAACGTGGGAGAATATTTACGAAGTGTGGATATATCAATGCTCTTACATCATTTTTACCGCCTCTTCCTTTCTGTTTCTTAGAATAGACAAACGCACGTAGCTCAAATATTTGCACAAGTTATAGGGAAAAAGGGACAACAGGTAATCTAATTTAATATTATACAACGCAAAGTATACAGAGGTAGGGAACCTGATGGATGACCAAAGTGGCAATTCTTCAAAATAAGAAGAAAAATTGTAGAGTTATTTATACGAACCTACACAAGCACTCTACCTAGGTACAGAATGTTTTATTTTCGTCCGCGTCCAAGAACAAAGGTATTCCTTCATCACCTTATTTAAATATTAACCATGAAAAGCCGTTAAAACACAATTTCCCCACCTAATCATTCCTCGCTTGTACTGTAATGAAAAAATAATTTAACAAGATAATGTTCAAGGAACTTTTCTCATAAACTCGCAAATTATCTTGAAAAGATGTTGAATTGTGAAAGTTGTTCGAAACTGTCTGAATATTGTGTTTAATGTCCTGAATAATGTGAGTGGCCTTGTTTTTAACCGCTGTAATTCAGAGCGAACGGCACAAGATGCGGTTGAAGTGGGTACCTTACTTTTATAGCGTGGATGAAGAAGGAAATACTTTTAGGGGTATTTTTTGTAAGTAGAGAAGTCTATTTGGCCTCGTGAAGCCTATTTGATGGCATGAGGGCCAGGAGTTGGAAGTCGTAAAGCAAACAAGATCAAGATATACACCCTCTTCAGCAGCTCAAGTGTAACGTATTTGCGGTGAAAAACGCCGCTGTCAAATGTCAAATAAGTGTCGAAATGTCAACGTCAGAGGGCAAGCAAACCTTTGCGCGGTGCCCTCGCGAAATCAAAGTGAAGTTTTACTTGAGTTTTACTGTTATCAGAGTGGGTTGACGCGTGATTTTGTCAAGCATGCTTCACTTTCTGCAAGATTTTTAACCGACTTCAAAAAAGGAGGAGGTTCTATGTTCGACTGTATGTTTTTTTAATGTATGTTCACCGATTTCTCCGCCAATTATGGACTGATTTTCAAAATTCTTTTTTTGTTCAAAAGAGTATACTGCAGAGGTAACCCCGTATAAATTTTATCAAAAATAATTCGGTGCTTTTGAAAAAATCAACAAAAACAAAAAATACTACAAACCAGAACATCATCTAAATAAATGAGGGACATTTTTGTTTGTGATTATTTGCTAATAGGCATTGTAGTCTGCAAAAAATACTAGTTATTTACTTTGTGCGAACTATTGTTGGGATTGAAGTTGGTGACTTATACTTTTTTAACTTGGAAAATTATATTATGTTGTAAGCATGCGATAGGTATAACATTGACAGTTTTATGTTTTGTTACTCGTACTTCGCAGTTTTTCCGTCTTGGCGAAACAGGGAAACGGAATGTTTGTTTTATACAGATATTTTTAAATGATTGTCCAAGGGTCTGACATCGAATTACAAAAGCAATGATGCCTATTGATCGACGGGTCCTTAGTTCGATTTCCGGTTGGAGCAAATATTTGTGTAAAAATCAGATGTATGTTTTCGGGTCATGAGTGTTCGTGTCTGTCTTTGTGTGTGTTCCAAGGGTCCCACGATACAAAGAAAAACCTTGGTGTAGGCCTTTGAGTGTGTTAGCGTTAAAAAATCATAAATATGAAATTGGAGGTCCTGATTCACTAACTCATCAACGCCCAGCCCAAACCCTTAGACCTAGAAAGATAAAATTTGGCAAAAAGGTGTTTTTTATGACGTAGGCAAGAACTAAGAAAGGATTTTTCGAAATTCAAACCCTAAGGGGGTGAAATGGGGGTTCATAGTTTTTATGGAGAAAACATATGATATTTTATAGTATATAATATGAACAAGATGTTATTCCTACAATAAGTAATAAATATACCTACTTACTGGTAGATTTTTCCTTAATCCGGGTAGCATACGCAACCGATAATCCCTATTTGATCGATGACTGGCTGGAATTAAACATTTGGCCTCAACCCATCATAGCCACTTTAGATATTCATGAATTCTGATTTATTCTTCTGTTATGTTTACTTTATATCGTTGCCGCAACTGCTCGAAAAATTGTACAGAATTTTTTCTCTTACACGCTGAATTTGAAATTCTTAGCGAATCGATGGAAAGTATTTTTAGACGTAATTATAATGTTGCGGCAATTTTGACATTGCAAATGTCTTTTCGTTTGCTCCAGTGTAGGCTCAGATTTTACGAAAAAGTGCGATCCCCATATATCACGAAGAATTTTGAAGATATGATATTCAAAAAAAAACGAGAGCTGTAAGGTGCAAAAAGAATTATTCGAAAAAGTCAAAGACGAAAAAAGTTATATAGTGAAATTATAAATAAATAAAATACTTTTTTAAAAACAAGCTTTTATTCTAAAATGCAGTCATACTAAAACGAAAAAAAAAATTATGTTAGGTTATTTGAGGGTATACGTATACATCAATGTATGCCACATACTTGACTATACCTACACGATAAGAAGAAGAATGTTTATTCATATATTATATATGAATAATTTGTTTATTCTGCAATCTTGCATAAAACTATAGGTATTATATTCTTTATACATAAAATAATGCTCCTGAATTTGACATTGTCTAGAAATCTTGCGGTCTTGGGTTTAAGCCGCATTCGCGTCAAACATTTTCCTTTCCCTGAAAATTATTTGTTAAATCAACATAGGACAAACATCTCATTGAATAATGAAGTACTAGGTTCTCTCCTTGGCTGCGGTCGTAGGTTCGAATCAGGGTTAAGGTCCAGTTGTAAAGCTTGTGGTTAGACCTTGAGACCCTTTCTTCGGACTGGACTTCGGTTTGTAAGATTAATTATTTCGTTGATAGTAGTTTAGGATCCTTTGGTGGTAACTTTTCAAGTACTTATTTGATGCGTAGTTAGTGCAGGGTACCTACCACGATCGTTTAAAAGCATTTCTGTTTAGGATCCAACTTTGAACTGCCTCGCAATTGGAATGTATTTTAAAATGGTACCATGATGGCGCTGCTTTTGAACTGCTCGGTTGTCTATAGTCTATTTTAAATGTCTACATAAATTGTCGCTGGTCTGCCTTTGAATCGCAACAGCGCCAAAATTGAATCGCTTATAAGCCATCATGGTACGAATAAGCGTTGCAGACTTGTTTAGGTTCTAAATTGGATCACGCTAAGCGATCATGGTAAACCTCCTGTAATATCATCCGATCCATATATTCTCCATATACTAACGCGAATAATCCTCATGTGGCAGAACGTAATTTGGGCAGGGCACATTTGACATCATTCTGATAGTTACAAGATGAAACATGGAGTATAAAGTCAAAAAGTATCATATAACATTCAGGATGTTACTTAAAATAAGTCAAAATAGTGAATTAAATTAGTTCTTTTTTACTCTTTATAGTGGAATAGGTCCACGATGCCACGAAATTGGCCTAAAAATTGGATAAAACTTTCCGATATTAAGCTCCATGTTATGTTATAAAAATAACTTCTTCTTCTTATCTTGTAGTTAGGTATAGTCAAATGTGTGGCGAACTTTAATGACCCGGTGTCAGAATTATCAATTGACAAATGGCCGTTGATTTGATTTTAACGACTACACATATACTCAACCAAAAACAGCCGGGACTGCTGCCTTAAAGTGCCTTTCGAAGCACGAAAACGCTCGTGATAAATTGTCCATCAAGTTCCCTGCAAATGTGCGCGTAATCTCACTGATCGGTTTAAAAGTCGTTTGACATTTTCCTTTGCTTGTCGTCATATTGCCGTCAATCTTAAAAAACTCTCCTTTGGTAATAAAGCTACAGGAGTGGAAATACTTCCTTTCATCGCATAAACCTTCCACACAAGATTCTTTGCTTGCATACGTTCACGTAAGGCACTTGGTTTTTTTTCAAAGAAATTCTTTAAATTTTTTACAAGTAGAGTAACGATAGGTACTCGACGTTTTTGTGAGATGGGAGATATAGGGAACGATATTTATACTTAAAGAATAAGCTCAAAACTCACCGATTTCACTTTTCTTTTTTTCTTATTAAGAATGGCTTCGCTTTTGACTACCATCTAGCTCAGGGCAAAGACCATATACTTTATGGAGGCTTCAGCAACTTTTTAAGGAAACTGGCTTTCCGCCCGGGACTTCGTTCCCGCGGAAATTCGGGAAAATAATGTATCCTATGTTCATTTACCATTAGAATTGGTGAAAGAGTTTTTCAAATCGGTTTAGCAGTTTTGGAGCCTATTCAATGCAAACAAACAAACAAACAATCAAATCTTTCCTATTATTATGTTTGTCTTGTGACCCATAATTTCGGGCAATTAAGTCCCGGACTATTATTATTATTATATTATTATTTATATCTCTCTTATGGGAAATCACGGCGCGAAGGCCGGTCCTTTTGTAAGGCTTACTATTATTATAATAAGGAAATAAATATTTTTGTATTTTATATTTGTAAAGCTGCTTTCGAAGACGTAGTGAGCTCACCCAGCAGAAGCCTTTTCATTCGAACTTTAAAGATATTCGGGCTATATAACATCGGATGGAGATTCAGGCAGAAAATTCCATTCCTTGGCACTCTTATAGCAGTGAGCAATATAAAAGGTTTAGCATTCCGCCACGGCAAAATTATGTTACCTATGTTACTGAGGGATAATGCAGCATTCTAATAGTGAAAAGATTTGTCAAATCGGTTCAGTAATGCTGAAACTACTGAGCCTATTCAATGCAAACAACCAAATCTTTCCTCTTTGTAATATATGTGTATAGTTAGATTAAGAATAGCGCTCAGTGCGTTTCTGAGAGATCTTAATGAGGCAAGAGTGTTACACCGCGGTGCTTCTGGAAGTTCGGTAGAAGAAAGTGGCAGATGGAATGACCTCATGCAGCTTTTGAGCACACTCCCCGAAGTACTTTTCCTCTCCCTCTCGATGTAAACAAAATGCATGTTTATATCGCTTATAAAATTGTTTAATTTTAATTAGTAAGTGAGGTGGTGTACTTATGTATACAATTTATATTTTAATTTATTTCTTTTGACATTGCTTTATCATTTACTGTTGACATTTAATTTAATTTATTTTATTTTAAATACGTTTTATTATTATTATTATTGTTTTTTGTGACGATCATAACTTAAGCTGAACTGACTAATTAATTTAATTTGACATTGTATGCTTTGTTATGAAATAAATTTATCTAATTTAATCTAATCTAATCTCCCCCTCTTTTCCTAAGTCAAAAGAACAAACCCTCTTGTCCTAAGGCACTGAACAGCAGAGTGCGAGTTCCTCTGATTAAATTCATTCAAGAATGAGTTCCATGAAAGGACAGAAAAGAGGGGTGTTATAAAAACGTATGTACTTATCTATATTTATTTTTTTAAATCTGACATAATCCAAGTTATATTTCATCAAAATTGGTTCAGCCGTTTTGGTTAAATTTATAAGTCACTAGTTTTCCGCCCGTGACTCCGCCCGCGTGGACTACAGGTTATAGCGTGCCCAGCTGTGGGATAAAATGTAGCCTATGTCCTTTCCCAAGCTCTATTTTATCTCTGTACCAAATTTCATCAAAATCAGTTCAGCAGTTTAGGCGTGAAAGACAGACAAACAGACAGACAGAGTTACTTTCGCATTTATACTGTTAGGGAATGTCGGGGAATATAATTTTTTTTTAACATTAAAATAATCAATATATAAACTAGTATAGAGGTGGAGTGAAAATAACTTCAAGAAATACCACGCTGGACTGGGACTCAAAGAAAAACTCTGAATGTACAGAGGCCAGCACGTCAGGTTACTCCATTTTTATTGCAAAACAGCTCTTATCACAACAGCACGTAGTGCACGCATATGGTAAACTGAGTTGTGGCCGTCCGTACCAGCTGCTAACTCTTTCCATGCATACTTTCCAACCAGTGAGAGGGACGCGAGGGTTTTGCTGTAGAGTAGGCGAAAGCCTGACAACCCATCACCTAAACTCTTAGGGCGTCAAATGATTACTAAACAATATGATGCTCTGCTTACCCCTATAGGGATTGCAGGTGTGTGTATATAAATCTTACCAGCCCATATACGTCCCCCGGAGGGGCACGGGCCTCCCTTCGAAACACGAAGGGGATTTAGGCCGTAGTCCACCACGCTGGCCCAATGCTGGTTGGTGGACCGCTCGACTTTCGAAAATGAATTTTCTTGGACGGGCGGGTTTCATCACGATGTTTTCCTTCACCGTTAAGCAAGTGATAATTAGAAATCCGTACATAAATCCGAAAAGACGAATTTAGTGGTACAGGCCCGCACCAGGATTTGAACCCGTGACCTTCCGACCACAAGTCTGGCTCATTACCAACTGGGCTATCACCGCGTGGTGTATAAATAAATAAATTTAACTTCAAATAAGTTAGCGAAACATAGGAGGTGTTATTTCCATGAAAATCATCAACCATAATGGAATTGCATTATTATTGTTTGGAACGGCGAAATTTTTTTTTTATTTGAGAAAATTAGTTTCGTTTAGTGGGTTTTTGACAACTGAAGTCACCCCAAATACTTAAAATAAAGTATACATACAGATGTATACATATACATATGTATATAAGTTTAACACAAGCAATCTACCCTCGCGTCTCACTATCAAGGTTCTAGTTCTCATTCCGTGTGAAAGAAACCCATTTTAAATTCAAATCCCTAGCATAGCGCTGAAAGCTGTTGCATATAACGTGTTTTATGAATCCCCCATATGGGTGAATTGGCTAGTGTTGTTAACATATCGATAACAATTTGTATACTAATATATATTTATTTTAAACTAGCCTTGCATAATTCCAGGTTATCAACTATACCTCCATACCAAATTTTATCGAGATTGGTCAAGCCGTAACAAACATCTATACATCCTCACAAACTTTCACATTTAGAATATTAGTAAGAACGATTTTGGCGTATAAAAAATCTGTTCTTTGTTTTAGTTCAAGCAATAGGAAGTACAAGTTTAACTCATTTTTCTTCTACAACGTTTGTCTGAACAAAAATCTAAGAAAAAATATAAAAAGCTAAACCTGTGTAGATTTTTCTTATCAAAAGATGTAAACATTTAATCGTTTTAATGTTTACCAGGACCGGGAGTCGAACCGAGGAATTGCCGATTTATATATAAAAAATAAATCAAAACAAAATCTTTATTTATTACCACACCACGAATAAGAATAAGGTTCTTAATTAAATTTACATATATTACTACTACAGTATTTGTGGAGGGCTGGTGCCTCGACTAAATAATTAAACCTGTACCATAGGTCACTAGGTCATCACTTACAGTTAATACAGATAATAATAAAACCCTTTCGTTTAAAACAAGTGCCTAGTCATGTTCTAAATATACGCTAGATATCCTTAATTCCTCAAAAAGTAATAACTACACACATCCATACTGTCTAGGGATATTGCATGATATTTCATACAAAAGAGGTGTGTTTGAGAAGCTATGTATATAAGCATACCCGACACATATGAAGGGATATAACTTTCAGATGAGCTAGTGCTAAACTTGAATTTTCAGTTCTGATCTATTGAAGAAAACGAAAAAAAAATGCGCAAATTCCACCATTTTCATACAAAAAGCAGAAAAAAGTGCATTTTTGCTATCGTTTTCGTCACGTTTTAACTTTCAATTTAAACAAAATTCATTAACTGGAACCGAAAATTCAGATTTAACACTTGCTCATATGAAAATTATATCCCTCCATGTATCTCGAGTATGCTTTTATAGCTTCTCAAACACACCGCTTTTGTATGAAAAATCATGCAATAGCCCTAGACAGTGTTGATGATGAGTATATCTGGAAGGTCATGTGTCGTAGTCATAATCTTTTTTATTTATATCGAAAACAAGATTGTAGCTAAGAAGTTCCATCTCTAGAGAGTAAGCGAGAGGTAAGAAGAGTAAGCGAGATAAAGGGTCATCAAGTCTAGAATCTTTACGATCAAACGACATTTCGCCGCTACGTCTTTAGATCTTAAAACCATAATATGTCGTATTTTTTATTATGATTTTAAATCACATTTTCTCGAAATATGTGCCTTTTGCGTATTTAATAGCAGCTATAATACGTCCGGTTAGACAATATACACGGTGATTAAAAACCTGCTAGCTATATTCAGAATCCTGAACCAGTATCACTCAAAGAACACATATATGAAAAAAAAAATCAATGGGAATAATTCATTTTTTGCCTAATCGTAGACATTACTCCTATACCAGGCACGCGAGGGATGTGGGTAGCTTTCGGGGGGTGCACCCGAGTGGTGTCTACGTTTAGGAAAAAAAATCCCACCGAAAAAAAAAGTTAAAAAAGAAAGTGTTCTGTAAGTGATACTGGTTCAGGATTTTGAATATAGCTAGGAGGTTTTTTTCACCCTGTATGTAATAACCGTGGTGAGAAGAAAGTAAGAAACACTGTTATGGGTCAATGTATAGTGTATACGCTTCTTTAATAAAATTCCCAAGTGTATTCAATCAAAACTTACATTTAAAAGATTGTAAAAAAGGTTATTAAAGAATTTCTGATTATCTATAAGCAAATTATCTATTATCTTTTAATATTTGTAATTATATGTATATCGAACACAAATGTATTTTGTTTATGATAAATAAATGTATGAATGAATGACAAGCAACTATGGTAATAAATTGCGCAGCTCCAGAGTTTTTCAGCATGGTAATAAATTGCGCAGTTTTTCAGATATTAAAATTAGAAAATAAATAAATTTGTATGATTGAGTTTAAAAGAGCAACCCTTGGAGTTTCTTGCCCATTCTTCCCTAGGGAAGACTGCACCTTTGCGAATAGGCTCTATGTTAAAAGTGGTAATGTAATTAACCACTTTGACTTATTTTAAGTAACATTCTGAATGTTTTGTGGAATTAAACTATTTTAAATTTGAACTTGATTTATATTTGCTTTATATTGAACGTTTTTATAAAAAAAACGGGACCCTATTACTAAGGCTCCGCTGTCCGTCCGTACGTCCGTCCGTCCGTCTTTCCGTCTGTCACCAGGCTGTATCTCATGAACCGTGATAGTTAGACAGTTGAAATTTTCGCTGATGATTTATTTATATTGGTCCTATGACAACAAATACTAAAAACCAGAATAAATTAAATATTTAAGGTGGCTCCCATACAACAAACGTGATTTTTTTGCCGTTTTTTATAGAGATAAGGGTTTTTATAGAGTCCGACTCGCACTTGGCCGGTTTTATAGGTAATGGTACGAAACCCTTCGTGCGCGAGTCCAACTTGCACTTGCCCGTTTTATTTATTTATTTAATTTCGCCATGTTGTAGACAAAGCAAGTTACAAAATTGAATTAGATAAATCTTAAATGAGGTACATTAATTTTAAATTAACCATTTCATATTGACTCTTAGATCGGCTCGAACTACGTCATAAATCTGCTACACAAGTAGGTAGGTATGTATGAAAGTTACTAGTCACTTTCATGGCTAAGTAGTAGGTTTTTTTTAAAATTTTATTTAGAGTAAAAACCGGCCAAAAGCGTGTCGGGCCACGCGCATTGTAGGGTTCCGTAGCAACATGGTTCAAATATGCAGCTGGCTTCTTAACTCTACGAGCAGAATCACAACTAAGTTTGGCACTTGGTCGACTATTACTCGCAAACTTGAAGAGCCATCTTATGTGTGATAGTTTTCCTTTTAATTTCGTTGTATATACTACCACTGTGATTTTTTTCACATTTTTAGAAACAACTATTTAGCTGGTAGAGGGGGGGGGGACACATGTGTTTGACAAAAATTTTCACTTTAAAAATTAATTTTTCGCAAACGGAGTGCTGAATCGAAAAACGTTCGTAGTAAAACCATTTTGTCTTTTAAAAAGCTGTCCTATGACACCCCATTTGATGATATAGGCGAGAAAAAAAAACTCATAGCCCTTTCACGTCTATGGGAGACACACGAAAAAAATTTTTTTTCTAAGATTTTACTCTACAGTTCTGGCGGCGTAGTTTATATGTATTATATGTATGCCAAATTTCAGCTCTGTAGTACCAAGGGTTTCTTAGGAAACCCGCCGACAGACGGACAGACGGACAGACGGACATGGTGAAACTATAAGGGTTCGTAGATTATTACGGTACCCTAAAAGGCTAATTTTTGTAAAATAGTGGCTCAAATATAAACACTACGTGTTTGATGTTCTCTCTGGAAAAAAACATCTACTAACACTTAATTAACGATCACAGTAAAAAAGACCCGGGGCGGTAAAGACAATAATATATACAATCACAACTTTACACAAATACTCACACATACCCACACACATGAACTCACACAAACGCACACCCGCACACATTTATACTCTTTCCTTATTTCTTAGTAGTTGTTTTAAGATTGAAAATGTTTTATTGAGAAATCTTTTAATTGGCGAATGCAATGTGTTATAAAGCATATTCACGATAATATAATGCTGTAAAGATGCTGTAAGATTTCCTAAATTAATAAAATATGATAAAAACCGGCCAAGAGCGTGTCGGGCCACGCGCATTGTAGGGTTCCGTAGCAGCATGGTTCAAATATGCAGCTGGCTTCTTAATTCTACAAGCATATTGTCATAGTTGATGTTAAAATCCCCAAATACTATACTTAGTATCAAAAACAAATGTATTAAAAAGTTTGGCCTTAATATAACAGAATGGAAGTGTTTCATGCGCGAGCGAAGCGAGCGCGAATTTTTTTTTTTTTTTTTTGCGACAATTTTATAGTATGGAATAATATAATAATATCAAGCTAAGCAGGTGTATATTTTTAATGTCATTTTCGCAATTAGCACCCACAAAAACCTATTAAACGACACCTGAAATGTCAATATGTTACAGCTTGGCTTTCGGCTCGCCTCACTTTTAGCGTGGAACCTTGTATGTCAACCATTTTGGATAAGGGTACACTTCGTTGTAAATGCTACCCTCGTGAATTATTTCACATTTTTTTTCGTTATCAAAATTAATGTTTCCTAAACGGATTGCTGAATCGAAAAACGTTTGTAGTAAACCCCTTCTTTCTTTTAAAAAGCTATCCTATGATAACGCACTCGATGACATCGGCTAGAAAAAAAACCATCGCCCATTCACGTTAATGGGAAACACACGAAAAAAATTTTTTTCCACCATTTTATTTTTTAGATTTGACACCGCAATCAATAGGTATGTATGACCATGCCAAATTTTAGCTCTGTACTACCAAGGTTCTAATATTAGTAAATATATTCTTATTAATCCCAACTAAGTTTGGCACTTGGCTATTACTCGCAAACTTGAAGGGCCATCTTATGTGTGATAGTTTTTCTTTTAATTTCGTTGTATATACTACCACCGTGAATTGTTTTACATTTTTAGAAACAACCGTTTAGCTGGTAGAGAGGGGGACACTTGTGTTTAACAAAAAATTTTACTTTAAAAAATTATGTTTCGCAAACGGAGTGCTGAATCGAAAAACGTTGTTAGAAAACTCCTTCTGTCTTTTAAAAAGCTGTCCTATGATACCCCATTTTATGATATTGGCGAGAAAAAAAAATTCATCACCCTTTCACATTTATGGGAGACTCCCGAAAAAAAAACTACAGTTCTGTCGGCGTAATTTATGTGTATGACCTTGCCAAATTTCAGCTATGTGCTACCAAGGGTTTCTTAGGAAACCTGCGGACAGACGGACATGGCGAAACTATAAGGGTTCGTAGATTACTACGGAACCCTAAAAACAAATGTATTATTAAAGATTTTTTAATTTCGGAAATCAGTTTTGTTTTGGTCTAAATACAACCTAATGTAAGTATAAAATTCGCGAGCGAAGCGAGCGACAATTTTTTTTTTGCTTTTTTTTTGCTTTTTTTTTACCCGACTGCCAAGGAAGGGTTATGTTTTTCGCGCGTATCTTGTATGTATGTATGTTTGTAAATTTCTTTATTACCTCGTATCTTCCAAACGGCTGAATGGTTTTCGACAATTAAGGTATCGTTTGATTCGTCTCAAACACCCGAATGTTCTTAGGTAGGTGATTTAAAAAAAAAAACAATATGGCGGAGTTTTGGCACCAAATTGTAAGTTCTTAATTTATTTTTTCTCGCCAATATCATCGAATGGGGTGTCATAGGATAGCTTTTTAAAAGATAGAAGGGGTTTACTAATAACGTTTTTCAATTCAGCATTCCGTTTGCGAAAAATAAATTTTTAAAGTGAAAATTTTTGTCAAACCCGAGTCCCCCCTCTCTACCAGCCAAACTGTTGTTTCTAAAAATGTGAAAAAATTCACGATGGTAGAATATACGACGAAATTAAAAGGAAAACTATCACAGATAAGTTGACCCTTCAAGTTAACGAATAATGGTCGACCAAGTGCCAAACATTGTTGGGATTAATAAGAATAATATATTTATTAATATTAGATCCTTGGTACCACAGAGCTGAAATTTGGCATGGTTATACATATCAATTGCGCCGACATAAAATGTTGGGAAAAAATGTTTTTCGGGTGTCTCCCATACACATGAAAGGGCGACGGACTTTTTTTTCTCGCCAATATCATCGAATTGGGTGACATAGGATAGCTTTTTAGAGTTCCGTAGTAATCGACAAACCCTTATATTTTCGCCATATCCGTCTGTCCGCGGGTTTCCTAAGAAACCCTTGGTACTACAGAGCTGCAATTTGGTATGGTTATACATATCAATTGCGCCGACAGATCTAACATAAAATGTTAGGAAAAATTGTTTTTCGGGTGTCTCCCATACACATGAAAGGGCGACGGACTTTTTTTTTCTCGCCAGTATCATCGAATTGGGTGACATAGGATAGCTTTTTAGAGTTCCGTAGTAATCTACAAACCCTTATATTTTCGCCATATCCGTCTGTCCGCGGGTTTCCTAAGAAACCCTTGGTACTACAGAGCTGCAATTTGGCATGGTCATATATATAAAATATGCCGTCAGAACTGTAGGGTAAAATCTTAGAAAAAAAAAATCCGGGTGTCTCCCATAGAAGTGAAGGGCTATGATTTTTTTTTCTCGCCAATATCATCAAATAGGGTGTCATAGGACAGATTTTTAAAAGACAGAAGGGGTTTACAAAGAACATTTTTCGATTCAGCACTCCGTTTGCGAAACATAAATTTTTAAAGTGTAATTTTTTGTCAAACACAGGGGTCCCCTCCCCTCTACCAGCTAAACTGTTATTGTTAAAATGTGGATAAATTCACGGTGGTAGAATATGCCAAACATTGATGGGATATAAAGATTACTATGTATTTACTAATAGTAGATCCTTGGTACTACAGAACTGAAATTTGGCATGCTCAATGCTCAAATTCATCCCACAGATGCGTAAAATAAAAACTTGGAAAAAGGTTTTTTTCCGGGCGTCTCCCATACCTACACGTGAAAGGGTTATGTATTTTTTTACTCGCCAATACAAGGTTCCACGTTAAAAGTAAGGCGGGGCGAAAGCCAAGCTTTAATATATTGACATAGGTGTCATTTTTGGGTGCTTATTATGAAAATGACATCAAAATTATAATTCAAAATGTTCGTGAAATTAAAAAATTAAAAAAACAAACAAAAGTATTTTTATTTAAAAAATTGCCTACTTTACATTACAACAAGAACAATCCAACAATTACAACAGAAAACTCGCACGGCACGCCACTCGACTGACGACGGTATAATTTCACCTTGATCGCGTGAGGGCCCTGCGTAAACGCTTGGTCGCCCTTTGCCTTTGTCAATGTTGACATGAAATATCGTGCTCGAGCTTCAGTTGACGTCGCTGGAACTAAGTAATGTAAAGCTGTAAAAAAACCTCCAAAAAAAAAAAAAAATAATTCGCGCTCGCTTCGCTCGCGCATTCAGATCATTCGTTTTGTTATTCAAATATTTCTTAATAGGTATTTGAAGATTTTGAAGACGACTATAACCATAACGATAGTATAACACTTTTAAATTAATACGTAATGTTAACGATTTTTATACCAACGTTTGTATCCACGCGTGGTGGTTCTTAAACTATACGAGGTGGTTCATGTAAGGCTCGTTTTTATTAGACGTTATTAGCGGTTTACTGTGAACTCAATATGCTCATATTTGAACCATGCTGCTACCGAACCCTATAATGCGCGTAGCCCGACACGGTCTTGGCCGGTTTTTATTTTGTTTGATACACTATCACTATCAATAATTCTACATCTTGTCCGATTTACATAGGTCATAAAAGTTGGTACACGTTTTCGTTCAGAAAAGTGTGCCGGAACACTAAAAAGTCTAAAATAAAATAAATTATTTAAAAAAAACAAAAAACCCGACTGCAAAAACATCAACAGATAAGTAACGCACTAAAAAGAACGAAACAAGATTGAGAAAACAAACTACTAAAACTAAAACCCAATAAACTACTATGGTTTAACAGACTGAATTATGATTTGAAAGCCTAAGTTACCTAAATAATTTACATTATGTTTGGTAGCAGGCGGGACCCATTCGCTAATAATAAACCGAAAGAAAAATAATGGGTCCCGCCTGGTGCCAAACATAATGTAAATTATTTAGGTAACTTAGGCTTTCAACTCATAATTCAGTCTGTTAAACCATAGTAGTTTATTGGGTTTTAGTTTTAGTAGTTTGTTTTCTCAATCTTGTTTCGTTCTTTTTAGTGCGTTACTTATCTGTTGATGTTTTTGCAGTCGGGTTTTTTGTTTTTTTAAATAATTTATTTTATTTACGGCAATATTACTGTTAGAAATAATATCAACCTGCTGTTAAAATAATTTTGATGTTATTTTCGTAATTAACACCCCCAAAAAACTATTTAACGACACCTAAAATGTCAATATGTTACAGTTTGGCTTTCGACCTCGCCTCACTTTTAGCGTGGAACCTTGTAAACATATTCTTATTAATCCCAAAAACGTTTGGTCGACTATTACTCGCAAACTTGAAGGGCCAACTTATTTGTGATAGTTTTTCTTTTAATTTCGTTGTATATTCTATAACCGTGAATTTTTTCACATTTTTAGAAACAACCGTTTAGCTGGTAGAGGGGAGGGACACTTGTTTTTAACAAAAAATTTCACTTCAAAAATTTTTTTTTCAAACGGAGTGCTGAATCGAAAAACGTTCTTAGTAAACCCCTTCTATATTTTAAAAATCTATCCTATGACATTCAAATCTATGTTATCGGCGAGAAAAAAAAAACCATCGCCCTTTCACGTGTATGGGAAACACCCGAAAAAATGTTTTTTCTAAAATTTTATATTTTAGATCTGTCGGCGCAATCAATATCTATGACCATGCCAAATTTCAGCTCTGTAGTACCAAGGATCTTATATTAGTAAATATATTCTTATTAATCCCAACAGTGTTTGGCACTTGGTCGACTATTACTCGCAAACTTGAAGGACCAAGTTATGTGTGATAGTTTTCCTTTTAATTCCGTTATATATTCTACCAACGTGAATTTTTTCACATTTTTAGAAACAACCGTTTAGCAGGTAGAGGGGGGGGTTTGACAAAAATTTTCACTTTAAAAATTTATATTTCGCAAACGGAGTGCTGAATCGAAAAACGTTCTTAGTAAACCCCTTCTATCTTTTAATATGCTGTTCTATGACACTCCATTTAATAATATTGGCGAGAAAAAAAAATTGATCGCCCTTTCACGTCTATGGGAGACACCCGAAAAAATTTTTTTTTCTAAGATTTTACTCTACAGTTCTGTCGGCGTGATTCATATGTATAGTCATGCCAAGTTTCAGCTCTGTAGTACCAAGGGTTTCTTAGGAAACCCGCGGACAGACGGACAGACGGACAGACGGACATGGCGAAACTATAAGGGTTCGTAGATTACTACGGAACCCTAAAAACGGGTTGCACTCCGGGAGTGCCGGCAGAAGTGAAAACTTGAACATATATTACTTCCTTGCGGTCTAAGAAGTTTTCACTTCACCCTCCGTCTTACGAGTTTTCGATCAGGGTCACGTGACCCTGACGCAAGTTAAGCAAAATGTGCACAACGCTGCTAAAGAAGTTTTCACTCCAATAAAGTAAAAAGAATGATTAACAGTTTAACCATTGGACCGAGCAAGCTTTTCTTTTCCGACTCTTAAGGTAATTACAAAGTTGAATTTCTAATGTATTCTCAGGAGCAAAAAAAATCGCCGCGTGCCACTTCCATTAAGATGATTGTAAGGAAAATTTTAAAAATATTGGCACGACTTTGAGGAAGACACGGTCGGTTTACTTGAAATAAGCAAGACTTACTTTAATAATACGATAATCACGTTTTTAGTCAAGTAAATTTGAAATAGGGAAGTGAAAGGATGACGCAACTTAAAAGCCCGGAAATAATTTGGCACAAAATTTAGGGCTCTAATGGTACACCTCTTTCCTGTCCTATTTAAACAAACACATAATCTGATTCTGTATTCAGACCTGCGTTCAGACCATTAGTCTGAATGATTTTACCAGTAGAATTTTCCCCCGGAAAACTTTCAAATTATTTTTGGGATTCTGTTTCTTGGTAAGAACAGCTCTATTTACCTGACTGCGCGACACAAAGGAGCGTAATTGTGTTTATCATCCGATGTATGATTGTGGGTTGTACCTTTGTGGCACCATTTAGATCAAACGCGTGGGCCGATTTTGAAAAATGACATGTCGTTTGATTCATCATGGGTCATGAAACGGCGCAAATGTCGTAGAGAGTATAAACATTGTAAAAATCAAAATTGCAGATTTTGTGCGCCATAAATGTGAAAAAAATTTTTGAAAATCGACGAACTATTTCATATGACGAACTGTGAACTATGTGGGGTATTGTTTAATAGGTATTTAAAAGTAATTTTTAGGTTTCTCATACCGTTTTTCAATCAGAATTACCGTTTAGGATCTATAACGATTTAAAGTTGGTTAGTAACGGTCATCACTTAAATATAGGCTTTTAATTCGGAAACTGTTAAATTTTTATGCAAGCTAATGAGGAACTCGATAAACATATACAAATATCTGACCCTTACTTAAAAGTGTAAATCAAGATAAAATAATAAAAACAATAATAAAACTGCTTCATTTTTTTCTGAATCTGAGTTGTCGTCCTATGGAATTCCACGACATCTGTCAGATCCTTTTTTCGCCTGATCAGTAGTTCGCCAGATCCGTTTTTCATCAGATCCTACATTAGTCACTTCCTATTGGTCGTCTCCGTGATTTACATATCCTACATTAAGCAGATGCTTGTTCCGTCAGATCCGTAATTCATCAGATCAAAAGTACAGTTTCATTAAAAACTGATTCACAACTAACTATTAAAACAATTTATGGATTTGAAAAATGCATTTGGAATCGAGTTGCGGCTTTTTGAATTCGACTTTGAATTGGCTGTAATGAACGCCATACGGATGGTATATCCGGACATTCAAGTGAAATGATGTCAATTTCACTAAAAAGGCAAAGAATTGGGTATGTATGTATGTATGTATGTTTGAAAGTAAAGACGGAAAAAAAATTTTAATGTACCTGAAGCTTGGCTCTATATTATGAATATTTCTCCAAATACAACACATTTCGAAAATTATCAAGAATGTTTTACCGTCCAATTGATCAAAAAAATAATAGCTAGCGTCTGGACATCTTCACAAGTAAAAAACACAAAACCACAGATGCCCTGGAAAGCTGGAATAATAGAGTTAAGATTAAGCTAGAGGAGAAAAAGAACTTATTTTTATTTGTTAAAATGTTGATAGATGAGGCAAAGTATTAAAAAAAAATGAACAAGAATAAGTTAGTGAGGTGACAAAAAAAAGAAAAGAAAGTCAAATATTATCAAAAAAGATTTAAAAAAAAGCAAATATAATAAATGACTTATTAAAAAATAAAATTACAATAGATAATTGTATTCAAAAGTTGCATGATCATAAATAATTACTATAGTATTCTATAATTTTCGTGAGCATAAATTGAACTAAAGTGATTTCAAAATTGGTAACTTTATGTTTACATATTTTGTTTGTAATAGTACATGATGCAAACTGGCTAATGTAAGATCTGGAGATAAAACGGATCTGGCGAAAAACGGACCTGACACATGTCGTGAGACTCGTCCTATGGTCTCGTGCGTGTGGTAGGCTCTGTAATGGGCCGTCTGGTTCGCGACCACCCTCCTACCGAAGTCCGACGCCAAATAGCTTGCTGTGTTCCGTCGGTGCGTGGGAGTACCAGTGCCTTTATAAGCATTTTCTGGGTTAACTCGCTCCATCGTCGACCTCATCTTTGACCTTTATGGTCAAGATTGAGGTCAAGAGCTAACCCATCTTACAATAAAAATAAAAAAAAGTTTCTGAATAGTATAAATGGAAAAGTAATATACCAGAGAAAGAACAAAACAATGCATAGTAGGTACAAGACATAGAGTAAAACGCAAGTAACATTGATCCTGATAAAATCCATCCTTTTAGTATTCAGCCAGTGTTTTCAATTTCTGAAATATCGGGCACAGTTTGCGGGCGAAAGTTTGATAAAACACTACCATACGGGGAGTACGGGACTCGCGAATTAATATTCAGTTATTTACCCTGAGCGTAGTCCAAGTTTTGACAGGATTTAATCTATTGGATTCTGGTGGAACCATATATGAATTTCAATAGAATAGAATAGAATAGAAAAAAATCTTTATTTTATAGGACATTCAGGATACCACTTAAAACAAGTCAAGATTACATGAAATACATACAAACAAACATTAAAGGATATAAATACATACATACGCATTCGTTCTATAGACCCTACTGACTCTACGCCTATTTGCAAAGGTGCAGTCTTCCCCAGAGAAGAACAGGCAAGAAACTCTAAGGGTGTCCTTGTTCATTACATACGCTCGAAGCGGTGATGGCCCAGTGGATAATGAGCCAGATTTGTAATCGGAAGGTTGCGTGCGGGTTTGTAAAACTAAATTCGTATTTTCGGATTTATGTACGGATTTCGGCCCGTGCTCCTCGGTGGGGCCATATATGGGCTGGTAAAAAATAAATAAAAATAAACATACGCTTACGTCTGTAATCTCACAATTCTTTACAGCGTTTCCGTGCTTCGGATGGCACGTTAAGCTGTCGGTCCCGGTTGTTGTCAATAGAATGGTTTAAAAGAATTGTGCGGTTTGAAAACTCTGACATCAGGGTCAGCCAAGTTTGCCACACACTTGACTATACCTACACGATAAGAAGAAGAATGAAATAATATAAACTCTAATATAATATTTAAAAAAGAAACAGGGTAGGCAGAGCATCAGTGGATCAAAAACACTTAATGCCACGTTCGACATAAATTCTGAGGGTTAATAGATAAAACATTACAAGTGGTGAGAGGTTGTCAGCCTTTCACCCACAATACAGCAAAACCCTCGCGTCCCTATTATTAACTTTTATAGTATGCCTGAGAAGAGTTGGCATTCTGTTGCCTTCAATTCTAATAATAACACACTAGCTTGACCACAATCTGTCATAGTCACCAGTGGCGTGCATAGACACTTACACTAGATTGGTCAGGGTGTAAACACATGACTATCATCAACTACAGGTATTTATTTTTTCCTTATATAAACGTAAAGATATGGAGTTTTCAATAATAACATACTTTGGCGTTAAATAGTGTAATTGAGGTGTAGTTGCCTAAGATGGATTAATAGGAGGCAGGTCTCATGTGTGTTTTCTTAGTCGCCTCATAAGCATTTTTTTTTTTTTTATTATAAGATGGGTTAACTCTTGACCTATAAGGTCAACAATGAGATCGACGATGGAGCGAGTTAACCCAGAAAATGCCTATAAAGGCACTGGTACTCCCATGCACCGACGGAACACAGCAAGCTGTTTGGCGTCGGACTTCGGTAGGAGGGTGGTCGCGAACCAGACGGCCCTTTACAGAGCCTACCACACCGCATGAGACCATAGGACGACACCTCAGATTCAGAAAAAATGAAAAGTCGTTGCCTGGGATGGATTACTAGGAGGCAGGTCTCATTTGTATTTCCTTAGTCGCTTCTTACGACACCCACGGAAAGAGATGGGGTGGTGTTACTCTCAACTGATCACCACGCGGTGTGCCCACGGGAAGAGTTCAAATAAAATATTTTTATTCGCCGAAATGTGAATAAAATAGAATAGAAACCTGTCACCAGCAGCTCGAGTACGATGGTGATAGCGAGCGTAATGAGCCACAGACCTATGTCAAAATGTCAACATTGACAACGCCAGAGGGCGAACAAGCCTTTGTGCGGGGCCTTCGCGCAATCAAAGTGAAGTTTCAGCGTCAGCCGAGTGGCGCGCCGCGCGAATTTGTCGCCATCGTACTCGAGCTGCAGCATGCAAAATGGAACGCTGCAGTTCAATTGTTCACTCTATTGTGAACAACATGTGAACATGCTATAAATCCGTACTTTTCCATCTCGTCCAAAAGTTCTTGGAACTTCTAAATCCTTTAATAACAGAAGCCTTACAAAAACTCGGCATTTGCGGAGTCTCAACAAAACTCATAACCTCCCTAACAGATCACTGGTGCCTTTTTGTGAATCAAAAGTTTTCGTTTTTCGCCGAAGTTCGTGGCATATGAGACTCTTGGATAAATATAAACGGGTTACCATGAGTTAGAATTAATTTTGGTGTTTTGACTTTTTTGAATGGCAATATTCGATTCTTCTTATCAGCCCATATACGTCCCAACCGAGGGGCACGGGCCTCCCTTTGAAACACGAAGGAGATTTAGGCCGTAGTCCAACACGCTTGCCCAATGCGGGTTGGTGGACCGATATTCGATTAAAAATTCATGACTTTAAAGTTAGCGAAACTTTAGGGTGGTTCTCCCTATGAAACTATACAAATTGTCAAAAAAAATCATTAAATTTCCATACAAAGGCATATAAGCTTTTTACACAATTTCATAGAGATTTTTTACATTTCGACCTATTTGGGGAATAATACAAGATTCCATAGATCCATCTACAAACCTAGGAATTTATAAGTTTAGGATTTTCATCAAATCTCACAGTTCAATTAAAAAAAAATATATCTCATCGCTAAAACTCACAGTAAACCCACACATAAACGACTTTTTGAGTATCCAAAGTTATGTAGCATAACATAAGTCAAAGTTTGGATAACAGGCTTGAAAGTTGGCTTCACATGACAAATTTGGCAAATGATATATGATACTGTAAGCCTGACGGTGGTTTGGTGTCTCCCAGTGGCGTAAAGCTACCGGAGGACTAGTCAGGGGGCCTCTCGGACTCTGACTTACAAACTATAAATAGAACTAGTGAAATTGTCTCCCACGTTCGGAATATAAATAAACCAGATTCCAGGAACGTGATTCTAATGACAACTTATTTGTAATAGTACATTGTTACTTAGGGGGTGAAAATAAGTCTTTCGCCCGAGGTAAGCACTGTGTTTTTCGTTACGAATACAAGAAAAATAACAACATCAATAAGTTGAACTCATTGCATTCATACAAATCTCTGCAATCCAGAAGTATGAACAAAACTTTACAACTCGAAAAAAAAACAAGTTACTTTTCATACTTAATTTGACAGCTGTCAGTTGAAAGCGATTCTCCCTAAGCCTGAAAAGTATTACTTTCAAGCCCCTCCTTAGGCAACTTCAGATCTACTTTCAGAGTATGAGTAATGAAAAAGTATTTTTACCCACATTCGGAATATAAATAAACCAGATTCCAGGAACGTGACTTCAATAATGGTAACTTATTTAAAAAAATACAAGGGAATTCCCAACAAGTTTCAAACATCTTTAATTAATTCACCAAAATAAGTAACAATTTGTATTTGGTTTTTAATTTTTTTATGGCATCGACTGTATTACGACAAATCTGGAGTATGACAAATCTGGAGTACAACAAATCTGGAGTATGTCGAATTTGGAACACGACGAATACGGAATACACGATTTTAAATAGTTTAGTTGGGGCCCTAGTTTCTTTTTTGCCCCAGGGCCTTTGGCTACCTAGCTACGCCACTGGTGTCTCGCGGAAACTTCACTAAGAGAGGAAAGCAGTAATTCATTGCCAAGTCGGAAGTGTATGCAAGACCGTTAATTCAGATGCTGCAGTGACAATAAGATTTGTGGCGTAGATGAATATGCATATCAGATTTGGTGACTTTTAATAAGCTAGCAAAAATTGAGGATTTGAATTAGCCCATTAAACTGGACAACTTTCCCCAGGGAGCATAGGTATTTTTTATATTTTTTATTATATTATAAGATGGTTTAACTCTTGACCACAATCTTGACCAAGGTCAAAGATGAGGTCGACGATGGAGCGAGTTAACCTAGAAAATGCCTATAAAGGTTGAAGTACGATATTATTTTTCTCCATTATGCGAAGTCAATTTTTTTTAGAATTTATAGAACATAATAGAACGTACCTTATTTCAGTACAACACACACATCACAGAAGACAAAAAAAAAGTATTTTTCTTAAAGTTGTCCCTAAAACAAAAGTTGCCTGGAAGAGATTGCTCTTAACGATAAGGCCGCCTTTACCCACTTTTATTTAGTTAAGTATGTAAAACCTTTTTTGGGACTGTGTGCAATAAATAATTTCTATCTATCTACCTAAGACACTTAACAGACACAAAAACAAAAAAATGAAACAATAAAGGTTTATAGGGGAATTTGGTCTTCTTCTTCTTCTTAACAGCCCATATACGTCCCCACCGAGACACACGGGCCTCCCTTCGAAACACGAAGGGGATTTAGGCCATAGTCCACCACGCTGACCCAATGCGGGCTGGCGGACCGATCGTCTTTTGAAAATAAATTTTCTTAGATGTGCGAGTTTCATCACGTTTTCCTTCACCGTTAAGCAAGTGATAATTAGAAATCCGTACATAAATCCGAAAAGACGAATTTAGTGGTACAGGCTTTTGAACCCACGACCTTCGGATTACAAGTCTGGAAAGAATCTCTGATGTTGCAATAACTAATTCGAAGTCACCCCATATATCTATCACTAGCTGATGCCCGCAACTTCGTTTGCGTGTTCATTTAGATATTTACATACAAAAGTTTTTTCCCGCTAACTCCCGTTCCCGTGCGAATTTTGAAATATCCTGTTGCAACTAAGCTTTAAGTTTACTAAGGTACCTGCATGCCAAATTTCAAGCGTCTAACTTAAGCGGTTTAGATTTTTCATACAAAAGGATTTTCCCGCTTATTCCCGTTCCCGTGGGAATTTCGGGAATTCCTTTCTTAGTGCACCTCTACGGTTTCTAAGCTACGTCCCTTCCAAACTTCAAGTGCCTACGTCTAGCCGTTTAGGCTGTGCGTTAATATGTCAGTCAGTCAGTCAGTCAGTTTCTCCTTTTATATATTTAGATATCTTATCATTATCATACTATTTCTAAAACAGAGTCTCCCACCGCGTCTGTCTGTCTGTCGGAACGCGATAAACCCATTAATCACTGAACGGATTTACACCAACGGAAGGAGTGATTCAAGAGAAAAGGTTGATGTGTATAATTCATTAATTTATTCTCGAAATTTCCACGGGAACGAATTCCCGGCCGGGAAACTAGTCTATCAACAAATTAAGTATTCCTCTGAATGAATTAATGAACAGAAGCAATACCAAGAAATCCTTGAATATGTATCCTTGTTCAGGGAAGTTGAAGAAGTTCTCAAGCAAATCGGAACTTCTGGAGTTAGAACAAGTTTATCAACGGCCACATAGCTACATAATTTAGTTAGACCAGATATGTAAGAGAAACTAAAATTGAAACCGGCACGTCGACGGTAACGGATAGAAGGTAGAAAGTTTTTTTTTTCCAAAACTACAACATGCACAAAAGTTTTACCACGTGCACGTTGATAGCAAATCATGCACTAAGCACTCATCTAACTTAATTCTTTCTAGGCGATATTTTTTTGCTGGGATTACGCTCACTGTAACTTTAGGGATAATAACGAATATACTGGGCCCTGATTCTGTAACTTCAATTGTGTGTCGATGGAATGGAGACCATTTTATCTGTTCAGGTGGCAAAGTTCAAAACTATTTAATTGTCATATACTTGCTGACAACCGCCCCGCCCAGTAGAGCCACCGCCAACCGAACGTAAAGTTGCAAACTACCAAGCAACTGAAAATTCAGTTAGCGGTGGCACCACCAGTCAAAGAAGCCGTCATTAGATGTATGAAATTTGGATGGTTCTCAATTTCGCCACCTGAACGGATAAAATGGTGACCATTCCATCGACGTACAATGGAAGTTACAGAATCGGGGCCCTGTTATTGTGATCGCTCTTATTAACTACCCCGGATGTTGTACCTTTTACTTAACGCAGTCACATATTATTGTTCAGCCTAGCACAGACAAGTATTTCATTTAAACTAAACCAACTTTTAAAGTACTTTCATGCTTATATAAAAACGAAAAAAAAATTCACCATCAACAGCATTTGTACAAAAAAAGTCATGTCATGACAAAACGCGCATGTTTATTTTTATTTTGAAAAGCATGAGCGAAAGCATTAAGCGAAACGGTCAAAAAAACTGTCAAGCCACATATTTTGACTGAAATGTAGAATTTGTGAAGTTAGGGTTTGTAAAGTTAGGGCGTACACGCTCTACAGAGTTAGAGGCTTGGCTCTACATGATATTGATAACTTTTTTTCTGTGCGAGCCATATGTTTTTTTAAAATAAAAGATGGGTTAACTCTTGACCTCAATCTTGACCAAGGTCATAGATGAGGTCAACGATGGAGCGAGTTAACCCCCAAAATGCCTATTAAGGCACTGGTACTCCTACGCACTGACGGAACATAGCATGGTCTCGTCTCGGAAACATTTTATATGAAAATTTTTTTGGTGAGATCATAATTTCCTCGTAGCTGTAGTATAAAGTACTATATGTTATCAAGTGCTTTAAAGGCTCTCGCCTTCGTCTTGAGCTTCAATAGTACCCTTGTAGCAAATAGTAACATTTATCCCTTGTTGAACAATGTATTTAAAATTTGATTATTTTTACCTTGGAAGTAGTCAAGTCAAAATTCAAAGTAAAAAAAACTTTATTTCATAGAACATAGAGAATGTTTCATATAATATGTCAGAATAGTGAATAACATTAGCATTTTTAACATTTTTAACTTTGCGCCTATTTGTAAAGGTGCAGTCTTCCTCAGGAGAAGAATAGGCAAGAAACTCCGAGGTTGCCCTTTTAAACTCAATTATACAAATTTTCTTATTTTTAATAGAGAGAGAGAGAGAAATACATTTATTCATGACACGGTACACAAGACAACAATTAATGAAAAAAGTTGAATAAGTAAATGGTGAGACACGTTACCATCAACAAGCCATAAATCAGGTTAATACTTTATGGGTCCAATTAACGAATAACGAATAAATAAACGAATTTTTTTTGAAGCGGGGACACAGTTTCAAAGAACTACCTTTCCGTCAAGCCATCGGGTCCCGTCTGTTGTCGGTTGACTGCAGTCGCTAAACCAAAATGGCCATTTGGTGGTTTTGCAAACTCTGACAACAGAGCTAGTCAAATTCGCCACAAACTAAGTTTGCCACACTTGACTATACTTACACGATTTTTGAGAAAAGTTTTTCAGTTTAGTGGGATGATTACATCTTTTTTTTTACCAGCCCATATAAGTCCCCACCGAGGGGCACGGGCCTCCTTTTGTAACACAAAGGGTATTTAGGCCATAGTCCACCACGCTGACCCAATGCGGGTTGTCGGACCGATCGTCTTTCGAAAATAAATTTTCTTACATGTGCGAGCTTCATCACGTTTTCCTTCACCGTTACGCAAGTGATAATTAGAAATCCGTACATAAATCCGAAAAGACGAATTTAGTGGTACAGGCCCGCATCAGGGTTTGAACCCGCGACCTTCCGATTACAGGTCTGACTCATTACCAACTGGGTATCACTTCTTTAAATCTTTGATTACTTACATCTTTAATTTTAGCTTATCTAAAGTTACCCGATGATACTGACGTTCGCTCTTATATTGTTTGGAACAGATATGGTTTCCTTAACGCAACTGGTTCTCATGAGTGCTTTGTATCTTACAAATTCAATTTATAACACAGGATACATAAGTATCATTCTCACCCTTGTATGAAGGTCGTAATTTGATTCAGATTCCGACGGGCTCATGTCCAGTCTGGCCATTTAATTACATTCCAGCCCGATTTGGGACAAAAAAACAACTGAAATACCTCCCGTGTTTTAATTTTAGTTTTTTGTAAAAGGTCGTGCTATAATGGTTTTTTTTTTATTATAAGAGGGGTCAACTCTTGACCTTAGTTAAAGGTAATAGATAAAGTCGACGTTGGAACCAGTTAACTCAAAAAATACCATTAAGGCACAGTTACTGCCACGTACCGACGGAATACTACAACCTGTTTGGCGTAGGATTTCGAACATTACACATTTTTCTCAGAAATTCTGTAAAGCAATCGAATTGCTTCTGAAAGACCTTTTTATTTCTAACTAGCATTCCCGAGGAAATTCTGGAAAATTAAGTAGCCTATGTTATTCAGGGATAATATAGCATTCTAATGGTGAAATAATTTTTAATATCGGTCCAGTAGTTTCGGAGCCTATTCAATGCAAACAAACAATCAAATCTTTCCTCTTTTTAATAAATGTGTTGATTTGTAGAAAAGTCCAGGAGTGGCAACTGCGTACCGGAAGGTGGAGCGTAGAAAGAAGTTTTCCCACAAGGTGGGCAATCTGATAAAGATTGGAGGAAGCCGCTGGATGCAGGTGACGCAGGACCGACCGATGTGGAGATTCTTGGGGGCGTATTATGTCAAACAGTGGACGTCTTGCAGCTCACATGATGGATGATGAACGTGTAGGTCATTTTTGCACGAGTAATGTCAAATAGGTAGTCATTTTGTCAAAAACCGCCGAGTGGGTAGATATAAATTTTAGTTTTATTCCACTATTTCTACAACCTGTTCATTTTGATGGGATATCACTCTAAGTCATTGAATAAAAATAATTTAAAAAGTCCAAGGAACACATGTTCTGAAATTGGTATTTTCGGAGAAGTCGGCAATTTAAATTAAAATCTTTCAAAATCTTTCTTCCATACAACGAGTCCTAAGTTGGTACAATTAATAATTAGTTTCAATCATTCATAATTTAGAATACGATGATGCGACGTTATCATTTCTTATGTAAAGATGTCTTATAGGAAATTGTCATTTTTACCGAATTATTTTGTATGAATTTTTAATAATTGAAAATTAATGTATATGCTATTTGATTCATATACGCGGTCTCATTGATACCCTGGAGTTATGGAATATCAAAAGGAACAGGTTAAATAGTGAAAGACTTCCCCAAAAATAATTTACCCTTGTCAGTTTGTCATCAAATTTAAAGAAATTTTCATCCAAATAGTTCCTAATTCATGTTATGTTTTAGATTTTAGGTAAGTATTATATTCTCGAAATTGTTATTATAGTACCAATAGAAATAAATCATTGTGTTAAAATTTCAACTATGACGGTTCATGAGATACAGCCTCGGACAGACTTTCTATAAAAACGAGCAAAAAAATCACGAGTTTTGTATGGGAGCCCCCTTAAATACTTATTTTATTCTGGTTTTTAGTATTTATTGTTATAGGGAATATAGAAATATATAATCTGCGAAAATTTCAACTGTCTAACTATCACGGTCCATGAGATACAGCCTGGTGACAGACGGACGGACAGCGGAGCTTTAGTAATAGGGTCTCGTTTTTTCCCTTTGGGTATGAAACCTTAAAAAAGGTTGAATCCCGAAGGGGTGTTAGATCGAACACGAAGGCGTACGTAAAAATTGAAAAAACATTGCTCGTACCTGTATCTTTGGACATATCTTTAATGAAATATGATCGTACTGTGGCCCTGGGATGATCTTTTGATATATCTCCATTTGCAAACGAGATGATAAATTGCAACACTATTCGAATAGTCTAAGGCTTCGAAAAAATAATACTTAAATAATGTTAAAAATAATGCTTCAAAAATAAACAATCCGACTCCAATAGGGTTTTTTTATAACTCGAAAACTAAACGGCAAAATTGTATTACCATTGCCTTCTATGTACTATTGATACTATAAGCTGGAAATAGGGGGAAATGGTTATATTTTTGTCGTATTATAATTGATATCCGAACCTCCTAACATCCTCCGTCTGTAACTAAAATATTAATAAGTACTTATTTCATTTAGGTACCCAATTTGTGTAATAATTGAGATGTACCCGACCCACGTTTTTTGTATATAAGATGGGTTAAACTCTTGACCTCAATATTGAACATAAAGGTCAAAGATGAGGTCGACGATGAAGCGAGTTAACCCAGAAAATGCCTATAAGGGCACTGGTACTCCCACGCACCGACGGAACACAGCAAGCTGTTTGGCGTCGGACTTCGGTAGGAGGGTAATCGCGAATCAGGCGGCACTTTACAGAGCCTACCACACCGCATGAGACCATAGGACGCCACCTCAGATTCAGAAAAAAATGAAGTGTCGTTGCCTGGGATGGATTACTAGGAGGCAGGTCTCATTTGTGTTTCCTTAGTCGCCTCTTATGACACCCACGGAAAGAGATGGGGTGGTGTTATTCTCAACCGATTATCACTTGGCAAAAAATCACCACATGCTTTAAAAGTATTGGTCTTGAATTCACAATAAATTAAATATAACCTTTGAAATTCATTCATCTTAGTTCAGTCAACCGCTAAGGTCTTACTCAAATTAAATTCGAGCGTCGAGTAAAGCCTGATTAGCTGCGCCAGGAGTTCGGAACCTTTATTTATATATTGTCAAAATGAAGAAGGAGATTCTCAATTCGACTGCATGTTTTTTTAAATTTTTTGTTTAAATGTTTGTTACGCCATAACTCCGAATTAACTTATTATATAAAGTTATATAGCCTATGTGTTAATCCAAAGTGTCAGCTACCTCCATACCAAATTTTATGAAAATTGGTCCAACAGTTTGAACGTGAAAGAGTAACAAACAATTACATTACAAATAAAGTTTAGAAAATTTGTTAATGTTAAAGTGAAAAACCACTAAATAAAACTTTATAATATTTTTTGTAGACAAGTCTATCACGAACGTTATTCATGAAGAATTTGTTGTGCACATATGAACAAACAAAATAAAATTTACAGTTAATATTCGCAAAGAGTCAGAAACTAAACCATTTGGCATAATTTATTTGATTTGATTTTATGAACTAACACTACTAATATACTTCTAGGCCACTATTGTGACTAACCCATTAACACTCTATGGACATTATAAATTGTATGCATTTTGTTATGTCTGTAATAAAGAAATTATTAATAGTAAAACTGAAAATAATTGTTAGTATTTTTTTTTTCATGAAGTGACTATAAAAATGCTTAGAACAAGGCATCTTTTTTATTTATTATTGGGGTAAGCGCAGCAGTTTTTTGCGCTAGTGCACAACACAACGTGTATGCAAATCACGCATATTTTAAAGACAATATTGTACACGTTCCATTAGTTTGCCATCCCTGGAGTACAAGATAATATTCTCTCGTGTATTCTTGAAAGTTTCTAGAAGGTGTTTTCTCTGTAAATGGAGGAATAAATTTACAACGCAGACAGAAGTAATGTGCTTAGAAAGTATTTGATACAGCTGAGATGCGAACTATTCAAGTGTGAATTGGCTGGTAAAGCAAATTTAACAGCTTGCAATCTCTAGAGCACACATATCATGGAAGTCGGGTGATATACAGGGCTTTAGGTATCTCTCTTTCAACCTCTGGGGTGGTTAATCAGTCCGTGAAACTGAACAATTTTCCCAAGGAACATAGGTCAAAATACGAAAAAAAAAATTTGATCTCCCATACAAACTGCGCTAATGAAGTTTGTATGGAAACTCAAAATGTTTTTTTAACCATCATCATATCAGCCTATTGCAGTCCACTGCTGAACATAGGCCTCCCCCAAGGTGCGCCACTTTGCACGATCCTCCGCTGTTTTCATCCAGCCACTACCCGCTATCTTCTTTAGGTCATCTGACCATCTGGCTGGGGGGCGTCCTACACTACGTTTGCCAAGACGTGGTCTCCATTCGAGAACCTGTCTACTCCAACGCTCGTCGGTTCTGCGACAGACATGGCCAGCCCACTGCCACTTCAGCTTGCTACACTTTTGGATAATATCCATCACTCCGGTTTTCTGTCGGATGACCTCGTTTCGGATTCTATCCCTTAGCGAGATCCCGAGCATGGAGCGTTCCATTGCTTGCTGAGCGACGTGCAATCGGTGGGCCAACCTCACTGTCATGTTCCACGTTTCGGCTCCGTAGGTCATGACTGGTAGGACGCATTGATTAAAGACCTTGGTCTTTAGACACTGCGGGAGTGGCGACGAAAAGATATGACGCAGCTTCCCAAACGCTTTCCAAACGCTTTTTAACCATACCAGAGGTTAAACGAGATTTATCTAAAGCCCTGTATATACTAATAATTTAAGGTCTTACACGTTGGACTGCGAGAGAAAGAAAAACTAAAAATTTACCAGCAGCCAACTCTAACCATAGGCATACTGTAAAAGTCAGTAATAGGGACTCCAGGGTTTTGCTGTATTATGGGCGAAAGGCTCACAACCTCTCACCACTATACCTGCATCATGTTTCATCTAGGTAATATCCCTCACAATTTATGTCAAATTTATGAGAATAACAACACCCCATCTCTTTCCGTGGGTGTCGTAAGAGGCGACTAAGGAAACACAAATGAGACCGGCCTCCTAGTAATCCATCCCAGGCAACGACACTTAATTTTTTTCTGAATCTGAGGTGTCCTCCTATGGTCTCATGCGGTGTGGTAGGTTCGCGACCACCCTCCTACCGCAGTCCGATGCCAAACAGCTTGCTGTGTTGCATCGGTGCGTGGGAGTACCTGTGCCTGTATGGGTATTTTCTGGGTTAACTGGCTCCATCGACGACCTCATCTTTGACCTTTATGGTCAAGATTGAGGTCACGAGTTAACCCCTTATAATAAAAAAAGTGGTTCCGACCCACTGGTACTCCCCCGGAAGACTAAATTACTGGGGGGGGTACTGGTACCCCTGGTGCCTACCCCGTTTGGGATTACAGGCGTATGTATTATAATTTTAGTGTTAGTTAAGTCTTAGGAACTGTTATGCAACCTCGTATCCTGTCGGCAACGGATAATGTCTCTGTTAAAATGAATATGTTATCGGCGCGTCTATTTCATTAATCAATGGCCTCTTGAATGACAATGGTGACCATATTATTATTTTTTTAATTTATGAGATGGGTTAACTCTTGAACTCAATCTTGAGCATAAAGGTCAAAGATGAGGTCGACGATGGAGCGAGTTAACACAGAAAATTCCTAAAAAGGCACTGACGCAACGACGTGACGGACCACAGCAAGCTGTTTGGCGTCGAACTTCGGTAGGAGAGTGGTCGCGAACCAGACGACCCTTTACAGAACCTACCACACCGCATGAGACCATAGGACGACACCTCAGATTCAGAAAAAAATGAAGTGTCGTTGCCAGGGATGGCTTACTAGGAGGCAGGTCTCAGTTGTGTTTCCTGAGTCGCCTTTTACGACACCCACGGAAAGAGATGGGGTGGTGGTATTCTCAACCGACCACCACACGGTCAGAAGAAGGCTTAAATAGGAGTCAGTCTAATCGTGGGACTCAAAATCAAGCCTAATTAATTTGACACTTATTAAAGACCCGACTCCATACTGACCTTTTGTCTACGCTAATAAGGGGTCCTCGCCGAAACTGTGTTTATAATACGACCCTACTTAACTGTAATTATAATGATTACTGGGGCTTGAACACCACAAATTAGTAGCCCTTTCTCACAGATTCCTCGGATTCGTACTGAGCGATTCTCTTCATCTTTTATGTTGTGCACCGCTAATTTTTCTCTGCGTCTAACTTTCCGGGCTCATATAACCTGAATCTCTTTAAAGTTCGATTGAATAAGCATCTTCTGGGTGAGCTTGCTAAATCTTCGAGCATTGCCTTTGGGCTAGGTGATCGTTAAGAGCGAACACATTCTATAAATTGAAAAAAAAAATTAGAAAAAAGTTCAGCACGAATTTTACATTTGGAAGAATAATTAAGGTTGAATACAGCAGAATGCCTTTGCCAATCAATTCAGTGTTCCAAATATTCGGAACAATCAAGAGTGCATTGAAAGAATGCAGTTCCAATAAATTGTGAACAGTTAAACTTTCAATCCGACACTTAACCTGTTTTATTCGATTTTCCGTAAAATGGGATTTCCAATGCAGGCATTTTTGAAAAGTTTCACATTTGGATTGTTGCCACTGCGACGCACTATTGTGAACTGTTCGATAGGCAAATTTAGACCAAGGGTCTAGATTTTACCCTTGATCTAAATCGCCTATATTAAATTAAAATAATTCTTCAATGACACTTGTAGAGCGTTGTCCTTTTTCTCATATAGCGTTGTCTCTGTTTAAAAGGTTACCTTAAGACATGGTGGTAACCTTAATAGAGTAAAATATCAAATCCAAAGCTTTCTACGTTTACATACTTGTGGATGGTACTTCCTTTTTAACCCCTTACAAAAAAGAGGGGTGTTATATGTTTGGCGTGTGTATCTGTGTATCTACGTATCTGTCAGTGGCATCGTAGCTGCTAAATAAATGGACTGATTTCAATGCAGTTTTATGGTTACTGCAGTACATAAGCGACGTAATCGAGATGTGATCATTCATCACAAGCATTTCCATGCTTCAGAGAAAACGTTGAACCGTCAGAGGTGTTGTCGACGGACTGAAGTCGTTAAAACCAAGTCAGAGGCCATTTGGTGGTTTAAAAACTCTGGCACCAGGGTAGGTCAAGTTTTCCATATACTTACTTGATTATAAGTACACGCTATGGAAGGAAGGATCGATCAAATTCCGTTTTATGATCTTTCACAAAAAACTTAAGAGGATCATCTCAGTGTTTTTTTCTCATACAAACGGCGTCAATGGATTCCATCCCCTAAATCCCTGTGAAATTTTGGTATTGTATTAGGAACACCGAAAACTAGGTCTGTAAAAATTTCTCAACATTTAAGAGGTGACTGTTGAAAAACTAAGAACAATTTTGGGAAAAACGAAACGTACAAACCTCGTTTATACGCTTACGAATCGATAGACGTACGATTTTCTTAAGTTTTTTGGGTAGGAATTCATTGACGCCTAAACTCATAATTTTGGAAATAAAACTCCGCATTTCGCTGGAAAGCTGCAATTGTCCCTTTCGCACAAGTCTGAGGTGGGTGGTCGACATCGAGACAGCATGAAAAACAACTGAGACGCTAGTCCAAACTGAGACGCTCCTCTTAACATTTAATCGCCTTATTCATTAATTTAAAGTTAAGCGGCAGTTAAGAGCCTCGCGAGGGAGCATGTAAAACTATTTCTTATTTCTTTATAAGTAGAGGCTCGCAAACGTCACTCGAATTTAAATTATGTTTAAGTATTCGTACGACGGTAAGTTTTCGTTACAAGTATTTGAATCTATGATAGATAAACTTTATTGCTTCTTAACAATTTGTAACATTGTACAATGTTCTTATACATTTCAAACAGGTTAGCGAAATATGTGATGTTGAAGCAAATAGGACACAGAACTCAGCATACTTGCTGTCTATGGTAGAGAACAAACTGATTTTCAGCTGTGCCTAGAGATTTTATTTTTTGAACTGTAATGTTGTTATAATTATTTAGATTGTTGTATCTATTCAATATGACATTGGTATATTACGATAAAATAAAAGTAATTTTAATTTAAACGCGTCCATTTAAATATAATTAATAGAACGTACAAAATATAATTCAAATCATAGTAATTAGTAGGCTCGTAACTTATAATACAGACAGATAGACAGACAGACAAAGAATTTATTCATTGCTTTAAAACAAACACACAACATTCAAAACAGTCAGAGTACAAATACACATTAAAGGTTACAGAGTTATTCTAGTGTTAGATAATACTGTTAGACCAAGTTCCCAGGGCCGCCAGACCTTACTTATTTTCTCATAAACCAAATGTGTGGGAAATAGTAGTGCAAGTACGTACTAGTAATGTATGAATACCAGCTAACCTAGGCCGACGGCCAATTTTCAGCTACCAGGTTCTGAAGGTACTTCCAAAAATTGCTCACTTGTTTTGAAGTCTGGGTGCTATAAAAAACAACGGGTTGCACTCCGGGAGTGCCGGCAGAAGTGAAAACTTGAAGATTACCTAAAGTTGATATTTTGGAATGATTAGGGAATAGTTTCGCACGAATTGCTTTAATAAATAATCAGTATAAAAATACTATAATTTATGTGGTAAAATACAATATTCATTTATCACATTAAAAATTTAACACTTTAGAACTATTACAATTATTTTTATTACAATAAAAAGTTTATCTCTCAGAAAAATCAACTTTCATCCATAATTTCAACGACTCTTTCATCATTATTATTACCAGAATCAGTAAAAACGAAGTTTTCACTCTCCCTCCGCCTTACGCATTTTCGATTCGTCCGGTATGACTTTGTACGTGCGTAATCGTTATATTTTCATAAATTATATCAATGTCGAGTGGTAGACGCAGGGCCACTACCACTCGACCAAACTGGTAAGTTTTCGTTTCAAGTATTTGAATTGATAGATAGATAGATGGATAGATAAACTTTATTGCTTCTTAACTATTTGTAACATTGTACAATGTTCTTATACATTTAAAACAGGTTAGCGAAATATGTGATGTTGGTGTTGAAGCAAGTTTTTTTTCCACGGCTCAGCTTTAGAACTTGCGAGGTACGTTTTATGGTGTGAATATCTATTTTATTATATCAATAACGTATTGCATTTCAATTGTGATAAAAATGGCAGGTAAATAATAAAAATTAAGGTGATAATAAATAAAATTGTAAAAGTAACGCTCGTTAAAAGTTACTTCGTCGCGTTGGTTTCGTTGACATCTGTCACGAGATCAAGCTATTTTACCATAGAGCTGTCAGCCGTCCGGGTTTCCACCCATACTTCAAAGTGCACAACGCTGCTAAAGAAGTTTTCACGTCAAAAAAGGTGGCAACCCTATCCTACGCATTTTCGATCACGGTCACGTGATATCTGACGATCTGACGCGAGTTCATCGCGAGTTTAACATTTTTTCCCCATACTACAAGTGCTCAACGCCGCTAAAGAAGTTTTCACTTCAAAAAGTATTATTATAGTTCTCTGAACATCATATACAAAAACACGGCTCAGATTGCAGGTATAATCGCATAATTTACTTGCTAACTGTAAAGCGTCTGGCAAAAATTACAGCCGATGGAGAGTGTCTGGCGGTGTTGAACATTAATTTTTATATTTAATTAATTATATTCTTTATGACATCAGAAGCCAGACCAAGACAAGTGAGTAATTTTTTGAAGTACCTTCAGAACCTGATAGCTGAAAATTGGCCGTCGGCCCAGGTTAGCTGGTATTCATATATTACTAGTACGTACTAGCACTACTATTTCCCACATATTTGGTTTATGAGAAAATAAGTAAGGTCTGGCAGCCCTGGGATCTCCGTCTATGTTGACTTAGGCCATGAGCCCACCCGTTGCCATGGTTACAATGAATGTAGGTCTTCCTTGTTGGGGTATCAGAGCTTCAAGTTTAGATAGACGGGACTGCGTTTTTGTATCCATTAAAATTGACTACTTTTTCACATTTACTGTCCTTGACTTAAATGACTCTAATGACGATAGCTAAGTATTCCACCGAAAATTAAGCAAAACTTTGACAGTGAAAAACATAACAATATTAATAACTAGCTCTCCGCTCTGGACTGCATTCCCGTAGGACTTTGAGAAAATTATGTAGCGTATAACTACCTCCATACCAAATTTTATCAAAATTAGTCTAGCCGTTTGAGCGTGAAAGAGTAACAAACATCCGTACAAACTTTCGCGTTTATAATATTTAAACGACATACTCTCAAAGGCCCACACTAAGATTTTCCTTTTAATACTCAGATCTGTAAACAAACATCGGCTTTTTTTAGATGCTTGTTCGCCCCAACTGAGAGTCGAACCCACAAACCGTCGTTTGAGCGTATCCAGTGGCTGACACCATGATAACGAACAATTTTAATGGAGGAGTCTTTAGTCCAGCAGTGGACGTCCTTTAATCTTTAATAACCCACTCTGCATAATCATAATCAATTTAGAATCGCTCGTAGCCCAGTGGCTCTCGCTGATCTCAACCGATCAGTGCGGTTAAGCAACGTACACAGAGACTGGGAACTTGATGGGTCACCAAAATGGCAATTTACCACGAGCGTTTCCGTGCATCGGAGGGCACGTTAAGCTGTCGGTCCCGGCTGTTGTCGATTGACTACAGTCGATAAAACCAAGTCAGAGGCCATTGTGCGGTTTGAAAACTCTGACACCAGGGTTAGCCAAGTTCGCCACGTGACTATACCTACACGATAAGAAGAAGAAGATAATCATAATCAAGGAGAAAAATATGATAAAATCTCACTAATCCCCTTCTAACTTTATCAGTCTAACGTGACCATTCAATTGTTTCTATTGGCGTAATTGGCAGGGGATAAGCAACCATTAGAAATCAACATGTATTCCAAGGGGGTAAAAAACATTTTTGAATAACAAGAAAAGTCACAAATGGAAGTTAACAATTTAGCTCCAGGTCAATTTGTGAAATTAATTGAAGGAAAGTTACAAAAGAATTAAGGGCTATTTAATGTTACAGAGTTATTAAAAAGAAGGAAAGTTAAATCTTAATTGGCAATTCATCAACGTTAGTAAAAGCTTTGATAAAATAAATTTTACGGAGATATTAAAGTGAAAGCTTAATACTTAAGATGGAGTTACGTTAATAGCCAGCGTACTTTACGTGAAATGTTTTGGGTGGTTTCATAATCTGTACTTCTATAAGAGGAAAGTGGGCCTTTTTATAATACGAAAACGGCACGGCAAAATTGTATTACCATTGCCTCCTATGCACTAGTGATACTAGAAGCTGGGAACATAGAAGGCAATGGTAATTCAAATTTTGTCATGCCGTGCCGTGCCGTACATATTATAAAGAGGAAAGATTTGATTGTTTGTTTGTTTGCATTGAATAGGCTCCGAAACCACTGGACCGATTTGAAAAATTCTTTCTTCATTAGAATCCTACATTATCCCCGATTAACAAGGCTACATAATTTTCCCGAATTTAAACGGGAACGAAGTCCTGGGCGGAAAGTTAGAATGTTATAAAATAATACAAAATAGGTACCTATAACTCAGAATAACTATCTTCTTCATAATTGCAAACAAAGCTAATTAAACAAATAAACCATTTTTGAAGTGAAAATTTCTTTAGCGGCGTTGTGCACTTTTTGGGATGGGTAAAAAAAATTTAAACTCGCGTCAGGACACGTGACCCGATTGAAAATTCGTAAGACAGAGGGAGAGTAGACCGCAAGGAAGTAATATATGTTCAAGTTTTCACATCTGCCGGCCTCCCTCTTCTATTCCTTCCAGTTGTGCTCATTCCTCCTTCCAGTTGTGCTCATTCCTTCCTTCCATCGGATGTCCAGACGCACTGCGGGATATCACCCTTATTTTGTCGGGATCCCTCGGATACGTACTGAGCGCTTTTCTTTATCTTATGTATTGCGCACTGCCAAGGAGTGGAATTCTCTGCCGGCGTCTGTATTTCCGAGTTCATACAACCCGAATATCTGTAAAGTACGAGTGAATAGGCTTCTTCTGGGTGAGCTCGCTACATCCTCGACCGCATCTTTGCCCTGAGCTAGATTGTGGTCAAGAGCGAACCCATTCTTAATTTAAAAAAAAGCTTCTGCCAATCATTTTAAAGAATGTCGTTTTAAAGACCCCGAAAGGGTCTACCTACCTCGACTTCTGTGGCACACGATTGATTTAATTTTCTTTTATTTAGTTTGGTTGCAAAATTCCTAAACTTTTCATTTAACGATAAATTAATCTGCCCTCCGAAATTAACCCGATTGATGGCAAACTCAAACACACCGAAACGGCACACAGCTGTCAAACAGTATTAAAAGCAAAATAATTTAATTTTAAGCTCTTTGTCAAGGAGTTGTCAAATGAAAGTTATTCAAGGGATATTTTACAACTTTTACAAATCAGTTTCCGTACAGAAGGGACTCTTTACTTGCCCCTTATTTTGTTGTTTGAAGTCGATTCACTGATGAAATGGATTTATAACTTTCAGTTCTTCTGTCTTTTAACCTTTGATTAAATACGTAACTCATCTTTAGCTTTTGAAACAGTGACTTAATTTGAGATAAAACATCATTGTTTAGATTCATCATCCTATTTTTAACTATTCAAATTGTAGCATTGCAAGCTGAGCCCAGAAATGTCCAAACGACCTTTAGGCTCCTGTCTCCCAATGAGATTTATACACTTAATGGATTGTATCTAGGTTAAGAATGGGAGCAAATGAAAATCAATTTGTTATTTTATTTTTTTAAACGAAAAAAAATATATAAGCCGGTTTTAGTGTGGCGACACATATAGGGCCATATTTTAAAATCTGTCTAACACTGAGTTTTATTTCTTTGGTAAGACCCAAAGCGATGTCGGTCTATGAAAGTTTGCTGCAACTGTCGTCAGAGTATATATATTCCTCCTTGTCGTGACCGACAACGGCGACCCAGCCATTCCTAAGAGTTCCTTGCGTAAGCTCTAATATGGCTTGCAAAGCCAAACTTGGTTTTACAGATCAACTTAAACTTGGTCGTCAGATTAGTGCAAGGGTGACGTAATGAAGAAGACTGCAGATCAGGTGTTTACAAGTTTATTTCCTTTATCACGACACTATGGCACGTTTTGAGGACTTAACCTAATAACGCTTATGCGCACAAACTACACATTTGGGTGTCTCCCGTAGATTAACCCCTGGCCCGGATTGAAGTCACCATCTTTTTTAAATTTTGTTCGAGAATATTTAAATTCAATTTTAAATTTAAATCAATACTTTGACAGTACTCCGACCAACCAGTACCGTCTGTGAAACGTAGTCTCATCTCGGTGAAGACTACATATCACAGTAGGATGCGAACGAATTGGTTTCGACAATCTAAATATATAAAAGGAGAAACTGACTGACTGACTGATTGACTGACATATCAACGCACAGCCTAAACGGCTAAACGTAGGCACTTGAAATTTGGAAGGGACGTAGCTTAAGTACCGTAGAGGTGCACTTAGAAAGGTATTCCCAAAATTCCCACGGGAACGGGAATTAGCGGGAAAATTCTTTTGTATGAAAAATCTAAACCGCTTAAGTTAGACGCTTGAAATTTGGCATGCAGGTATCTTAGTTAACTTAAAGCTTAGTTGCAACAGGATATTGCAAAATTCTCACGGGAACGGGAGTTAGCGGGAAGAAACTTTTGTATGTAAAAATCTAAATCACGTAAGATAGATGTTTTCCATCTGTGTACTCTGTACAAAAAAAATTAACACGCAAACGAAGTTGCGGGCATCAGCTAGTCATGCCATAAAACTGCAAAATTGTGAAAAACTCGGGTGGTTTTCGAGCGTGCTCGAGCGTACACAAAAGCACTACTATCTACGGTAGTTATCAGTTTCGGAGTAAATCTCAGGCAAGACAGCGTTCCCGGGTCTTGTCGTTTAATTTCCGAGTCGATATTAATTTCAAACGGAACTAACCGGGACCTGAAACCGGCAGCTCGAGCATGATGCGGCGCGCCACTCGGCTGACGGTGAAACTTCACTTTGATTACGCGAGGGCTCCGCGCAAAGGCTTGCTCTCCCTCTGGCGTTGTTAATGTTGACATTTTGACATAGGAATGCGGCGCGCGTGCTCGAGTTGCTGATGCTAGATGGAGAAAATTTCATATGGTTTGACATTTTGGCTAGCAGGAAAGGCAATCTTTTTTTAGGTAATTTCTTTCAAAGTCATAATAATAATCTTCTTCATATCGTCTAGATCAGAGGTTCCCAAACTTTTTTTTCTCATAGACCACTTTCAAAATTTTGCTGGTTTCGGTGGACCCCCTCCCTGCAGCTAAATTTCAACCATATTCCCAAAACTCGACAAAAAATGTGAAGATTAGATCTAATTAAGAGAATTTGCGTTGCGGCTGAGTTTCAACCACGAATTAACAATTTTCGAAAAAAATGCGAGAATTTATTGGTTTATTAATTAATTGATTGTGCTGTGAGTGGATGTCAAAAAAGTAAAGGTGGCCAATCAAAAAAGTTATTCCATCTAACTTTACATTTTTGACATCTTACTCACAGCACAAGGAGCATTTTAGTTTTCCACTATCGAAAACAGATACATTTTTGTGGACCCCGCTTATACGAATTGTGAACCCCCATTTTTTTGTCACACCAACGTAGACCCCCTTCGAGTCTCCCGCGGACCCCTGGGGGTCCACCTGGACCACTTTGGGAATCAATGGTCTAGATATAGTCAAGTTGGTCGCGAACTTGGCTAACCCTGTTGTCAGAGTTTTCAAACCGCGCAATGGCCTCCGACTTGGTTTTAACGCTGTAGTCAATTGCCCTCCGAAGTACGGAAACGCTCATGATAAATTGCCACTTTGGTCACCCATCAGGTTCCCTGCCTCTGTGTATGTTACTTAACCTCACTGATCGGTTGAGATCAGCGAGCGCCACTGGGCTACGAGCGCTTCACGATAAGAAGAAGAATATATTCATAATAAAAGCAAACTAAAGCCAAATCTTTAGCGGTGATAGCCCAGTTGGTAATGAGCCAGACTTGTAATCGGAAGGTTGCAGGTTCAATCCTAGTGCGGGCCTGTACCACGAAATTCAACTTTTCGGATTTATGTACGGAAATTATCACTTGCTCAACGGTGAAGGAAAACATAGTAATGAAACCCGCCCGTCCAAGAAAATTCATTTTCGAAAGACGAGCGGTCCACCAACCCGCATTGGGCCAGTGTGGTGGACTATGGCCTAAATCCCCTTCGTGTTTCAAAGAGAGGCCTGTGACACTCGGTGGGAACGTATATGGGCCGGTAAAAAAAAAAACAAATCTGGAATTTTGTTACTGCTAATATATGCAAAAATAATATCGCCTTCATACGACACTAACTACCTATTCAAAAACGTAATTAAGTGACATTTGGGACATGGACATAACTATAACAATTATGAAGGGTGTAAAGGACAGCTTAGCAAAACTGAAACCCTAAAGTCAGACCATCGTTCTAATTGGTTTTCCAGTGGAATCTTCCTTCGATTTTTTTTCAAGTTTTTAAATATTTTCTGGTTTAAAATTAAATTATTTATTCGAATACAATCCATTTTGCCTTAATAAACAACAATAACAGCGTAAAACACCAAAATCAACAATGTACAGTCAACAGCACATCAGGTTACCACAAACAGTCAAATTTCCCCAATGGATAGTAAACTCTAATGCTTGGTGATAAAATAGAAAATCGTATGAAGAAATTTGTCAGTTTTGGATAGCATGATGTGCTGTTGACCCTGTACATCGCATTCCGATAGCCAGGCGGCGCGGGGGGATCGCGCCTGGTTAATAATGAAAATTCCTAACTTAACATTTCCGGGAAAAAATAATAACTTTTAGCTGATGATAGTTATGGGTAGATTCTACCATTTAAGTATTTGCTAAGCTGTCCTTTACACCCTGTATAATTTTTCATGTTCGTGCTCCGACGGAAATAAAGTCCCGGGCGGAAAGCTAGTTAAATGTAAGGATACTTAGCAGAGGTAATTTCATTCGGCAAAGGAAGATAGATACAAAATAAGAAAGTAATATTATCTTTTCTGAATAAGGTGAATAGGCCACTCCTAAGCCCGTGATTGGGTTGAATGAACCCTGAAAGGAGTAGTTTGGGAAGGGTTCAATGGAAAATAATTGGACCACGATTTTGTGTTAGATCCAAATGAATGCCATCAGATTTTTTGTCAAATGAAACTGTTTTCCTGATACCTTAAACAATTTTCTATTGACAGGGTCAAATAAAGAATCGATTAGGCGTTAATCACTAAAAATTGTTTATTGTACCCGTCGCGTGCTTGTTTACGAAGCGTGCGATATAAATCCTGCACACAAAGGTGTGTAAGAATCGTGAGAAAATACAAAGCTTTTATTTAAATCTTTATTTGTTTTCATATTTTTAGCAAACCCTTTCGTTTGATTCCGAACATGTCTCCTATGACATGGGTTTACACAACAAAATAACTAGTCCGCCATCTTGGACGGACCGTCATATTACATTTAAAATAACGTCATTTAGCTAACCATGCATTGTCATCCACACTAAACGTGTATACAAAATGTTTGCACAATTGGTTAAGGGTACCTGCATGAAATTCATTTGCAAGATTTGACTCGAAAAAACATACTGGGTGAAAAAAAACCTCCTAGCTATATTCAAAATCCAGAACCAGTATCACTTACAGAACAATTTTTTTTCTTTTTTTCGGTGAGATTTCTTTTTTTCCTAAATGTAGACACCACTCGAGTGCATCCCCCGAGCGCTACCCGCATAAATCAATGTTAATAGTAATCAATAACTGTTATTTTTTTTCATATTTTATTCGTAGGTAAGCGTAGTCAAACTTTAGTGCCTAAATATTGTACGCCGTATGTCAAGTATATTTCTGTAACAAAATAACATCTATATTGTACTCTCGATATACATAAAGATATTTGATTTGATTTAATTTTGGGCCGATCCAGCAACATAAACAGTTCTCCAGCTCGTTTAACTTACTGGTCCTTCGAGCCGGATCAACCCAAAGAAAGAAAAATGTTCCTGAATACTTTATTTTATTTTAAATATAAAATTTTCACACTTGCCGCTGCTGCGGTCGTGCAGGAAGAAGAGAGACAAAAGAAAACAAAAAAGTGTCGGAGTTTCCAACAAACAGTTTTTAGAACAAAAAAAATCCATTCTATTAACGAAACTGACGTTCCATTTCTAAGAATCTTTTTGAATTAGGTAGCAAAGAGCACACATATTCCACTAATAAGTACTAAATTATAATTAAGGAAACAATGGAACGCTGGCAAATGTACCTGAAAGTACCTGAAAGCCAGCATATTTCTTTTATATTACTCTTTTTCTCGTCCCATTTCCCAATAAATAAGAAGACTGGCCTGAAATATCTGGAAAAGCTCTTAAGGACGCCCCAATAATGTTGCTTCTAATGAAAATTAATCCTCTCATTTTTTTTTCATTACCCGCTTTCATTATTTTACTTTTTGCAATTACTTGCGAAGAAAGAGAACGTTAATACTTGAAAGAAAACGTGTTGATTGATAGGAATGGACTGAGGATGGCGTATCGGATTCATTGGTTGATGACACCCTCGATTGATAAGATTTTCCATTATTAGATAGACAAAACATTCATTGAAAATAAAATGAAATCGATCTTTCACATTTGAAGGGGCCCATTTTTATAAAAGAAATAATAAAAAACCATCTTACGAAATACGACGGAGCAGGAACTACTTGTTTATTTGAGATATATGCCTAATTCCAAAGGTATTTTTGTGTGAATTTTTTTTTGCGATTGTACATAAAGTTCTTTAAAAAAATCTATTTAAATGGGGTGACTTCAAATTGCTTAGTAAAACCACAGAATAATAACTAGTAACTAGCGTTAGTAAAACTTTAAGTGGTGATTTTCCCCATCGGAACTACTTTCCCATCGAAACCAACTAAAAAATTTCAAAAAAAAATTTCGATGTCTCATACAGGATCAATCAGCTATAATCACTCAAGGTTTGTGGAAAGGCAATTTTTTTTTTGATATTTCGACCTACGTTCCTTAGGGAAAGTTGTCCAGTTTCGTGGGCTGATTCACATCTTTCGATTTTTATAGCTAACTAGCTTTCCGCCCGCGGCTCCGCCCGCGTCCTAATTTTTTTTTAAATAAAAAGTATCCTATAAACCTCACGGAGCCCGAGACCTTTCCAACGAATGCAAAACCGTGGAAATTGGTTCATGCGTTCTGGAGTTATAGCGTCAGGAAGGAAAACCCGACTTATTTTTATATAGTAGATAATAGATGAACTAAATATTCTCTTGGATTTTTTTTTACCAGCCCATATACGTCCCCACCGAGAGGCGCGGACCTCCCTTCGAAACACGTAGGGGAGTTAGGCCATAGTCCACCACGCGGGTTGGCGGACCGCTCGTCTGTCGAAAATGAATTTTCTTGGACGGGCGGTTTTCATCACGATGTTTTCCTTCACCGTTGAGCAAGTGATAATTAGAAATCCGTACAAAAAATCCGAAAAGATAAATTCAGTGATAAAGGCCCGCACCAGGATTTGAACCCACGATCTTCGGATTACAAGTCTGGCTGGGCTATCACCGCTTTAAATCATATTCTCTTGGAATATCAATTTCCAAATACTTTTAATGAAAAACTTCACTAATTCGAACAGAAATTACCCATAATTATTTCATTACGGAATATTATTTCGTCTGTTCACATTACGTAGATAAGAAATGGTTCTTTCACCGCAATTAATGGCTTCCACACGCTGGCTGGATGCCAGAATATGTTGTAAGAAAGGGAACCACACCTCTTCTTAAAATTTAAGATGCCGCGAATTGAAACACTTAATTTCAAACTCGTTTGGTCTACGGGTAATTAACTTTTTAATTAGGTACTAGATAGTACTGTTAACCTCAATTAGGTCATAGTATAAAACGGTAAAATAGGTTATCTTCATACAAGCGCACCTCGCGCGTCTTGTATACGTCGCCGCACGCACAGGCACACTCAATAAAATCTCGGCGTGTTTCTCAGTGCGCCAGTACCGCACAAGGTTCAAGTGTGCGTGCGGCGACGCATAGATACTATGGCGCACACGTACAAGCCGCGCGCGGTGCGTTTATATGAAGATAATCTACTTCCCCTTTTTATTTTATGCTTAGGTCCTTCCTTCCATATACCTTGAATATTCAAGTATGTGGCGGATTTCACTAACCCAGCTTCTCTACCATACACGATGAGACTTCACTTGGAGTTGATTGCCAAGGAAAACATAACCTTAAGTTAAACTATATAAGTTTGCATTTCTTTTGCATCTTACTGACATTGACAAATAATATTGAATCGCTAAAAAGACGTACAAATTCAAACGCAAGAGAAATTATAATTTCTCTAAATATAAATAGGGTTAATTTTCTTTGTGTTGATTTGGCAGTTGTAACGAGGCGGCATGCGCCTCGTCTTCATCCTCCTTCTCCAATCTCAGTTTTAGCATTCCTAATCTAAATTCGAAATAGCTGTCATTCGCTGACATGACAAACCCAACTGATTTTCCTTCGCAGGCGCACGCACGCTCATACTATACTGTTTTATGCATTTTTAAAATAAGTGGATATCTCCAATAAATGTAGTCCTGCTTGATGGTTTTTCTTCCTTTATCGCGGTGCTCCGAGTCTCCGGCTCTATTAGATAACTATGCTAAGCTGTGCCTTATAATTAGGTAAGGTAGTAAAGATAATTTAGAAAAAAATGTTTTTAACAGTCTTTAGGCTACCGTCCAAAATATAAATATTTAAAATATTTTTAAATACAACACATCTGTTTACCTTACTTAGTCAATATTGTTTGGCATTATCAAAGTTGACTCTCATGAGATTTTAAAATTGAAAATTCCAGTTTGACCATAACTTAATTTGTATGAAAAAGAAATTTAGTCTTAAGCGAGCTAGGTACAGTGTGAACACTTACCTACCCAACAAAATAACAGCTGCACAAACTTTATGAGATAGCACATCTGTGCTCTAATACAATAAAAAGTTTCCAGCAGAAGCAAACGTGAGGCAAACTTATTTATCTGGTATACACTGTAGGTACACGATACAGAAGCAGTGATATTGAATAACTTTACCGAATACCTAGGCTCTCTTTGTGGTACAGTCGTAGATATAGAATCTTTTTAGAGGCACAAATTGAGTTATGGAATTCGATGCGGACGATTGTTCAAATTGCGTTGCTAGTGCATAAAGAATAGCTAGCACGACCCCCGACAAACTCGCGTGTTACGCCATCACCACTCCGACGTTTCGACACTTATTTGACATTGACCGCGTTGCTTTTACGTTGTGTTTGAGCTGCTGAAATTACAAACTAGGGGAGATGCCTAAACAAGACAGGCCTAATTCTATATTTTAAAAAGAAAACAGGAACGTTAGGTACTTGTCACAAGTTATTACGTCCAAAATATAGCTCTAGTTTTTTATGTAATTATCTACACCCGGAAACCTGTTACTATTTTGTCTTTGTGTAATGTGAAGCGTAAGACAAGCCGTGCTTATTGAGAGTATCTGAAGCAAAAGAGCATGTACGAGTACTTTGTACGCGGATCTAATATTTGGTGAGTACTGAAGAGATGCATCGGAGCTCGGCTTGGTCAAAAGTCACCCTGTATTCATATACAGGCTGACTTGGTTTACTTACAAAATGTAAGTAATTTTTTTTTCCATAATTTTCAGATTTTGATACCCTTTTTTAACGTCTTAGAGGATGAATTTTGTAAAACGCAGAAACATGGGTGTCACAAATCACTACAAGGCACTAATTAGTGTCGGAATAGGTAGAGCGTCATGTGCTGGTTTCAGAACTTTATAAAGGTTTCATGAAAGATTTTAAATTAAATAGCATTAAGGACGTGCATCGGCTTACTGGATTCGCCTCTCCTTACAATTTGTGCAATCAACTGACTACCTAAGCTGATTTGAGGGCTCATAGTCAAGTAGCTTTCACTGATCACTGAAGTTAAGCAACGTACACAGAGTCAGGGAACCTGATAGGTGACCAAAGTGTCAATCTATGACGAGCGTTTCCATGCTTCGAAGGACGCGTTAAACCGGCGCGCTGTTGCCGATTTACTATAGTAATTAAACCAAGTCAGAAGCCATTTGGCGGTTCAAAAACTCTACGTGTACGAAATGGTTCAAAAACTATGTTTCAATAGATCTGAATTTTGCCACCTGAACGGATAGAATAGTCACTATTGTGATTAAATTTTGAAATACCTTTGTTTAGTAGAATAGACGTTCTGATTAGCTACTAACCATGCGTGGTATTTTTGTTGAAAATAGTTTTCAAGTTTATAAAGTAGCCGACGAAACATAGGAACTTCTATTGAGTTGAATCCCTCCAATCTTATTTGACAAGGTTCCAGAAAAAAGGCATTTTTATGAAAGCTGATATCAGAATAGTTATGGAAACATCCAATTTGCTCTATCCTACACCTGGGGCCTATTTGTGCTTTGTGATATGAAGTTTTTTGGAAAGAAATTATTTTTGGTACTTTTTCTGGCAAATCTGGAAAAGAATGATGACATATTGGCACTGATTTGGATTTGGGTTTGTCAAGCTTCTTTGGGATCGCCCATTGATCACTTGAGGCTCGAAATGGGGAGAGGGGAGGGTGAAAATCACGCTATATCAGAAGGGAAGATGGGTCTAGTATACGGAAATATCACGTGATATTCATTTCCAACTTATAGCTGAGTTGAGCAACCTTTGTCTCGGACCCTACAACACATAGCGATACAAAGGTTGTTTGTTATTGTTTATATGTTTCTTTCTAGTGTTCATGTATTACTGTGCCTGTTCTATGTATTGTACATGTCAGAAATTATAAATCTGTCTTCATCATCATCATCATCATATTCAGCCCACATCAACCCACTGCTGGGTATAGGCCTCTTCTCTATAGCGCCAATCGTCACGGTCCTGTGCTAACCTCATCCACAGAGGTCCCGTCAATTTGACGAAATCGTCTGACCATCGGTCTAGTGGTCTGCATACTGGCCTTGTCGCTCCCCTTGGCCACCATTCTGTGACTGCCTTGGTCCACCGTCCGTCGTCCCTCCTAGCCAAGTGTCCTGCCCATCTCCACCGTAATCTGTCTTTATTTGTTTTTATTTTTATAAGTATTTAAATATTGCAGAATTAAATGACTTTGTCATTTCATTATCAACGATAATATTCTTAAATTGTTTAACATATTTTTATATAAAGTTAGACGTAACTCTGAGTTGTGTGTGTAAGGGAGTTTGTTAGCTTTGCTAGCAACATCTTACCACGTTACAAAAGGGGGGAGGGGGTTATAAAGTTAATGTTTTTTTTGTCATTTATTATAAGATGGGTTAACTCTTGACCTCAATCTAGACCATAAGGTCAAAGATGAGGTCGACGATGGAGCGAGTTAACCCAGAAAATGCCTATAAAGGCACTGGTACTCCCACGCACCGACGGAACACAGCAAGCTGTTTGGCGTCGGACTTCGCTAAGAGGGTGGTCGCGAACCAGACGGCCCTTTACGGAGCCTACCACACCGCATGAGACCATAGGACGACACCTCAGATTCAGAAAAAAATTAAGTGTCGTCGCCTGGGATGGATTACTAGGAGGCAGGTCTCATTTGAGTTTCCTTAGTCGTCTCTTACGACAAACACGGAAAGAGATGGGGTGGTGTTATTCTCTACCGATCACCACACGGCTAGAAAGAGATACCAAGAGGGGTACGAAATGACATCCGCAAAAGTTATCCACCTATCACCACAATATTTATATTCTCTCTAATGACCCTCAGAATGTATGTCAAACGTGGCGTCAAGTATTTATTTATTTATTTATTACTAGCGACCCGCCCGGCTTCGCACGGGTGCAATTATTAATACTTACTTAATATACTAAAGAATGTCTTTATATACAACGTTCACAGCTTTTTGTCATGCGCCGCCGGCATATATTATGCATATAAACCTTCCCCTTGAATCACTTTATCTATTAAAAAAACGGCATCAAAATCCGTTGTGTAGTTTTAAAGATCTAAGCATATATAGGGACATACAGACAACGGGAAGCAATAAATAAAAAAAGAAATGCTTCATTGTTACATGTTTATAAGAAAATAGTAAGCAGAACAGGTTTAACTAAATATACTACAAAATGTCTTTATATACTACGTTCACCGTTTTTTTGTCATTAGATAAAACAAACATTTTTTCGTTAGATGTTACTCTTGAAAGAGCGACATATAATTGGCTATGTGAAAAACAATCAACGCTCAAATCTAAGCCTGCAACGTTGAAAGTTTGACCCTGCGATTTTTAATGGTCATCACAAAAGATATCTTTATCGGAAATTGTAGGCGTTTAAATTGGAACGGTAAATCCGATGGTATCAGAGGAATTCGGGGAATCAATACATCTATTTATTTATTTTTATTTTATCTTCTCCTGTACCACATCCGGTGAGTATTGTGCACTCTATTATAAAAGTTTTTCGAGATTTTACCAGCAAACGCGTGCCATTGCAAAGTTTAGGTGGATTCAGGTTTCTTAACAAAATAACAGGACAACCTACTATCAACATCATTTTATGAGGAAGGAGTCCAGACGGGTTCAAAGAATTAAGAAATTTTGTAGGAAAATGAACTGCTTCTTCCAAATCGAGAACAGTATCGAGTGTATTTGCGTCGGCGCGTCAATCCTTGAAAGAATCAAGTTGTTTACCTTATCTACTTGTTCGTTAGTTGGTTACAGAATCGCTCTTTCCTTAAACCAAGATATAGTCTTACAAATTATGTTATCAATGTCGGGATAGACATGGTTGAACAACTCTTGGATGTTGTCTATCAAAACACAAAGGTTTTCTAGGTTAATCCTTCCATCACTTTGTGTTAACTCTCCATTGCCAACCTGTTAACATTCATTTAAATTAAATGCTGTTAAGACCCATATTGACCAATATTAAATGCACAATGTATTTATAGTTATTAATGATATTCTTAAGGCACATATATTGTTCAACGTTTTACAATGCAGTAGCCGAGGAAATGATATTAAAAAAATGTTGTCAAAAACTTACATCGTATATGTACACACGGCAGCACATCAGGCTATACATGTTAACCGTGACGTCGCCATTAACTCGCTCGTAACAGCGCCGGCGTTCGTAGTGCAAATGGGTAACCTGACGTGCTGCTGTCTGTACATCCACTTAAAGTTCTTAAAATATAGTATTTTCAATCAAATTTAACGGAAAACGTGTTAAAGATTGAACAATGTGCATATTGATCTATATTAAATGCATAAAGTATTATGGCACGTATATTGTTCAACGTTTTACAATGCAGTAGTCGAGGAAATGAAACTAAAAAAAATGTTGTCAAAAACATACATCGTTATATCGTTATAAAGTGCATACTTACATCAAAAGTTCTCAAACTGAATACGATTTAACAATGTGCACTAAAATTTTACGATATTACACAAAACATTAAGGATAATTCCTTAATCAATTTTTGTGTATTCATGATAATACATTGAATAACACAAAAAATATTTTATTTAACAAATATATCAAATATCCGCCAAAATAAAATGGCGAATAAAATCTTTTTCCACAATTATGAGGCAAAGGCTGAAAGGCTAAGCAATTAAAATGCCAGTTACGCCTACAGAAATGTTTAAATAGTTCAAAATCGCTAAAAATCAGATTTATTTTATGAAAAAACTAAAATAATTAATTTGCTTTTATACTTATTTTATTTCACTGAAAATCAAGATTTTCGTCAGAAATAATTATTTTGTTAGGCATAAAAACTCTTTGCTATCATTCTATACTCACTGCCAGTATGAAGCTTTGTAAAAAAGGTAATACGTAATACTCTCACTTGTCAAAAGTGTCACTGATTATCAAATCAGCTACTCTTTATTGCGTCATACATTTTTGTCAGTATTTTAAAAGAGAAAGTACTAAGTCCATGGTATTTTATTCACTTTTTACATACTTTTTATGCATCATTTGATTAAAAAAATTACTTTACTGGATCACAGAATAGCTACCGAAGTAGAATTTTGGTATTTGATAAATGGGTTATTTGGTCATTAGTTCATTTTTTTTTCGTAAGCGCAAAAAAAAGTGTTTTATAAGACATCAAAAAAGTGTTTTTTTACGACATCACATTAGAAACCTCTAAAATTATAAGTGTTTCTCCACTATATTATGCATGCATTATACATATAAACCTTCCTCTTGAATCAATCTATCTACAGAAGAAAACCGCATCAAAATCCGTTGCGTAGTTTTAAAGATCTAAGCATACATATGGACAGACAGACAGACAGACAGACAGACAGACAGACAGACAGCGGGAAGCGACTTTGTTTTACACTATGTAGTGATAGTTTTAAAGATCTAAGCATACATAGGGACAGACAGACAGACAGACAGACAGACAGACAGACAGCGGGAAGTGACTTTGTTTTATACTATGTAGTGATTATTATTTCATATGCTCTGCCTACCCTGATAGAGATATTACGCGTGAGTGTATACAGGGCTTTAGGTAAATGCGCTATATTCTGATGAAGTTTTTTTTTTTTTTTCGTATTTTGACCTAATGTTCCTTGGGAAAGTTGTTCAGTTTCATGGACTGATTAACCACCCGAGAGGTTGAAAGAGAGATAACTAAAGACCTGGATATGTATGTAATTAGTTAACTTGTGTTAAAATTATTTTCTGTTATTTTTGGTTTAATTAAAGTAGGTAATGAATGAATTGATAGATTAAAATACAACACATAATAAATAATATTGTCAGCTTAATTTAATGTAAAAGGTTGAATGAATATATTTATCGGAAATATGAGACTGTAAATCTCATTAAATGGGTCGTTTAACTTGTAGCCCAGTGGCTTTCGCTGATCTCAACCGATCAGTGCGGTTAAGTAACGTACACAGAGGCAGGGAACCTGATGGGTGACCAAAGTGGCAATTTACCACGAGCCTTTCCGTGCTCGTGATACGTTAAGCTGTCGGTCCCGGCTGCTGTCGATTGACTACAGTCGTTAAAACCAAGTCAGAGGCCATTGTGCGGTTTGAAAACTCTGATACCAGGGTTAGCCAAGTTCGCCACACACTTGACTATACCTACACGGTAAGAAGAAGAACTTGTAATATTTCAGACTTACGTTCCAAAATTGGAAAAACGAACTTTTGGAGAGTTTATAATACTATGTCTAGTTATGATGTGATTGTTTTAGAGGCCATTGTCCCTAGTTTCCTCTGGGATCTACAAATCCCTTAGAGCACGTGTTACTGTTTGTTGTTTCTAACCGAGTTTAGAAAATAATATGTTATTTGCAAGCTTTGAACCGAATTCATTGACACCCTCAACCTTAGGGCCCCGATTCTGTAACTTCAGTTGTGTTTCAATGGAATGGTCACCATTTTATCCATTCAGGTGGCGAAATTGAGAACTATCCAAATTTCATACATCAAATAACGGCTGCTTTGACTGCTGGCGCCACTGACAACTGAATTTTCAGTTGCTAGGTAGTTTGCAACTTTACGTTCGGTTGGCGGTGGCGCTGCTGGTCGGGGTGGCTGTCAGCAAGTATATGATATTTAAATACTTCTCAATTTCGCCACCTGAACGGATAAAATGGCGACCATTCCATAGACACACCACTTAAGTTACAGAATCGGGGCCCTGTTTCACTTTTTTTGCAACATAATTTTTTTTTTTGGCTTGCTAGATTGTGGTTAAGAGCGCACCCGTTTTTAATTTAAATATATCAAAGAATCCTCGGGCGGAGCAAAAATGTACAGTTGTCAGCTATTAAAACGTGTTCCTGTTAAGTGTATCGCGAGGATATTTAACGGGGTAGAGTGTGGTGAGGTACTTTAACCCTCGGCATACCAGGTGAAAATTTGTAACATGCCATACAAGGTGGGGTCTGACATACCCTAACAAAATGGTCGCTGTAATCAGATAGGAATAGGGGTACTGAATTATTATTGCATATTTTTGAAATTGAACATAAACTGAGTAGCACTATATAAAAAAAAATGAAATAGATTAAATGGTTTGTTGAAAAAAGGTAGCGAAAATGCCATCTTCTGACTACTAATTTAGACTTGAAATCACCCTAAGAATTGATAATTACCAATGTTTGTAATTAAACTGACTAAATTTAAAAAAATTTAACAACGATGATACATCTTTAAATTTTTACTTCAATCGCGAGGTAGGAGTTCTTTAGTTCGCCATAATTGCGTTTTGTATATGCTCAAATAACAATAATTCTAAACAAAAACGCATCTAGAGCCCTAAAAAACGCACGCACCACTAAACTAATGGTACTTGCCAGTGTAAGAACGTCGCAACTCCAGCTACTGAGAGCTTTAGATTCCGCGCACGAAAATTTTTGAAAATACTTATATCGATTTTTCACTGCCTGGGGTTTATTAGACCCCACCTGGTATGCGGAGGGTTAAGGTTGTAATAACTGCCAACTGCACACAACAAAACGTTAAGTAGAGAGAGCTACTCTGATCCCTAGGACCCTAACACCTAACTCCCTAACGGTGTGGGTGCAATCCTAAGACCTCAGGGGTCCCTAATCCCTACCTAACGCTGTATGTGAATGTAGTGAGTAGAACGGGATGTCTGTTACCGGAGACCTAAGGCGGAAGGGGGAAAGAAAGGGGGTGCGCACGTCGTGCGATGTGCGCAGGGAATGGTTTTCTCACTGCCGGTCAAGCAGGCTCACAAGACCGATCTACTGACGGCTAAGGGTGTCTTGGCCACAGTGAGAGGATGCTGGAAGCATCAAGGAACTACGGCTCATCCACTGGGTAGTGGGAACTTCAATGGCAGCTCTTCCAGAGGATTCTGGGTACTTCGGGGTGCAGGAGATGATTCAAACTTGACTGCCAGAACTTAAGTTACAGAATCGGGGCCCTGTTTCACTTTTTTGCCCCATAATTCACTTTTTTTTTTGGCTTACTAGATTGTGGTTAAGAGCGCACCCGTTTTTAATTAAAAAATATTAAAGAATCCTCGGGCTCCGCCCGCGTAGACTACAGGTATATCGTGCACAGCTATGGGATCAAATGTAGCCTATGTCCTTTCCCAAAGTCTAATCTTTCCCTGTACAAAATTTTATCAAGATCGGTTCAGTAGCTAAGGCGTGAAAGACGGACAGACAGACAGAGTTACTTTCGCATTTATAATAATAAGTAGGGATTAAATAACAGTAAGGATTGTATAAAATGATAAGAGGGTACTATTGTTCACAGTGACATGGTACTAGGGTAAACTGATTCCACAGAGGAATTTCCTGTCCAAACAAAGCCTAATATGGCCAGCTTGTTACACCAGAAAGCCTAGTCGTCTTCTTATCACCTGGGGACGATCAGTTGATAAAAGGCTGCATCGACTGGTGTCAGGTGGAAGGTAATAGGGAATATGCATGATTTTTTATTTTATTTAAAAAGTTAATTCTCATTCACGTAATAAACAGTTTAGTAAAACTATTTTTCCATCGAAGATTTATTTCTATCTCTTTCTAGAAAAACGAAATTTAACACGGAGTTTGTATGGACGTAGTGACATGTGACGTCACAGTCCATGTCGGATCTCTCTGTCTAATCGGTGCGTATTTAATAGTTTTAAATGCGTATATCGGCCGTATTTCTTGGTCGATTTTAATTTTAATTTCACTTTTTGTCATCTCAACTACGGTATTTTCATATTTTGTTAATCAATGCGATAAAAATTCATGCATATTCCCTATTGAAGATGCCGCACAAAATCGAGAAGATTGTAAATCATATCTGTCAATCCTATGTCCCTGACTAGAGAATAACTGGGACTCCGTTCCCATGGGAATTCGTAAAATCTATTCTTGTTTCTTGCCTACGTTATAAAAGGAACCTTTGTAAAAACGTTTGGGAAGTTTAAATACTATGTGAAGTTATGATGTGAATATTTTAGTGGCCCTTGTTCCTAGTTTCCACTGGGATCTACAAATTAGAGCACTTGTTACTTGTCACATATTATTTTTAATTTTTACCTTTTTTTTTTCTTTCTTGTGCCGAATTTCAGCATCTTAGCTCCAAAGGTTTGGTTTGAGCGTTAATGAGTTAATAAGTCAGGACCTGCTTTTTTAAACTAATTACCTATACAGGGTGATTCTTTTATCATCAGCCAAATTTTTCTTACGGTGTCAGTAACGTTGATAGAACGTAAATAAGGAGGAAAAAAATTTGTTTATCCAAAGTTTTGAGATTTTGATACCCCTTTTAAGCGTCTTAGAGGATGAATTTTGTAAAACGCAGAAACACGGGTATCACAAATTGTGTTAAAGAGTACTATTACAAAGTTTCAAGTCAATTGGACGATGTTATTTATTTTTCCATACAAAAATGTTAATTTATTTTCATGCTTCAGACGATCTAGCTGGAAATATTTATATGAAACGTAGAAACAACAAAATACGGGTTTGTTAAATTTTCATAAAGTTTACGTGCAAAAAATTTGGATAGCGATAAAAAAGTCTTTCTGTATATAGTTTGATTCCCGAATTCCATTTTTTTGACTGAATACACAGTCAATATGAATAAAAAAATGTATAAGTATTATTGGAGCAAAAAAATTAAATAAAAATTTTCACATTTTCAACGTTGTTGATTTTGGTACAACGAGTAGGCAACACATTTATTCTCTATAGAGTAGATATGTCTCATTATGTATTTGTTGAGGTAAGAAAAACACGTTTATTTCTGGGAAAACCTGTTAGATATTCATTAAAACTTGCCAAGCGCGAGTAATGTAAAACAAACTGATGAATGATGAATCTGCCACAAATTTTCCGTTTATTTTATTAACAAAACCCACGTTTTTGACGGGTAGGTTCTCTAGAAATTTAGAAACAAGTAATTTGGGTTGAAATGTTATTTTTGATTAGGTTGTTATAATTTTATGTAAATTTGTATATAAATGTATATTGTATATATTTAATATATATACAATATACATTTATTAAAATATATATTTTATTACATACTATATTATATTTATATATTTTCAATTATTTTTTTCCTTCTTAATTATCGACTTTTTTTTCTCAGCACTCTGTGACGGCTGAATCTTGTTAAATTGTTGTGGAACATGTTGTTGGTATACACGTAACACACTCAACTTATTGATGTTATCAAAAAAATTGTGATTTGTCTTGTGTAATACTGTTTGTGTTCTTCTTAATTAATAAATAAAAATAAAATAAAATAAATTTGATTAAAATGATAGATACTTTTACACATTTTATCATACTGGGGTATAGGTAAGCAGAGACCACAGATTGCCGTTTCTATCTTTCGCTCCCTCTACATTAACAATCCGCGTGATAGAATACATAAAGGTATGTTCGTCAGATTCCAATACAAAAAAATACAAAAATCTTTATTTGCTTAATCAGTTTTACAATAATGGATAGCTGGGTCGCACTAGGCGAACCTGTATCGCGGGATAACCTTTATCGCGGGATAACCTTTGAACCTAGCTCGAACTCTGATGGTGACAGCGAGCAACAATTGAAAATTATTCATTTATTTATTTATAGAAACACCAACAGTACATATATTCAATCATAAGCAATATCCACAATCTAGGTTACACATCTGATATATGCACCAATTACAGGTGTACACAACATTTGCAAACCTTATACTTGAATTATTAAGATGTTACATGCAAAGACAAGAAACTAAAATTTAAAAATATAAAATACGAAGAAAAGAACACATGGCAAATTAAATTAAAACGAAGAAAAACAATTCAAATTAAATAATACAATGATAATTATAACAAAATAATGTCAATGATAACTATAATAGTACATTATGCTACAAGTGTGCTAAGTTGGATATTACATTAGAGGCGAGTTTAGAGCCCGAGCCAAAGGCGAAGGCTCAATGGAGCCGAGAATGTAATATCCAATGCGCACGCGTGTCATACGACGTTTTTCAACACATTTGCGAGGAAAGAAAGAAATAAAAACTTTCCTTTGATATTGACGGCAACAAGCTATCACTTGCATGTTGCGCCTCGGAAAGTATTTCTGGCGGTGTACCCACGTAGGTTTCCTGTTCTGCACTTGAAGAAGACATTTTTTGTGTTGTATTTCTGACAATAATAACAATCTGATAAATACAAATGCCGTTTGTGAAAACCAAATGAAAACATCTGAAAAGTGGCGCGATTATTTTTTTTTTTGCTTGCAAAATGAGATTCACATTGACAAGTATGCCATACAGCCAAATAATAAAAATATGCTTAACTATATATTTTCACGTTTAAGCATAAATAAATGATAATTTTCTGTTAAATTTTAATGATTTAGTAAATATTAAACTATTTTATTTACAAATAGTTTAATATTTACACTTAAATTTAAATATAAAATAAGGTCGGATCTCTTTACTGAAATTTAGAAAAAAAAACATTACGTACTAGTGCTTTATTTTTATTACTCACGGGCTGGGTAATACATATCATTATGAACCTTAAAACAATGACATAAGACCCACTTTATGAGCAAATGTGTTGAAAAATTTATAAGAAATGCAATAAGATTGTTGTAATATTGTAAATAATATCAAATAAATTTAATACAATTCAATTCAATGTCATGCAAAAATGTTAATTATTTGAAATCTCATCTAATAATTATAATTAATTAATGTGTGTTAGTGTTACATCATTAATTATTTATTCATGCAAAGATAAAAAAAACAAGATCATAATTAAACAAAATCATAATTAATTAAATAATACAATCTACGCAAAATTATATTTTTTGAGAGTTAAAAATATTAGGATCAAGATTACATTATTAACTAGCTTTCCGCCCGCGTGGACTACAGGTTATATCATCGTGCCAAACTGTGGGATAAAATATCTCTGTAATAAATTTCATCAAAATCGGTTCAGTAGTTTAGGCGTGAAAGACGGACAGACAGACATACAGACGGACAGACAGAGTTACTTTCACATTTATAAAAACAGGTCTTTACCTATGAAATTGCCGATTTTTTCTCAAGCTTTATTTTATTCATACCTAATTTATTTGATTGAACAGCTATTACTAAAATTGTTTTTTATTTAAAAAACCTTGGCCGTATAACGGAGATATTGAGTCAAATTAATACATTTTACTTTAGATCTATTTGCTGAAAAAGAAGCTCAAATATAGCTCGTTTCATCCGTTCCCGTTTCATTGCTTATTTTCGCTGTACCGTTGTTACAGTTTCAACTTTCAATAAACTAAGTGTGATAAAATGTTGTCCAAACTTTCCCACAAAATTTTGCTAAATTTGGATTTCGCATTCCCGAAAAATCCAAAAACGTTAGTATGGAAAATTCAGTTTTCCAAAAATATTGTATGAAAAACGGAAATTTCATAGGTAAAGACCTATTATTAAATAATAATATATAATAATAAATAGTAAATAATAGTAAAATATAGTAAATATATAGTAATATAGTATGGATTAACTGAATCGTAGTGACCAGAAAGGAATTGGAAACAGGAAAGAGTAGGTAAGGGGTTTATAAGGAGTACTCCTCTAAAAGGGCATTTTCTCAGTAAGACCTACGTCATCAATTCGGTCTAAGGACGTTTGCTTAGGGCGCCCTCTTCCGACCTATCCAACTGTAAAGAATGGAAAGCTTAGCAAAAACTGAAACTCTGAATTCAGACCATCATTCTGAATGATTTTCCAGTGGATTATTCCTCCTGAAATTTAACAGATTTTTTTCATGTTTCTTAATATTTTTTTGGTTTTAAATGAAATAATTTTTCGATAATAAACAATTATAACGGTGTGAAACATAAAAACATGGGGCGCGGATTTGCGGTATATACTGCGTAGCGCCAAAGTAGGTAAATGTATGTTTGTATGTATTTCATGTAATCTTGACTTGTTTTAAGTGGCATCCTGAATGTCCTATAAAATAAAGATTTTTTCTATTCTATTCTATTCTAGTAACGAATACTTCTTATTATGTTTCAGGGAATAAATTACCACTTGTAGTCGATTAAAGTTATGGGTAGATTCCATCATTTAAGTATTTGCTAAGCAGTGATAGCCCAGTTGGTAATGTGCCAGACTTGTATTCCGAAGGTCGTGGGTTCAAATCCTGGCGCAGGCCTGTACCACTAAATTCGTCTTCTTGGATTTATGAACGGATTTCTAATTATCACTTGCTCAACGGTGAAGGAAAACATCGTGATGAAACCCGCCCGTCCAAGAACATTTTCGAAAGACGAGCGGTCCACCAACCCGCATTGGGCCAGCGTGGTGGACTATGGCCTAAATCCCCTTCGTGTTTCGAAGGGAGGCCCGTGCCCCTCGGTGGGGACAAATATGGGCTGGTAAAAAAAAAGCTGCCCTTTATTCGCGCTGTATTATTTTAACTATTGAATTAAATTCATTAGTTTTTAAAACGTATAATGAACCGGCTCAATTCTACCCAGATTTTAAGTAATAATACTAAAATCCGACACGATAACTTCCACTCCAATAAAGCAAGTAAAATTGACAAAGATTGTTCAATGAATAGAAGCGACAAGTCACTGGGCCCGACTGTGAATAGAATAAATCTGCATAAATTAACTAGTACCATTTACTAAAATTATCCCTCTGCTTAGCAACGGAGCAGTTTCAATGCGTACGTTGGTTCATCGATATTTTGTATTAAGTATTAATCTATAATCTTAAAACATTAATGTTGTGACGTCACACAGGCGCCTAGTCCTGTAGTGGGACAATACCTACTGGCACTAAGATCAATAAAGGCACAACAGACGTCTGCTTTTTATCCAACTTCATGAAAGGACGAATGTTCGACTATGTATCTTTTTATTTTTATTTTATGTATGTTCGCCTATTTCTCCGCCATTTGTGGACCGATTTTCAAAATAATTTTTTTGTTAGAATGTGGAATCGTACTTTAAAATAATCCCAATTTCACCAAGTAAGGATCTGATTAGGAAATCCCAGAGGAATCGCGGGGAACCCTCAAATCGTGGGGAAATCTAAGTTTGATAGGCCGCCTTCGCACCGACTTCAAATTTATTACAAATTTATTACAAAATTTGCTGTTACCGGGATCGGAACTTAGGAGTGGCAGATTACTTATTAGGCAGGAATGTACCAAGCGAGACGACTCAACTGTGTGAAAATATACTTCGATGAAGTATCCTTGCTTAACGTAACTTTGACCTTTGACTATTTCCTCGAATTAACTAAAGGGGAAAGTTAGTTGCTCTTTATAATAAACGTTCAATAATTAAGTTGACCTGACATTTAGAGTCTATGAACCACACTCAAAGGCCCACACTAAGGTTTCCCTTGTGTCGTAAGTCCCTTAGAAACATACACAAAGACAGACACCTATGTCCGGGAACAAACATCTGCTTTTTACACAAATATTTGCCCCGACTGAGAATCAAATCCAGGTCCCGCCAAACCGGCCGTCAAATACACCCTCTTTACACCCTAATACACCCTAGGGCAAGAATAACTTGCCCTACTTTATTGAATAAGAGGGGAGACCTGTAACTATATACATACCTCCTTTGAAGGATTTCTGAAGATCTGGTTACTTCAGGCAATAAAGTAACAGGAAATCCGGGAGGAAACCTAGCGTGGGTGAAACAGGCCGGATAACAACCCATTTGATTGACGCAACCCTAATATTCGTCAAAGAGTAAATGGCAGTAGTGTACAGATGGTACAATTTTTAATCCCCGACCAAATATAGGGGTGTTACAAGTTTGACGTTCGTCTATGTGTTTGTTTATTATCTAGGTATGTGTCTGTCTGTGGCATCGTAGTTTCTAAACTAATGGATCGATTTCGATGCGGTTTTAATAATAATAATAATAATAATAAAAATTAAACACTCAAAGGCCCTCACTAAGGTTTTCCCTTGTGTCGTGGGTCCCTTGGAATACACATAAAGACAGACACAAACACCCATGACCCGAGAACAAACATCTGCTTTTTATACAAATATTTGCCCCGACTGGGAATCGAACCCAGGACCCGTCGATCAAGAGGCAGCGCCACTACCACTCGACCAAACCGGTCGTCGTTTTTGATACATTTTGAAAGCTGACTTAATCAAATTAGTTCTTAGTTATATTAATTATGATCAAAATTTCCTAAGCCGTTTGAGAGTTATAAGAAGTAATTGCTTTGCCACATAACTTTAAAACACTACTATGTCATTTGACATAAGCCAGTTTTAAACATTGTTTTCGTTTTATTTTCGTGCTAAATGTTTGTGATAAATGTGCTAAATGTTTTATTTTTGTGCTCTAAAATAAAATAGAGTTATATTAAAGTGTGCTTAAGGCTCAGATTGTTTAGAGCACTATAGTTTTTGGTTACGTTGTAATATCAAAAACGAAGCAGACTTGGGCCTTCAAGTTAATCGTATTAGCGTATATTGACCGCACCCGTAAAATATAAAAAACTAAAGCACAGTAGGTATAATCAAAAATTTAATGTTTCATTGAAAATTAAATTCGCCTGTTGGTAAATTCTTAAAAAATGTGCTATTGATAGTGATAAATGGATAAATAGGAAGCCCGCATCGTTTTTAGATGACCAAAGTTAAACTTAGTTTCTTTGATTAGGGTATATTCTTTAATATAAAGAGGTATCGTTTAAAAAAGTCTATGAAGTGTTAATTTTACCTTTTTGAAATGTATGTTTGAAATCAAAACGGCGAATTTCTTTTATCTCATTTTTAAAATACACCACGAACAAAGTTTCCGTGCTTTTTATGAGCAATCTTAATATTATTTGATTTCTTTATTTAAAAAAAAAGCCGAATGGTTTAAGTCTGTAAGGTTTAAACATAGCAGTAGGAAACTGAATATATAGGCAATAATCAAAAATGTAAATCACCTCACTGAACTAAAATAGGTTTAAGTAAAAAATCCGAACACTGAATTCATAATTTTAAACGGTTTTACTTATGATGTAAATAATAATGATGTATAAGATACTGATATTTTATAATTATGAAATTAATACGTAGTATATAAGGTTCTCTATATTAATATTTATAATGTATGTACCTATAATGCTATCGACTTGGGCCTAAGTCCCGTAATGGTATCATTTTGTAATTTTAAATGAATCAATAAATGAAATGTTACTTACAGCCGGCGTCGGACCGATAGTTTCAACCGTATACTTGCGCTTTTTCTTTTCCAGATTTTTGTTTTGTTTTAGGTACGGCAGCACATCAGCACATAATACATGTTGACCTTGACTGCAATAGCGCCAGCTTTTGTAGGAAAAATACTTAACCTAACCTGCTGCTCTCTGTACAAACTTAAGGCGATTAGATCCCTCAATTTCCGAATATTGAGCATTTTGTAAAGCTTACTTCTCATTTATGACTGGCCAGGGAAAGTTGAAAAAAAAATATGTGAAACATCTGTTCAAGGACTACATGTGGAACGTCAGTTTTTTTTTTTTACGTCTTTGTATTGTATTTTTAAAAAAATACCACGAGACATCGATTTTTGACTTAAATTCCTTACTGCTCCTAAACGGCTATGATATATGGAAATATTCTTATACTAATTAATTAAGAATCCCTTTTTCTTGAAACACATCGTTTAAATTTTGTAAATCGAACAATATTTTCATTCAAAAGTTACGAAAAACGGAAATCCGAACGTTTAGTTGCAGAGGGTGGTCTGCGCGCCGCGGGCGCGGGCGGCAGTCCGCCGCTGGCATTCCGACGGGACGGCTGTGTCACTCGTATCCAAACTTTTACGAGCGATAAAGCGTATTTTCTGTTTGCCTGTGTGCGTTGACACAGTATATTTATGTATTAGTGTGCTTAGAGAGTAGTGCAGTCAGACGATATTATTGTGTTACGGTATAGCTCGCGCGTGGACGCTAATTGTATGTCCCTACTATTATAATTTTGTAATCTAGTCGTAATATTTGATTATTTTGCGCTTATAGACGTTTGACGAAATTTAATTGTATTAAGTACTTATGCGGATCTAAATCTATATGATTGAATAATATAATATGTATAGGGTGTTAAGTAATTCGATCTTATCCTCTCAGGTGGTGAATCAGCCCATGACACTGAACAATTTTCGAAAATTCGCTTGCCACACCCGGAATCGAACCAGCTAAAATCCAAAAAAAGCACCCTGTACTTTAATAGTATTGATCGATAGGGTCAATCGTAAGGATAAATCTCCCTAACAAACATAGTAAATTAAGTGAAAGGAAGACCATTAAATCTAAGCTTAAAAATTTGATGGGACGTGTTAAAGCACTTAAGGGTCCCATCGTTAGGTTTTATGTAGTTTAATGGTTCTCTTTTCATCTAATTTACCATGTTTGTTAGAGACATTTGATCTTTACGATTGACCCTATCGATCGATACCATAAAAGTACAGGGTGTTATTTTTTTGAATTTAAGCCGGTTCGATTCCCGGGTGTGGCAAGCGAAATTTCGAAAATCCTTGAATGCTGTTTTGTTTCTTATAGAGCGGGACCTATTCGTAAAAAAGTCTTCAAATAACGATTTTCGTGGGACTTACCTCCGCCATACGAACTACTGGTATGTACTTATTCGGCATATTTTCCTGAACACAAAAAGTGCGGTAGTCACTTTCTAAGGGTATGGAGGGGGTAGCTATGACGTGACGTATTTTATTTACGCTATATTTAGATAAATACTGGACAGATTTACTTAAATAGGGTCTCAAATGAAAGATAATTTAATGAACATTGTTTTATTCTAAAGATTCATTAGTGTAAACCTAGTAACAAAATCAATATTTTCAAAAATCAACATTATGTAAAATTAAACTTTTTTTACTGTGTGAAAAGAACAGAAACCGTTAGGATTACGGTAATTTAGCTCATTATAAAAAAATAGCTACACTTATCAGCATTCTAATGAACCTAAAAACGTTTAAGTCGAGCTATAAACAACGGAACTTCAGTCGTCTAAGTGAGCGTGGGTAGCGCCGAACTGACTACGGTATTTAGATTTGGTACGAATAATCTTGAAAATAACGTGACAAAACGGGTAGAATCACAGCAAAATGAAAAAGTATTATGAACAGGCATAATTTTTATTAACAGGCTTTTTTTTGTCAAAAAATTTTCTTCATTTTGTTACGAACTATTTTCAAAAATTCTCGTAACCAAAATAACGCTTATTATTTTTTATACGTATCGAAATAAAACTCTTCATACTTGCACGTACTTGCGTTATATTTTAAAACAAAGGACTCAATGGTACTGGTCTGTACTGATGGGTATGAGAGTGTAAACGTTCGCACTCGAGGCAGAGGCAGGTCGCTGGCGTGCGAGAGGGTACAGCCGCCATTATATTTTTTACATCGGCAACACTGAGATTCATTCGGAGGAATCCCTGCACCGTGTTGCGACGTGAACTTTGGCACTTGTCGCTTCATTTATTTGAAATCATTTGGTCAGGCCTATGACACTGTTAGTACCAATAGCTGCGAAATTGCGCTGCTATCGCCTTTTGAAACTAAAAAAAATAGTTGATGTTTGATATGGGTTCCTATAAAAAAGTTCTTTAGCTTCATGAGGAGCCCTAAATGTTGCTAGTTTAAAAGCATTAATAAAGCTTTTTTTATTTGAATCTTTGGCCCATTTTAATAAATCGTACATAAATCGAAACAGACTCTTGAGTAACTGTTGCTTTTATGTTGTTGCTACGTAACAGCTACTAGTTTGGTACCCTCTAAGTTTAATTTTTTGCCTGTTCTTGGAGGATGATTGCACATTAAACAGACATAGTTAAAAATTCTAATGCAATTGTTTTAAGCATCTCCTTTTCAGATAACTAGATTATGTAATATGACATGCTATGGTTAAAGTTACATTACACGAATCAAATGTTTTGACCCTGATTGATTTGTTAAATACATAGTTTCATTAAATAATAAAATAAGATAATAGATACATATCCAATCGCAGGGAATATTTTGTTATGTTGTTTGTGGTATTATCTAGATATAACTAAATAAACCAGAACATTAATGAAAATAAATCTCTGACATGCTGCTAGGTAGTAATAAGTAACATTTTATTCATTTAAAAGCAGTAGGTACAGTTTTAAAGTACAGTGGGTAATAAATATGCCTATTGGGTTTCTTCATGGGACAGACTGTCAGCCGACTCACCCTGCACTAGGAATAAATCTGTATTGCAGTGGTAAGATATCTAGTCAGTTCACGAGAGGTAAGGTTATGGTACTTATAGTTGAGTTGTTTTACAAGTGAATAGGTACTTCGCTAAAGGCTTAACCAATTTCCAGAACTAGTAAATAAAAGTGAATAGATAGATTCTCAAATATAGACCCATATGTGTTGCCACAATTCCGTCAATATCATGTAGCGCAGAACACTTTACTTTATAATAAATGGTAATCAGCCATTTTGTGAAAAAAATGTGGATAAGAACTTTTTTGAGTTACACCCAGGTGACACTTTTAACACTCATGTTTTCAAAATGGTTCAATGATAATCAATGGAAAAGTAAAGAATAAATAAATTTTTTCAATGACTATAATCATTGAAAAAATTTGATAGCTATCAACGTCTGACCCTTTTGGCGGGGGCTGTCAGACAACTTTAAAGACTCCTATAATTATTGAATTGTTATCTTTTTTGGTAACCCCAGTGTCATTACACGGTTACACATTACTCTCTCTGCTCTTTGTGGTGGAAAGTTTTGAATTTGAAAATTTAAATAATAGGTACAGTGTGTCCAATTAAGAATAATGCGTAACAGATTTTATGGACTTCCCTACTTTACTCAGTGGTTCACCCAGAGCAATTCCGTATTCAGTGAAGAGACATGGGTAAGAAAAGCGAATTCTCTTGCCTTCTTTATCGAATTGGGTTTTGTCAAAATAAACGCTACGCTACACACTCAAAGGCCCACACTAAGGTTTTCTCTTGTGTCGTGGGTCCCTTGGAATACACACAAAGACAAACACCCATGACCCGAGAACAAACATCTGCTTTTTACACAAATGGTTTGATTTAAAGACACCAACTGGCTGTGTTTAAGAAGCTGTTTGTCATTAAAATCTTTGGTCACATTTGACCCAACTTAAAAATTTGCATAGACTTACTATTGATATGAATGCATTATATTCATAATTAATTAACTTCAAATTAATTGAAAAAGTTTTATAAGAAAAATATTTTATAGAAATGAGAAGCGACCAAAATTGGTGCCATTTGTTATCATTGTCAAACACAAACACTGACCAAGAATTTGTAAATTAAAAAAAAATCTCATTCCTATATTCTGTCCCTGCTACTTCAGCTTTCTCCGAAAGAGTTTTTTTCAGTCATTAAGACTAAATGGAGAGACGACAGAAACAAAGCCATGTTACATTTAATTAAAAATTAACTCTTAATATGTTCAATTATAATTTTGACTGTATCGAGGCAGATAAAAGTTTTAAAAAGACAACAAGTTAATAAAATATGCAAAAAGTTCAAAAAAACATGTATTTAAGTAAAACAATAACGAATGCTGTTTTATTTTATCTAATACCTTTTTTTTACCTTCTCCCACCTTAATATACTTTATTTAATGAAAAAAAGTTGGTAACCTTAGCGTGCACTTAACTCGGTGACAAGACGCCATCATGACAGTTTGAGGTTATCTTGACATACAGCATGACGTCACAAGATGGCGAATTAAAGGCGATAGCAGCGCCATTTCGCAGCTATTGGTACTAACAGTGTCAAAGGCCTGACCAAATGATTTCAAATGAATGAAGCGACAAGTGCCAAAATTCTCGGCGCAGCACGGTGCAGGGATTCTTCGGAATGAATCTCAGTGTTGCCGATGTAAAAAATATAATGGCGGCTGTCCACTCTCGCACGTCAGCGACCTACTTCTGCCCCGAGTGCGTACGTTTACACTCTCATGTCCATCAGTACAGACCAGTACCATTGAGTCATTTGTTTTGAAATATAACGCAAGTACGTGCAAGTATGAAGAGTTTTATTTCGATACGATACGAAGCGTTATTTTTGTTACGAGAATTTTTGAAAATGGTTCGTAACAAAATGAAGAAAATTTTTTGACAAAAAAAATGATGCCTGTTAAAAAAAATGATGCCTGTTCATAATACTTTTTCATTTTGCTGTGATTCTACCCGTTTTCTCACGTTATTTTCAAGATTATTCGTACCAAAATCTAAGTACCGTAGTCAGTTCGGCGCTACCCACGCTCACTTAGACGACTGCAGTTCCGTTGTTTATAGCTCGACTTAAACGTTTTTAGGTTCATTAGAATGCTGATAAGTGTAGCTATTTTTTTATAATGAGCTAAATTACCGTAATCCTAACGGTTTCTGTTCTTTTCACACAGTAAAAAAAGTTTAATTTTACATAATGTCGTTTTTTGAAAATATTTATTTTGTTACTAGGTTTACACTAATGAATCTTTAGAATAAAACAATGTTCATTAAATTATCTTTCATTTGAGACCCTATTTAAGTAAATCTGTCCAGTAGTTATCTAAATATAGCGTGAATAAAATACGTCACGTCATAGCTACCCCCTCCATACTCTTAGAAAGTGACTACCGCACTTTTTGTGTTCAGGAAAATATGCCGAATAAGTACATACCAGTAGTTCGTATGGCGGAGGTAAGTCCCACGGAAATGAACTTTATTGTCCTTGGGTCCCGCTCTATTATTAAAAATAAAGGAATGTTTCCTTTGAGTAAAATTTTCTATCTATAGTATTTACAATACACAATACAATACAATATTCTTTATTGCACACATAGGATTACAGAATATGTTTATACCGCGAATTTGAAATAATGTATACAAATAGGCGGCCTTATTGCTTAACAGCAATTTCTTCCAGGCAACCTTATGGTATAGGAGTTATAGATTGAAATGCGGGAAAGGCGCAAATATTAATTAAATAATAATTATAAATAAGTTGACTATTTATGCACTAAAAATATATCACAAATATATATTTATTAAGATTTATGTATATTTATTATATTTATTTAGAGTACTTTCCCTCCAGGAGACGTTAAAAAATTCCACCCTGTATATATGCGACCGGTGAGAATGCCAGAATTGTCGAATAATAGCATTACGTCGATTGCGGCAATCAAAATAATTCAACTTAGATTAAGTATAATTATTTACATACACCGACATATTTTGTTATTAGAAGTACCTAGTTAGATTCATCAATACAAACTCAAGTGATAGGCAGTAATGTATGGAGTGCGCTTCTGTACATTCTACGCCTGTGTATTCTTTGACCGGTGTTTTCTTGCGGGGTGCGGGCTGTGGCGCGCGGGGCAGAGGGCTCAAACGTCAAGGTCATTGACGACTCTAATCGCCTTAACAGGTCTACGTTGACCCCTCTGCCAGTCAGCCTTCTAGTTTTACTCTTTGTCCTGGTTCACGTGTAACGAGCCCTTGAATTTCCGGAGTAAAGAGAAAGATGGCGCTGCCTTCTGTTTGTATATCATTAATTAACTGAACAGTTTCCACACACTCATGCTGCTCCAGTTTTTACAGGTTTCATAGCGTTGTGGAATTTGATTCAGTAGTTGCGAGAGAAGAACTGAACCAACCTTGATGTGCATACTATACAGGGCTTTAGGTATCTCTCTTTCAACCTCTCGGGTGTTTAATCAGTCCATGAAACTGAACAACTTCCCCAAGGAACATAAGTCAAAATACGAAAAAAGTTTTGATCTTCCATACAAAATGCGCTATATGCTGATGAAGTTTGTATGGAAACTCAGAATTTTTTTTTTCGTATTTTGACCTGTGTTCCTTGAGGAAGTTGTTCAGTTCCATGGACTGATTAACCACCCGAGAGATTAAAAGAGAGATACCTAAAGCCCTGTATACAACATATATGTATGTTTCTTCTATGGAAACATCTTTTAAATAACAATACAGTAGACTTTATATTCACACAGAGACATGAATATCTAACAGACCATAAAAAATAGTGTACACATAGCAGCATATCAGGTTATACAATCACACTACGAAAGCCGCCGCTATCAACAAATGACATAAGGCCGACGTCAAGGTAAACATGTATAACCTGATGTGCTGTAGTGTGTACATCAAGGCGGCCTTATTGCCAGGTAGCAACTTCTTCCAGGCAACCTTATAAATAACTCTCTTTAATCTTCGTATAGGTACGAGTATGTCAAGTGTGTGGCAAAATTGACTAAGCCTGCACAGCTGCACAGCCCACGACAAACACGCGCGTCGCGACACTCAGATGACAGTGAAACTTCACTATAATTATATTGAAACGAGCTTTCCGCCCGCGGCTCCGCCCGCATGGACTACAGGTTATATCGTGCCCAACTGTGGGATAAAATGTAGCTTATGTCCTTTCCCAGGCTCTAATCTATCTTTGTACCAAATTTCATCAAAATCGGTTTAGTAGTTTAGGCGTGAAAGACGGACAGACAGACAGACAGAGTTACTTTCGCATTTATAATATTCATATTATAATATATATTATAATATTACATATAAATTTATAGGTAATATACATATATATAGTAAGGAAGAAAGGATATATATTAGTAAAGTTACGAAAATATGTTTTAGGTCTTGTTATTTGCTTTGTAACATATTTTGACCATTTATTTGTTTAGAAGCTGTTGGTTCTACTAAAATGAGTGAAATTCGAGAAAATAAGTAAATGAAAAGCCCTCCAAACCGTTTGCAAAATAAACTTCATATGATTGTAACAGTATAAATATAGATCAAAAAGGAAATCTAAGCCCACTACATTAAGAGGGACCGTGTATTGACAGAAACCGGATATGGTAGCTATAAACAGGAAGTCGGAGCTCCATTAGACGTTGTTTTGGCGGCAAACATGGCCTGATTTTGAAAAATACCGCATCTCAGCTGAGTCGAGCTACAAATAGTTTGATTATTTGCTTCTTTGCCAGTTGTTTTATGAAGACCTCTACGAAGCAGAAATGGCAGAGAATGAAAACATTATCAACCTAAAAAATCAAAATAAGAAAACTTTTTTTATAACAAGTTTGTATTTAAATGCTCTAAAAATAATAAAAACTATGGTCCGCCATCTTGGATGTTCCGCCATGTTAGATTTAGAATGACGTCATATAGTTAACCATGCATTGTCATCCAAACTAAACGTGTATACCAAATTTCAGTTCAATCAGTTGAAAATATCTGCCTCAAAATAGAGTTGCAAGATTCCACCGAACAAACGTACATTACAAGTTAAATAAAAGCTTGTAAAAAAAGAAATAAAAAGAACAATTAATGTTTTTCAGGCTGATGATTAATGTTTTTCAATTAACTTAGATTAACGACACTCAATTCATAATTAATTGTGAAAAATTGGGGACAAAATTAATTAGAAGTCAGTGTCTTCCTTCTTACCGGTAAAATCTCGAGAGTTATCTTAAAATTAAGATGCCCAATTTATTTGCGTCTCCAAAATATAAAAATTAAAATGAATCTTTTCTTAAAATCTCCCAATTAGTGGGAGGTATTCCGTTATCGTGCGGAAAGTCCCACTTGAGACTGATGCCTTTGTGTTGTTTTTCTTGAGACAAGTTATTTTTAGAGTAATAGGAAACTCTTCATATACTAACTGCAAAGATAATAAGTAAAATTATGTATTAAGAAAAGTGAGAGACTACTAGACTAGGTTTTTTTTATTTTATTGTAAGATGGGTTAACTCTTGACCACAATCTTGACCAAGGTCATAGATGAGATCGACGATGGAGCGAGTTAACCCAGAAAATGCCTATATGGCACTGGTACTCCTACGCACCGACGGAACACAGCAAGCTGTTTGGTGTCGAACTTCGGTAGGTGGGTGGTCGCGAACCAGACGGCCCTTTACAAAGCCTACCACACCGCATGAGACCGTGGTATATTTATTTTTACAACAACATGTAGGATATGGGTGGGATCCTGTCGACTCGTAACTGTTTTTTTATGTAACTCAGACACGTTAAATATATAAATGTTTATATCTTGTATTTTCCTATCGAAAATCACTTTTTTGAAAGAATTTTTTAGGAAAAGAATTTTAAATTATTGACGAAATTGCCGTGGCTTGAAAGTTTTTTAAATTGTTTTAGTTAACCTATGTATTTCAGCATTAAAATAAATACTCAAATATATTTCAAAGATAACTTTTCAACAAAATAAATTATGAAAAATATTTTAAGTGATATGTTAATTTTTTTTGTATTAAATTCAATAAAATAATTTAAAAAATAAATTTTAAATCTAACAAATTTCATTGAAAAGCACAAAAGTTGCTTACCTATTTTTAAAGATTGTCCTGTAAACTGTGACGAAAACATATACAATTTTTAACGTTTACAACGAAAAGGCTTTCGATCGAATTAAAAATGAGCACTTCCAGGAGTTTTGATTAAATTAGCCCTATATTTAATTATGCTGTGACTGAAAGCTCTCTTCGCGAAATTGTTTTCACGAAATAATTGCTCATTGATGTTAATGGATATCATTCAATTCAATTTTCATAATTCAGCATTAAAATGGAAATAATTATTTATTTACTGTTGTTACTTATTAAATACATTCATACACTCAAGATTTATTTCCTGTCGGGGTAGGCAGAGCATTGTGTGGTTTTTAAACCACATTTTTAACCCCTGTAAGAAAAGAAAGGTGTTCAAAGAATAACGCGTGTATCTATGTGCTTGTTTGTGGAATCATAGCTCCTAAAGAAACTAGTTAGTGGACCATTTTTTGAAGTGAAAACTATTTAGCGGCGTTGTGCACTTAGAAGTATGGGATTCGTAAGACGGAGGGAGAGTGAAAACTTCTTTAGCGGCGTTCTTTTTGAGATGAGTAAAAAATGTCAAACTCGCGTCAGAACACGTGACCTGATCGAAAATTCGTAAGACGGAGGGAGAGTAGACCGCAAGGAAGTAATATATGTTCAAGTTTTCGCTTCTGCCGGCACTCCCGGAGTGCAACTCGTTGTTTTTTGTCTGAAAGCTAACGTAATCATGGTTTTTGGTTAGATTTGATCAAAATTGGTTCGGCCATTTAAAAGTTATAAGCAATCGATTGTCGGAGGTGATACAAAACATTGTATGCTAGAAAATATTCCTTTATATCTGCTTTGTCCCAGAATATCTCCCTTAAAATGAAAAGGGAAACTCCATAAAATATAATCCAAAAAGGGGAAATTAAATAATGACAAATACAGATTCTCAGAAGTTCTCCCAAACCTTCGATAATTCACTTTTTGAAAAGGTTCTTTAAATCATCCCGCGTCTACAACACACGATATCGTTTATGGAGGTTCGGGTTCCGTATAAAGAATCTTAACATCCTTAGGGATGGGTAAATGGGCAGGTAATGAATAATATTATTTTGGAAATCGGGACACCTTTGTTGGATTCCAAAAGTATTTTCTGTTTATGGCTTCCAATTTACTTGAATGCGTCTTTAAATTTGCTTCAAATAGGGAAAGAAAAATGCGTGAATGGAACCTGAACCCACGACCCCAGGATTAGATCTCCTGGTGCTGTAACCAACTGAGCTATCGTGCCTTCTTTACTGTATTTTAAAATAACTCTAACTCACTCTAATGTATCACCCTGGATATTCGATTGTGTATAACTTTCAAACCACTGAACCAATTTTGATTAAGCATAGCTAAAAATCATTTCGAATACGTCAGTTTTCAAATAAAAAAACGCATCGAAATCGGTCCATTCGTTTAGGAGCTACGATGCCACATACAAATACACAGACACACAGATGCACATGTCAAACTAATAACACCTCTCTTTTTTGTCGTAGATTAAAAACGAAAAAGAACTAGCCTTAGTCCTGCATTTTTAAAATCAGGACTAACTTTTCGTCCCCCGCAAGACGCTGGCCCACAAAAGATCCACAGGGAGTCCCATTAACTGCACAATTTATTTTTATTAACACGCCCTACATTTCCTTAGGGATCTCCGAGGTGTTTCCCTTTATATTGGGAATAGTGATAGCGTTTGAAAATAAAATGAGGACGTTATAAACACATACCGTTAAAAAACAACTACTTCCTATTTTATATAGCTTCGCTTCGCGCATGTTTCAAGTGGGCTCACGTTATACACAACTTTAAACACTTGTTTTGTTAATAACTAGCATTACTGGATGTCTTCTACCGGACATCCAGACGAACTGCGGGGTACCACCCTTACCTTGTCGAAATTCCATGAATCCGTACTGAGCGCTTCTGTTCATCTTTTATACTGCGCACCGCTAAGGAATGGAGTTGTCTGCCTGCGTCTGTATTTCCGGGCTCATATAACCCGAGTCTTTTTAAAGTTCGAGTGAATAGGCATCTTCTGGGTGAGCTCGCTATATCCTCGACCACATCTTCGCCCCTGGGCTAAATTGTTGTTAAGAGCAAACCCATTCGTTATAAAAAAATACTTTTATCATAGGATACACTTGTTTCTATAATAATCTCGGCTCAGCAATGCACCACCACAACATCTTCCGCCGGTGGCCATTACAAGTCTAGCCCACCACCGACCATGACGTATGCACACGAGACAAGGGTAGTAAATACATAATGCCAATAAACTACAGAAATTGTATTAGTCTGATGAATATTTTAACATGGATTTGTAGAGTTAGGGCGTGTAGAGTTAGAAGCTTAGCTTACAGGAGATCTGCAGCTCTCGAGCACGAAGTGCCCGCGCGCGGAATGCGCCGTGATACTACGTCAAAATGTCAACATTGACAACGCCAGAGGGCAAGCAAACCTTTGCGTGGGATCCTCGCGCAATTAAAGTGAAGTATCACCGTCAGCCGAGTGGCGTGCCGCGCATCATGCTTGAGCTGCTGATTGCTAAAAAGTCAATCCTTAGTGGCTCCATTTTTGGAGGTTGATAGTAATAATTTTTATTTCAACTCACGCTGGACTCACAGTAATTCCAACACTATTTTCATATTCGAAAGATCTATAGAGCTTCAAACTTTTATAAACCAGCCAGGTTCATTATGTTTTTCTTAAGAAAACACGACTGGCATTGACCCAGAGATAATTTTAGCCAATCGGCTTGCAATTTGCTAGCCATATCCATCGCAGGAGCATTAAACTGGCGTTTACAGGTGCCTCTGGCACAGTTCCAGGAGATTTTGTTAACTCGATTGGCGTCGTTAATTTGGCGGCCAATTTACTGCGACAGCATTTATTGAGAAAAAAAAGGAGCTTGATTAATTGAGGCTGGTCTCTTTCTTCCCAGTGCATGTGAGATACGCTTAATAAGACTTCAAACATAAAAGACAGCTTGATATTAGGAGACAATAATTTTTGAAGTGGATACTTCTTTAGCGGCGTTGTGCACTTTTTGGATGGGTAAAAATTCGTAAGACGGAGGGTGAAGTGAAAACTTCTTAGACCGCAAGGAAGTAATATATGTTCAAGTTTTCACTTGAACATATATTACAACCCGTTTTTTTTTTAAAAACGCTTTCGTCGTTGCTCTGTGTTAATAAGAATATGAAATTAATATGGGGTACCTTTAAATTTGTAAACGATACTTCAACCATCTACAAGCTAAGCTTTGGATATTCTTATTTTTTATTATGAGATGGGTTAACTCTTGGCCCCAATCGTGACCCAGGTCATAGATGAGGTCGACGATGGTGCGAGTTAACCCAGAAAATGCCAATTAAGGCACTGGTACTCCCACGCACCGACGAAACACAGCAAACTGTTTGACGTCGGACTTTGGTAGGAGGGTGGTCACAAACCAGACGGCCTTTTACAAAGCCTACCACACCGCATGAGACCATAAGACGCCATCTCAGATTGAAAACAAACTGAGGTGTCGTTGCCTAAGATATATAGATTACTAGGAGGCTGGTCTCATTTTTGTTTCCTTAGTCGCCTCTTTCGACACCCACGGAAAGAGATGTTATTCTGGTGTAGACTCGATACGGCGGCGTAAGCTTACGTTATCTTTTTTCAATTAAGTAATTATAACTTTAATGGTTGGATTTCATTATACAGTTTCTTTCTACGTGTTGGTACATGGCTTGGTATAAGACTTGAGTAATTGTTTCGAAGTTTAGTTGAAATTTTTGAAATTTCCGGTATTATAACTTGTTTTTGTTTCTTTTTTTTTTAACTGTTTCTGTAATTCTTGTTGATAAAAACTTATGAGACATGAAATTGTAAGCGTTACTAACCTAGTAATTGGCTTTTGTTACATATGTTTGGTCTTCCTAAAGTTTAATAAATAAAATAAAACATTATTTTTGATAGCTTCTTATCAACGATAAGTCTCCTTTTCAATAGTCATTTCCTATTCCATTTTAAAATATGTTCCAGCTGTCGCATCAGTCAACCAACTTCAAACAATCCGCGAGATCGATTTTTCATCCTAAGTCAATATACTCTCGTTTGAGGCCCCTGGCTTAGAAATCTGAACGTATTTTCAAAGAATATTACAGATTATTTGACCATTCTGTTGACGTTTTACGATTTAGGCCGTGAATTTTATTCAGAGCCACGTTTGATGCAAATGCCTGAACTAGTTTTAATTTTGATATTATTAATCTGGCAACTTTTTATCGTGAAGCATATTTTATATTCTTGTCTCAAATGAGGTAAGCACAACATTTATTGCTGGTTGTCCATCTCATAGTTATATAAAAAGGCATGTATTAATAATGATACAAGTGTGTTATGAAACATATAACGAGAGTCCACTTAAAACAATGAAATATGAAAATAAATAAACTCTAGGAATGGCTCATTTCATGACTCCGGATCTCGTCTCGTTATCTTGCACATACATAGATATATATATTGTGAACAATTTAACTGCAACGTTCCATTTTGCATGCTGGTGACAGCTTGAATGTGCGAACAAAATAATGTACCTAAAGACAACTGTATTTACCACATTTCAGCGAATACAGATATTTGATATTTGATTTGAACAAACAGAGCTCATCAAAAACATTTAAACTTACTAACCTATTTTTTGTTGATCAAAATTTCAGAGATCCGTACCTATAGTTTCAAGTGACAACTTTCTACCCACCATGCACTAAAATTTAAGGTATACCTACCTATATTCATTCAGTATTTATAAAAGATTCGCCGTTTGTATGGAAAGAAATCTGCAAGGTACCTCTTAAGAGTGTAAGTAAACTTATGTATTTTTTTCTATTACCACTTGAGCGGCTGGACGTCCATCGCTAAGAAATACAAAGGAAATTGATACGTGCGCAAGTAGTGAAAGCTTTTTCTCAGTGATTGAAATGGTTCCCTCAACACAAGGATTTTTTTACAAACCGAGAAAACACACATCATCCATTACTCTAACGTAAACGTGTATTTTACTTTTAAAAACAAACAATAACAAAAGCTCCAATGGAAATTCATTTGAAAAAGGAACGATAAAAAAACAAAGCATTCCATTCCTAAAACAAACAAGTCCGTTTGTTTTATTTTCAAAATCGGCTAACTGCCAGTGGTATTAAAATCCACTCGACTAAGCAAAAAGATCTTAATTCAACTGGAATTCATTAACTTTTCACGCATGAACAAAATCAAATACACATTTCCTTATAAAATATTGGATAAACATAAAACCTCAAACGCTGCGAGCGTGTCGCTTTGTGTACAGATTAAATATAAAGGTGGTTTAGCGAGGGGAAATCTTTTGTGAACGTAAAATGAGATTTGAAGGTGATTTACTTGCTGAACACTAACATGAAGAAAGTATACATTTTTACTGCGCCTTTTATTTCAATACTAGAACACCCGGGACTTCGTTAACGTGGCAATTTCGTAAAATTCTTCCTTATTCGTTGCCTAGTTTATAAAAAGAAAACTAAATTTTGGCTTCCTAGGTCCAAGGGTTTGGGCTGGGCGTTGATGAGTCAGTGAGTCAGGACTTTTAATTTTATTTAAATCCCTGTTATATTACAGATGCGAAAGTAACTCAGTCTGTTTGTCTGTCTGTTACGCTTTCACGCCTAAACTACTGGACCGATTTTTATAAAATTTAGTTCAGAGATAGATTAAATCAGAAAATTACATCACTATGGCATAAGAGGAAATGCACTTAGGCTTCTGGAATCTTATTTGTGTAATAGGATCCAGAAGGTTGAGGTTAACGGCACTAGATCACCTGGGTCCACAGTCTGTATGGGCGTCCCGCAGGGTTCAATTTTAGGACCATTCTTGTTTCTCCTGTACATTAATGATTTGCCTTTTCTTGTTAAAGAGGCCCATGAGATCGTATTATTTGCAGATGACACATCACTTTTATTTAAAGTGAAAAGATATGACACTAATTATGACGACGTGAATATTGCGATCTCAAAGGTAGTTGAATGGTTCACTGCAAATAACCTACTCTTGAACGAGAAAAAAACCAAATGTGTTAAATTTACATTGACGTTAAACAGTTTAATACCAATGTACAGGTTAAAAATGAAAAACTGGAAGTTGTAGAATCTACTGTATTCTTAGGTATCACTATTGACGCAAAGCTTCAATGGGGTCCTCATATTGATAAGTTAGCGAACAGACTCAGTTCAGCAGCTTACGCGGTTAAAAAAATCCGTCAATTATCGGACGTAGAAACCGCGAGAACCGTATATTTCAGTTACTTCCACAGCCTAATGTCATATGGCATTTTGCTGTGGGGTAATGCTGCCGACATTAATAAGATATTTGTCCTGCAGAAAAGGGCTGTTCGTGCGATTTATCAAATGAGACCTAGAATGTCTCTTAGAAATCGATTTAAGGAAATAGATATTTTGACATTTGCGTCCCAGTATATATTTAATAATCTTTTTTATGTAAAGAAAAATGAACATTTGTTTAAGAAAAATTGTGATAGGCACAATGTAAACACTAGAAGCAAACATAACTTGGATATACTAGACAGCCGTCTCTACAAAGTAACAAACTCTTTTATGGGTCAATGTATACGCTTCTACAATAAGATTCCCATGTGTATTCAAAACCTACCTTTAGAAAATTTTAAGACGATAATTAAACAAAAACTTTGTAAAAAGGGCTATTATAGAATTTCGGATTATCTGTTAGACAAGCAACCATGGGAATAAATTGCTCAGCTCCAGAGTTATTCAGATATTAAGTCAATTAAAATTAAAAGTAAGAAAATTTATATGATTGACTTAAAAAGAGCGACCCTCGGAGTTTCTTGCCTATTCTTCTCCTGAGGAAGACTGCACCTTTGCGAATAGGCGCAAAGTCAAAAGTGCTAATGTAATTCATAATATTGACGTGTTCAAGTATCATTTTATATGTTCAATGAAATAAACACTTTTGACTTGACTTAACTTGATTAGACCTTGAAAAAGGACATTTTATACCACAGCTAGGTGCGATACAACCTGTACTCCACGCAGGCGGTGGGCGGTGTCGCAGATTTTACGAAGTGTATTTTTCCGTTAACCCTCGGCATACCAGGTAAAAATTTGTAACATGCCATACAAGGTGGGGTCTGACATACCCTAACAAAATGGTCGCTGTAATCAGATAGGAATAGGGGTACTGAATTATTATTTCATATTTTTGAAATTGAACATAACCTGAGTAGCACTATATAAAAAAAAAAATGAAATAGATTAAATGGTTTGTTGAAAAAGGGTAGCGAAAATGCCATCTTCTGACTACTAATTTAGACTTGAAATCACCCTAAGAATTGATAATTACCAATTTTTGTAATTAAACTGACTAAATTTAAAAAAATTGAACAACGATGATACATCTTTAAATTTTTACTTCAATCTCGAGGTAGGAGTTCTTTAGTTCGCCATAATTGCATTTTGTATATGCTCAAATAACAACAATTCTAAACAAAAACGCATCTAGAGCCCTAAAAAACGCACGCACCACTAAACTAATGGTACTTGCCAGTGTAAGAACGTCGCAACTCCAGCTACTGAGAGCTTCAGATTCCGCGCACGAAAATTTTTGAAAATATATCGATTTTTTACCGCCTGGGGTTTATTAGACCCCACCTGGTATGCGGAGGGTTAAACTGAACTATTTTCCTTTGAAATTCGACAAGTTTCCAGCAAATGTCTAGCTTTTCTAAATTCAATCAGCTGACTGCACTATTATGCAAATTTGGTTACTTATATGCTTCTTTAAAAAAGTGGTTAGTTTCAAGCTTACTTTCAAGCAATATGAGCTTCAGGTTAAAGTGGCTAACCCACAGTCTCACCCATAAAGACCAAATCATGGCACTAAGTACGAAAACGCCCAACAAAAACCTTCAAAAACTATAAAAACTATCAAACTTTCGTTTTCAAAAGTACCGGTGCCGGCAACGAAATGTATGAAAACAAATGACAGTGGAAAAACCTGTCAATTTGTTTTCATACATTTTTGCTTCCCGCCGTTACCATGCCGTCATGTAAAAAACCGTCCATTGGGCCTTTTTATAATTCGAACGGCACGGCACGGCATGACAGAATTTTTATTACCATTGCCTTCTATGTTTCCAGCTTCTAGTATTTGGCAATTGAGGCAATGGTAATATAATTTTGCCGTGCCGTTTTCTATATACTAATAGCTAACATATTATAAAGAGGAAAGATTTGATTGTTTGTTTGTTTGTTTGCATTGAATAGGCTCCGAAACTACTGGACCGATTTGAAAAATTCTTTCACCATTAGAATCCTACATTATCCGGGATGGACATAGGGTACATGATTTTCCCGAATTCCCACGGGAACGAAGTCCTGCGTGGGAAGCTAGTTACTTATAAAGAGGAAAGATTTGATTGTTTGTTTGTTTGCATTGAATAGGCTCCGAAACTACTGGACCGATTTGAAAAAATCTTTCACCATTAGAAAGCTACATTATCCCCGATGGACATAGGCTACACAATTTTCCTGATTTCCCACGGGAACGAAGTCCCGAGCGGAATGCTATAGTCGTATTATAAAAAGACCCTATATATTTAAATGTCTACTTACTTATCCATTAAAAGTAACAAGAAACGAATTATGCAAAACTTGCCTTTTACCCTGCGACCCTTACACGTGTTGAGCATATAAATGATTGACATGACGTGTTGGGTTGAGAGCCATCTGCGCTCACCACTTGCTCGGTGAAGCTGTCAAGGCCATCAGCGGCCAACAGCGTAGTCATTCAATAAAAAAAAAAAAAAAAAATTGATATAATATGACATACTGAGCAGAATTTGATTTATTTTGAAAGGTCTTTTTCTCAGGTGGGTCGTTGTAAGGCAACGCTTGCTTGAGCCTTACATGAGCTACATTGGTAATATTCAACAGGCAAATGGTTGAACGATATTGTGAGGTAATATAGCGGGAGAAGTATTGAAAGGATAATTTTTTTACTCGCACATTTATTGCCATTTTCATTTTTTTTCATATATTGATGTCCGTAATTACTATTTTATATAATTTTATTATCTACACTAATATTATAAAGAGGAAAGATTTGATTGTTTGTTTGCATTGAATAGGCTCCGAAACTACTGGACCGATTTGAAAAATTCTTTCACCGTTAGAAACCACATTATCCTTGATGAACATAGGCTACATAATTTTCCCGAATTCCCACGGGAACGAAGTCCCGGGTGGAAAGCTAATTTTATAAATAATTTAACACTTTTTTCAACCTATATTTTCGGTTTGTATGGATGTGAAACATCGATTTTTTAAAGTTTTAGAATCCGCCAATTTGACAAAAAAAATAATTTCAAGGTATGTCAAAATCTTTTAACCATTTTATTTAATCATAAATTGCAAAAATGATTAAATATTTTCTTTACACTTACGTAAGTAGTAACATAAGTCGACATATTCTTCTATTTTTAAATTTGTATTTATTTGTTTTTTTTTTTTCAGAGAAATATTAAATCAAATTCCTATCCACGGATGAAATAACATTTGTTTCCAAATCTTCTGCAATACGCTGTTTTCTACTGCACCCATTGAAACTAAAATAAAATAAAACACTGTTTCCGACCGCACAATTCAAACAAAAGTAAAACCGATACATTTCCGCCAACCGCCGAGCATTTCTCAGTAAAACCAGTAAAGCTTTGTATGGCTTCAAAAGAGATAAATTTCCACGATCATATTTCACACATATAACGAAGTTGCAATATCAAGGTAAGTGCCTATAAATAATCATGTCTAGACGACTGGGTTCCGATTCTGTAACTTCAATAATTGTTTGAATGAAGGCCATTTTTTCTGTTCGGGTGGCGAAATTGAGAACTATTTAACTCTCGTGTACAAACAACACTGTCAAGGGAGATTGCGTGATTTTTCATACAAAAAAGGTGTGTTTGAGAAGCTATAAAAGCCTACTCGAGATGCATGGAGGGATACTAGCCATACTAGCCGACTGTAGATTTCTTGCACTATATAATCTTCAAATGAGCAAGTTCTAAACCTGAATTTTCAATTTCAGTCAATGTTAACCTTAGTAAACTTAAAGCTTAGTTGCAACAGGATATTGCAAAATTCCTACGGGAACGGGAGTTAGCGGGAAAAAACTTCACGCGGTTCCCGAAGTTCACGCGGGCGAAGCCGCGGGCGGAAAGCTAGTATATTATAAATGCGAAAGTAACTCTGTCTGTCCGTCTGTCTGTCTGTCACGCTTTCACGGCTAAACTGCTGAACCGATTTTGATGAAATTAAGTACAGAGATAGATTAGAGCCTGGGAAAGGACATAGGCTATATTTTCTCCCACAGTTGGGCACGATATACTTAACCTGTAGTCCACGCGGGCGGAGCTTCGGACTGAAAGCTAGTTTTATGTAGTGCAGATTTTGTAATTATTATTTAAAAAATAAGCTTGTTAGCTAAGAATTCAATTCGTACCCTACCTACCCACCGCATAAAATATGCATTGGCAATAAAACAAAAATTTGCGGAAGTGTGGACCGGGCACCTGCATTGAATGTTTAAATATATGAATAATGGCAGGCAGTTTTCCGCTCGCGACTGCTATCACGCTTCCGAAGGAATTCTTTAATATTTCCGAACACAATTTAGCTTATGACAATCCTCGTAACTTAAACTATATCCATACATGATTTCGTCGAAATCGGTTGGATAGTTGAAGCATGAAAACGTCACAGACAGACAGACGAAATTTACTTTTTTCGCATGTAATAATATAGTAAAATTGGAAGTCCTGACTTACTGACTCATCAACGCCTAGCCCTTAGACCCAGAAAGCTGATTAGCAGAAAGGTGTCTTTTATGCTGTAGGCAAGCACTAAGAAATATTTTTTCAAAATTCCCACGGGAACAAAGTCCTGGGCATTCTCTAGCCATTAAAATTATAAACTTAAATTATAAAGTGCTTAACATTAGTCTGAAAATAATGGATATTATTCTACATATACGAGGAACCCATCCAAGATCTAATGGCGATAACGTCAAGTGAACATCTCAGCAAACAACAAAAAAACATACAAACATCCAAGGATTATACAGGAATTTAGGTAAATCACTTTCAACCTCTCAGGTGTTAAATCAGTCCATTAAACTGAACAACTTTCCCAAGGAACAAAGGTCGAGATATGAAAAAAAATGTTGACTTCCCATACGAAATGCGCTATCAGCTGACGCAGTTTGTATGGGAACTAAAAAAAATTTGTTCTTTGAGAAAATTGTTCAATTTCATGGACTGATTTACCACCGAGAGGTTGAAAGTGATTTACCTAAAGCCCTGTATATGTGCATGGTGTGGTATTGGGACTACATTGCTATTTTAATTTAATGAAATTGTATTCTTACAACCCGCTCGACAGTCTCAAGAGGGCCTACTATGATGTTATTTGTGTCCCCAATATCCCACTGCTTTTTGTATAATATGTGTTTTGTTATGTGTTTCAAATGTCATTGGGCCTTTTTTAATACGAAAACGGCACGGCAAAATTGTATTACCATTGCCTCCTTTATTATTAGAAGCTGGGAACATTGAAGGCAATTGTAATACAAACTGAGTGTATGCATGATAACTTGTCAACTAAACCAAATATTCTCACAGTATCGGTACTCGTACTTTCGAGACTCACACTGGCAACTCAATTTGCGATGGAAACTTAGTTAGAGCGCACTTGCTACCACTTACAACTTGCCGTCTTGTTAAAATAGTTTAGTTTGGTTAGTCCTTTCAGAATAAATGTACGTCGGATGTGTAGTTTGTGTGTACCGCGAGAATCTTAAACAATATAGTTTAGTGTAAACACGGCTTTAGGTAAATCCCTTTCAACCTCTCGGGTGGTTAATCGTCCAGGAATTGAACAACTTCCGCAAGGAAAATACGACTAAAAAAAGTTAAGTTCCCATACAAACTACATCAGCATGTAAGCGTATTTTGTATGGAAAATCAAAAAAAAATTATCAACGTTTTTAAGAAATTACATTGCAGACAAACAGAAATACAGAATCTTTATTTTACACACAAAAATACATATAGCAATACAATACTTAAAGGTAGGATGGAAAATGTGTGGGCACAGCAGGCTGATTTTAAGCCCACTCTAAACTACAGTAGAGAGAGTGAGCATTGTACAATCAACAGCACATCAGGTTACCTCAAACTGTCAAATTTCCCCAATGGATAGTAAACTCTAATGCTTGAAGAAATAATCGAAAATCTATTGAAGTTTGACAGTTTTGGATACCATGATGTGCTATTGACCCTGTACATTACATTGTTAAGTCTATGGTAGTTCCATTAAGCAAAAAAAAAGTCTAATGTCACCCCATACATAATATTAAAACAGCCAGAGAAATACCTCCAAGGTAATAAAATGTAAGTAAATGCTAAGAAGCTGGATTCATCTCTAACTACACTACTCGGGGAATGCGAGCGGAGGACTCCTTTTGTTCGTGAAACAATTTTCTTGTGACGAACGTCTGTGCTGTTAAGTTCACCACTGTATACTTGTTAGGCAAGCAGTAGAGTAACTAGCGCTCGTAGTCCAGTGGCTCTCGCTGATGTCAACCAATCAGTGAGGTTAAGCAACGTACACAGAGACAGGGAACCTGATGGATGACCAAAGTGGCAATTTATCACGAGCGTTTCCGTGCTTCGGAGGGCACGTTAAGCTTTGTCGATTGACTGCAGTCGTTAAAACCAAGTCATAGGCCATTGTGCGGTTTGAAAACTCTAACACCAGGCTTAGCCAAGTTCGCCACATACTTGACTATACCTACACGATAAAAAGAATAAATAGAGTAACTTTTCTCTAAGATTTGTCTTCAGTTAAATATACAGAAGGTTTTTCCTTGTGTCGTGAGTTCCTTGGAACATACACAAAGACAGACATGAACACTTAGGACCCAGGAACAAACCTTTGTTTTTTTCCAAAAAAAATTGGCCCGACTGGGAAGCGAACCCAGGACCCGTCGATCAAGAGGTAGCGCAACTTCTTCACTAAATTAGTGGAACAAGCAAGCCCCAGAAAGGTAAAAGCATTTCATGATTCAAGAATCAAAACATTTATTTGACTGAAAACACATCTATTGTACAAACAGAACAGAAAATAAAATATAAAACACAGGACAAGAACACAAACAGAAAACGACAACACGACGTATAATATAAATCGTGGATTGTGCTGTAGTGCTATGTTAAACAGGACACAGCTAAACATGAATTAAAACCGAGGCCTCAACGCTGGTTTTCAGCTGTGCCCTTGGCGCTAGTGAACATAGCTCGCGGGAAAGAGTGAATGATTACCTAATTCAAGTGAAGCGGTTAGTGTATATACGTACATATGCGTGTGAGTTTTATTCCCATGTGAAAAACACAATGTTTAATTGTGCTGCTCCCTTTGGCGAAAGAATAGACATCAGCGAAGCAAACTAGCCACTAGTGGACAAAAACGAAAGAAGAAGGTAACAGAATGCTTGAAAATCATTGCTACTGCGACCCGAGTGACTCTGTCTTGAAAAGAGAATAATAGTTGTCGTCCTTGTCTCTACTTCTCGAGTTTATTGCTTTGTAAATTGTTCACTAAATAGTTGTTTATTCAGTGCTTCAAATTGTTAGTAACAGTTTCACGTGTTAGTATAATTACGCTGGTAATAGGGAAAGTAATTATGAGCTTTCAAACATGTTTGGTGTAAGATTAGTAACAAAATTTGCTTAAACCTATAATTAAAATATATTATTAGATATTCTTCTTCTTATCGTGTAGGTATAGTCAAGTATGTAGCGAACTTAGCTAACCCTGGTGTTAGTTTTCAAACCGCACAGTGGCCTCTGACTTGGTTTTAACGACTGTAGTCAATTGACAACAGCCAGGACCGACAGCTTAACGTGCCCTCCGAAGCACGGAAACGCTCGTGATAAATTGCCACTTTGGTCACCCATCAGGTTCCCTGACTCTGTGTACGTTGCTGAACCTCCCTGATCGGTTGAGATCAGCAAGAGCAACAACAAGCGCTTCAAGTGATAAAAAAAAGATTCGCGAAAAAATTCTGCCTTACTCTTCTAAATAAGAAAAGTTGTCACATAAATTCTAACTTAAGAATCTAACTTAAGTATTTAAATTGTTTGGGTTATACTTCTCAAATATACCTAAGTTTGGTCCACATGGAGTAGCCGAAAAAATTAGAACTTTGGATAGCTTAGTGGGTAATGTCTGCCTATTGATCTGCAGGTTGCGGGTTCTATTCCCGACCTACACAAATATTTGGAATGCGTATTTTGAAGTTTTTTTTAAATATAGATAAATGGGGTTGCTCTTGACCACAATCTCGCCCAGAGGCGGAGATGTAGTCGAGGATGTAGCAAGCTCACCCAGAAGATGAAGTATTTGTCAGGATGAATTTTTGTGTTTATGAAAATGAAAATGAAATGAAAATTTATTTATTTCTAGAAGTAATTTTTACATTTTCACTTGAGGCCAGCCCAGTAAGCATTAATTTGCTTGTGTTGGGTGTGCCTCGCACAATCCCAGTTTAAATAACAACATTTCTTAAACAAAACAAAAATATATCTAAATTTACTTAAATCAAAGTGTGTGCAGATGTGTATGTGTGTACGTGCATGTGTGTGGGTGTGTGTGTATGTGTGTGTGTGTGTGTGTGTGCCGGTGTATATGTATGTGTGCGTGTGTGCGTGCGTTAGCCCTAACGATGTGATATCTTGGGATCGGAAGTTGTGCCAACGACAACTTCCACTAACGAATGTGTAAGATAAATATACAAAAATAGAAACATGTATCTCTGGGTATCTCTGTTTATGTATAACATGTATCTCTCATCAGCCCATATACGTCCCCACCACCTAAGGACACGGGCCTCCCTTCGAAAGACGAAGGGGATTTAGGCCATAGTCCACCACGCTGGTCCAATGCGGGTTGGTGGACCGCTAGTCTTTCGAAAATGAATTTTCTAGGACGGGCGGGTTTCATCACGATGTTTTCCTTCACCGTTGAGCAAGTGATAATTAGAAATCCGTACATAAATCTGAAAATACGAATTTTGTGGTACAGGCCCGCACCAGGATTTGAACCCACGACCTTCGGATTACAAATCTGGCTCATTACCAACTGGGCTATCACCGCCTCACCAACTGTGGGCTATCACCGCCTCACCACAGTTGGTCCACAGTAGCCCAGTGGCTATTACCGCCTCGTATAACATGTATGTATTTACTATATTTACTAACCATAGTACAAGCCTTGCTTAATTTGGGCTTAGCTGGCGCTCGCTGTGTGAATTGTCTAAGAAAATTTATTTATGGCGACCATCGCAGTGTACGAACACAGGAAAAAAAAACGAGTGTTCCCGTGTGTTTCTTTTTCTTTAAAAACAATAAAGTTTTGCAAGCCAAAGAATGTTTTCTTTATTAATGAGTAATCAAAGAGAATCTAGAAATTTTAGCCAAAAACGGCTAGTTCAGCATTCAATGTATGCACCGCCCGGCCCTTCCGCATAAAATATGCACAGGAAAAAAAGAAATACAGCGTTTCCTGACACCCGGCATATTGGTACGTACATTTGAAGAGATAGTTAAAAACGAGTCCGCTTTAGAATCCTTTTTATGCCAGTCCATATATGTCCTCATTTAAGGGCACGGGCCGAAACACAAAGATGATTTAGGCTATAGTCCACCACATTGAGCCTTTTTATAATTCAAAAACGGCACGGCAATATCGTGTTACCATTGCCTCCTATACCGGTACTTGAAGCTGGGAACTTAGGGGGCAATGGAAATACAAATTCAGCCGTGCCGTGCCGTGCCGTTTGAATTATAAAAAGGCCTTTTTATAATTGGAACGGCACGGCACTTCGAAATTTGAATCACCATTTGGCCCCTATGTTCCCAGATTCTAGCTATAACATAATAAAATTTTGCCGATCGATTTCGAATTTTAAATAGACCCATAAAACGTAAATGTTTTACAATGACAGCACATGACATGAATCAATAAATTTCCTAGCATATAATTATAATCACTGAAGTAAATATATAGCTGAACGGAATATGCTAAAACTAAAAGTGATGATGATGATGATGATGAGGTTCGACCAATTTTGGCCATTGCGACCACTTAAACTCCTAATTTGTTTGGCGCTCAAGTACCCGAAAATGGCCAATATAGCCGATCTTTGCGGCAAAACACGTTAGTACACCGCTAACATAATGATAATTAATGGCAAAACTGGAGGACAGGCTATTATCTGGTCGCGTTTCGCATCGAGGTCGATTATTCGCTGTTTCTCGAACTCGTTGACTCGCCTTTTCACAATTTCGCGCCATTCTGGCCGCTGTGCTGCCAAACCTTCCCATTGAGAGAACTCTATGTTGCACCTTTTCATGTGTCGTTTCTGATCGTCTTTGTCTGAAAGTGAAAGAAGCTGCCCGCCATGTCTTCGCTTACCTTCTAGGAGTTCAGAGAAAACGATGCGCAACGTGACACGTGTCCGCACCACCGAAAACTACAAGTATCAAATTGCTGTAAGTTAGTGTCCCGCATTATAATTATTGTCAATTTTGTATTCTTTTAAAATGTTCCCTATTTCCTTTTGATAACATAAATAAAGTAGCTGTCCCGACAGACGTTGTTCTTTCTTAAATTTTCTAATTTTCCGCTCAACTTTCTTATTTTTTTCTGTATAATAAAAACCTTCTTCTGACAAAAATAAAAACAAAAAAAAAGAATTAGCGAAATTATTCCATCAGCTTACGCGTGATGCGATGACAAAAGGTAATAGAGTTTTATTTTTATGAAGAAAAAAATACTTGACATGGTATTTTCAGGAAATTCGTTCAAGATCGTAAAAGGTATCGGTGGTGTAACAGCTAGCTGGTCAAATACTCTGGACAAGTTTTCCACATACTTGACTATACCTACACGATAAAGTAGGAAGAAGTAGATTTTCCCTGCTAACTCATTCAATGACTGAGCTCAGATTCGTGCAACGTGACGCATGATCTTATAAATTGCTTGCTTTCCGCCTGTGATTTCTTTTGCCCATATTGTGCTCAGGATTATAATTATCTCTGTGCAAAAAATCACATCATTTCGTTGTTCTGTTACGGAGAAGAAGAAAAAACAAACACGCGTTCACATTAATATTAGTAAGGTTTTCGACGTTTCTTATCTTACACTACAGTGCTACTATTTTCTTTTAGTCTCTTAGCAAACTTCTTGTTATAGAAATTTTAAAAAAACGTGAATAAGTAATTAACATAGTTCAAACAAAATTTGACACTCGAATTGTAGAAAAACCATAGAGCCGAGCATATCACGCATGATCACGCATTAGAAAATTTGAAAACGCCACGGCGTTTACGAATGTAGAAATAGAATAGATCGACAGAAATGTCGCCTTGTCTAAGCCCCCTGCAGCTCAAACACAACATGAAAACAATGCGTTCAAATGTCAAAAAATATTGAAATAAGAATAGCTAAGGGCGAAAAAGCCTTTGCGCGATGCCGTCGCACATTCAAAGTGAAGTTTCACCGTCATCTGCGTGGCGTCACGCGCAGTTTTATCGTGGCCCGTGTTAGCTATGCTGTATTGAAATAATTGTAAACGGTGATGATAAAATGTAGCCAATTTCCACTTGACGGCACGGCAACGGCATGGCACCAGCGCCGGCAACGGCGGGAAGCATACATTTAGAAGTGTAGTAGCGCGTTCGTCCGCCGCTCCGACTTCAGGCGGCGGATGTCTCCTCGTGCTTCTTTTTTCGGCAAAACAACCTTTGCTCCGTAACTTTTAAGATTCATTTTACGTTGCTTTGATGGCCGCGCCACGTCGCTTGAATTCAAAAACTATTTGAATGCAGCATAGTTAGTACGGCCCGCGATAATCTTTGTGTGCATTCGAAAAATAAATGATTGCTGAGACACAACAAGAGATTAGAAGCTCTGTACCTACTAAAATGTTATTCTAAAGTCATCAATAAAAATTCGATCCCCATTTAGTTACAACCTATACAAAAAAAGTTTTTTTTTCTCAATAAGCAAAAAACCCTCGCAACTTGATTCCTGTGGGAATATTAGATTACAATCCCTGCTTACCCACATCACTCGAGCTCTTGATATGTTTGAGGTCCCTAGATCTACCGATTTTCACTCTACGTGTCTGTCAGATATTCTTGGTAAGACTTCCAAAACTAGATTACCTAAATACTGTTCCAAAACTGGTATTTTTTTAAATTTACATTGTTTAAGATTTTCTCGGTTCTGAAAATACGTGGTAAGAAACCGGTTTACTTATATTCAAAACTTTCATGTGTTTATTTTATGAATTCTTCTCGGCCATCATGGGAGTAAAAAAGGAAATGACAAATGACAAGCCTGCCATCTTGGATTTGAAATGACGTCACTTAACTAACCATGCATGTCATCCAAACCGTTCGTGCCCATGAAAAGTGTATGCAAAATTCAGTTGCAAGATTTGACGCCAACAAACACACTTATAAAACATATCATAGTTAATAATAACTCTAAAATAAAAATTATGTTTCACCCTCGATAAACAGGGCTTTAGTTATCTCTCTTTTAACCTTTCGGGTGGTTAATCAGTCCATGAAACTGAACAACTTCCCCAAGGAACATAGGTCAAACTACGAAAAAAAAATTTTGATCTCCCGTACAAAATGCGCTATATGCTAAAAAAGTTTGTATAGGAACTCAAAATTTGTTTTCGTGTTTTGGTCTATGTTCCTTGGGAAAGTTGTTCGGTTTCATGGACTGGTTGAAAGAGAGATACCTAAAGCCCTGTATATTACATAACACAAAACCAATTTTGATAAATATAGCTAAGAACCATCTCGATATGTCACTGTGTTTAGTAAAAAGTACAACTTACGGGGTAGTAAATAAGAGCTATTTACAATAGCTCATCACACTAATTGTGAACCTTAACGACTATCACGTAAGTTGTACCTTTCCATTTTCACAGTCGCATATAGCTAAGAATGAACACAATATTATGTTGTATACGAATAAATATCTTGAATCTTGATTTAAATAAAAAACGCATCAAAATCGGTCATTCCCTTAGGACTAACGTGGCACAGAGAGACACACAGATACACACGTTAAACTTATAAAACCCCTCTTGTTTCTTCAGGGGTTAAAAATCTTGTAAGACTCCGACTCAGCTTAGGTGACTCTCCGGTTTACCTTGTCATTTCTTTTGAACTTACCTGAAAAAAGAAAAAGGAATTAGGACTTATGTGAAGTCAGCTAACACGCGACGTGGTTTGGGTTTCTGAGAATTTAATTGACGTCTTTCATCCGACCCAAGCCCAAAAGTTAGTAAACACAAAAGGTAAGTAGCAGTAAAGATACACGGTTAATTCTGTTTGTATCAAATATTAAGAGTTTGATGATCCTTTAAGTAATTTGTAACTGTAAAATAAAAAAAATAAAAAATTCTGCAAGTTATAAGCAACTAGTTTTCCGCATGAGACTTCGTTCCCGTGGAAATTCGGGAAGTTATCTAGCCTATGTTTATTAGGGATAGTGTAGGATTCTAACAGTGAAAGAATTTTTCAAATCGGTCCAGTAGTTTTGGAGCCTATTCAATGCAAACAAACAATCAAATCTTTCCTCTTTATAATATTACTAGCATTCCGCCTGGGACTTCGTTCCCGTGGGAATTCGGGAAAATTATGTAACCTATGTCCATCGGTTTCTAATGGTGAAAGAATTTTTCAAATCGGTCCAGTAGTTTCGGAGCCTATTCAATGCAAACAAACAAACAATCAATCAAATCTTTCCTCTTTATAATATGTATAGAAGAAGTATACTTATAATTTTTTTTTAATTTTAGAGTTATACTAGCTGATCCCGCAAACTTTTTTTGCCATATGAATTATTTCTAGAGTTATATTTTTTTAAAGTTATAAACCTATTCTCAGACCTACTGAATATATATATGAAATTTCATCAGAATCGGTCGGGCCGTTTTGGAGGAGTATAAACACTAAAACTGTGACACGAGATTTATATATATCAGATTAATACAGATAGATAGAAGATATATGTTAAAAACTAGTAGAAAGAGACTTCAATGTATAATTATATACTAAAACGGATCTAAATTCGCGTATATATGATGAGTTACGTATTTCCCGACGTTTCGACGCAGTTGCACGCGCCGTGGTCACGGGTAGACTTCAGTGTAGGTATGAAGAAAGTGTATGTATTCAATTTAAACATATAGAAATTTAAATTCTATTAAAATCTAATAAAAACATGAAGCGCTCGGGCTGTTTCGTAAATTAATTGCCGACACTATAAGTCAGTTTACGCTATATAAGTTATTTTATGGGCGATAAAGCCAGTTTATTTCAGTTCTATTGGTCATTATTTCAGTTCGAAGGACGTATCCTCTGCAGATGTCCTTCGTATGTTCATTTCTAGATGACAGACCAAGTTTTCCCGTAGGAATTTAGTAAATTCTAGAGTTTTTAACCTCTGACAAAAAAAGAGTGGGTTATTATAAGTTTGACGTGTGTATATGTATGTCTGTGATAAGTTTGACGTGTGTATCTGTATTTCTGTGTGTGTCTGAATGTGGCATCGTAGCTCTTAAACAAATGCACTGATTTCGATGCGGTTTGGTCAAAGTATTTCTTAGTTATTTTTGATCAAAATTGGTTCAGCTGTTTAAAAGTTATAAGCGATCGAATGTAAGGAGTGATACTTTTTTGACAATTTTAGAGTCATCCCTAATTTCCTACTAATCTACAGGTACTATACTGGGTGAAAAAGAACCTCCTAGCTATATTCAAAATCCTGAACCATTATCACTCAAAGAACACATTTATGAAAAAAAATTATTTTTTGATATTTTGTGAATGGAAATAGTTCATTTTTTGCCAAAATGTAGACATTACTCCTACACCAGGCACGCGAGGAGTGCGGGTAGCGCGCGTGAGATGCACCCGAGTAGTGTCTACGTTTAAAAAAAAAACAAATCCCCCCCCCCCAAAAAAAAATGTGTTCAGTAAGTGATACTGGTTCATTTTTTTCAATAAAGCTAGGCGGTTCTTTTTCAACCTGTAATATTATAAAGAGGAAAGATTTGTATTTTTGTATGTATGTAACGAATAGGCTCCGAAACTACTGGACCGATTTCAAAAATTCTTTCACCATTAGGATGCTACATTATCCCTGAGTACATAATTTTCCCGAATTCCCTCGGGAACGAAGTCCCGAACGGGATGCTATTTTATATTATAATAGATGCGGAAGTAACTCTGTCTGTCATGCTTTCACGGCTAAACTACCGATTTTGATGAAATTTGGTACAGAGATAGAATAGACCTCGAGAAAGGACAGAGGTGACGTTTTATCCCACAGCTGGGCACGAGATAACTTGTAGTCCACGCAGTCAGAGCCGCGGGGGGAAAGCTAGTTTATTTATTTTATTTCCAAAACTTATAAACTATCTAACTAAACTGTCATGTCTACATCATATTGGGGACTTTTTCCTTGTCTGTACAAAAAAACAGGTTTCTAGGTTGTGAGGCTGAGCATTGAAAACGTAACAATCAATCGATTTCAATCCCAAAAATGCGTAACAGCAGAAAACCACAAACTTAAACGTCTTTTAAATATAATGTGTATTTATAATTGTTTTTATAAGCACAAAATCAATTTTAATTATGTTAAATGAGACTACTTCAGGAGTATACTATTCTTCTATAGATATCTTTCAAAAGACAACATTTGACGGAGTTGCCGCGTGAGAAAGATACAGAAAAAAATCATAGTCGGATTGAGAACATCTTCCTTTTTTTGAAGTCGGCTTAAAAATATAAGATTATGTATTTTTCACTCACATTAAGCAATCGCATTTTCACATTTATGACAAAATACTTTTTTGTTTTGTCAATTAGTATAGTCAAATGTGTGGCGATATGGCATCTGCCTTGGTTTTAACGACTGTAGTCAATCTGTTGACAGCTTTAACGTACCCTCCGAGGCAAGGAAACGCCCGTGATAAATTGACACTTTAGTCACACATCAGGTTCCCTGCGCCTGTGTACGTTGCTTAACCTCACTGATCGGTTGAGATCAGCGAGAGCCACTGGGCTATGAGCGTTTTTGTCAACGCAGTACTCAAGGTTCGTCATGCCTTCGTTTATTTATACGTTGAAAATTACTGAAGACCTTTATAATTGCCTGAAGTTACGAAATAAATGCTTTGATATAATTTCTAATTAAAGATCATAGCCGGGTAAACATACTAAAAGTGCCCTTGAAGGGAATCATATATTGGCACCAAGTATATATTTGATTAAAATTTGTTTCATTCAAATTCAAAAATTCTAAATTATTTATTTACAAAAAAAAAAACAATCCATACTAATATTATGAATGCGAAAGTAACTCGGTCTGTCTGTCCGTCTTTCACGCCTAAACTACTGAACCGATTTTGATGAAATTTGGTATAGGAATAGATTAGAGCCTGGGAAAGGACATAGGTTACATTTTATCCCACAGTTGGGCACGATATAACCTGTGGTCCACGCGGGCGGAAAGCTAGTATTTTATAATAGCAAGTGTCGAGACCTCCTTTTAATCATGTTAATGCCTGTGCAAAGAGGTCCTGCTCCTCCCTATCCGTAAGTTGGTAAAGTATACAATTACATGGTAAAACACACACACACGTCAAACTTATGTAAGACAATAATTAAACAAAAACTTTGTAAGAAGGGCTATTATTTAATTTTTGAATATCTGTTAGACTGGCAACCATGGGAATAAATTGCTCAGCTCCAGAGTTACTCAGATATTAAGTCAATAAAAATTTGAAACAAAGAAAGTATGATTGGCTTAAAAAGAGCGACTTTCGGAGTTTATTGCCTATTCTTCTCCTGAGGAAGACTGCGAATAGGCGCAAAGTCAAAAATTATAATGTAATTTCACTATTTTGACATGTTTATGCAACATTTTGCTCTATGAAATAAAGCTTTTTTTGACTTTTGACTTATAAACTGAGATCCCAGGGCCGCCAGACCTTACTTATTTTCTCAGGAACCAAAATTGTGGGAAAGAGTAGTGCTAGTACGTATTGTTAACGTATGAATACCTGCTAAGTTGAGCCGACGCGATGGCCAGTTTTCAGCCACCAGGTTCTGAAGGTACTTCTAAAAATTACTCACTTGTCTTGAAGTCTGGGTGCTGATGTCTTATAGAATATAATTAATTAAATACAAAAACTAATGATCAGCAAGACACTCTCCGTCGGCTGTAATTTCTGCCAGACGCTTTACAGTTCACAAGTAAATTATGCGATTGTATGTACCTACAATCTGAGCAGTGATTTTTTATACGATGTTCTGGGAACTAGAACAATACTTTTTATAGCACCCAGATTTCAAGACAAGTGAGTAATTTTTGGAAGTACCTTTAGAACCTGGTAGCTGAAAATTGGCCGTCAGTCCAAGCTATCAGGTATTCATATGTTAATAGTATATATTAGCACTACTCTTTCCCACACTTTTGGTTAATGAGAAAATAAATTAGGTCTGGCGGCCTGGGATCTTGGTATATTATAACTTATAACCTTTTTTATGTTCGGAGGTTAAAAAGGCAGTACAAGATAAAACCCACAGTATTTGTTTAATGTTAGATTCTTGTGAAAGCTACCTCTAGTCACTTATTATGGCAAATTAATCCATATCAGTTATCAAGAACAAGGGTCGGAGGTCCGACCGGTCTTCCTTATAACGACCTTCCAAGTATTTGGGTCACATACCAGGATCGAGTTACAGCCAGCATCTCTTCAAGTTACCCATTTGCACTACGAAAACCAGCGCTATTAAGAGCGAGATAAGGGCGACGTTAAGGTCAACGTTTATAGCCTATGTGCTGCCTTGTGTACCTTTCATACGTTATTAGATAATACATACAGGATGTAAAGGGCAGCTTAGTATATACTAAAATGGTGGAATCTACCCATAACCATCATCAGCTATTAGTAATATTTTTTCCCGGAAACGTCATGTTAAGGCGACTACAGCACCCGATAAAGGCAGCACACATAGGAATAGTGCCATCTCCGTCTCTCAACAATCCTGGGCCGGCAGTGTGCGGACAGTGTCGATACACGAAGTTTACGGACTATGAAAGCGTGCGTGCATAAAAACATGTTCGAAAGTTAGAAAAATGAGATTTATGGAAAGGTAACAGCTTAAATCGAAAAATGCGTAAACTACTTATCGAGAGTGTTCAATCACGAACATTTTGATAGCAAATTCAAGTTCCTGTGTGCATTTTACTATCGTTTTTACAGCTTAAAAGATACACAATATTGGGTATTTAGAGATGACTTTGTGAGCTTTTTCTATCGAACCAAAAGTGCTGAATCATGTTTTCAGCAAACTACTTATCTAGTTTATGTCCTTATTATTACCGTAGTATTTTTTTCTTCGATTTAATGCAGTGCGTCATGCTTATCTACGCATTATAAAATCGTAATTTAGGTGCTGTAGTCGCCTTAAGAAATTTTCATTATTTACCTACTTTGGCGCTACGCAACGTATCGTGAAACCGTGCCCCGCGCTGCTATCGGAGTGCGATATACATAGCTGGTTTTCGTGTTTTACGTTGTTATGATTGTTTTTATTAAAAAATGGATAAATAATTTTAAAAAATAAGCAGAAAATATTTAAAAACATGAAAACAAATTAAAATTTTCCGGATAAAAATTTCACTTGAAAATCATTCAGAATGATTGTCTGCGTTCAGGGTTTCAGTTTTTGCTATGCTGTCTTTTACACCTGCAAGGCTTCTACGTACTCCCAAGCTGGGCTGAGAGTAAAAAAAACCAAGAATGAGCCAGCTGCCAACTTTTCCTAAGCATATTGTAAAAGCCAAGTAAGCGAGACGTGAGAGTTTAGCTCAAAGCCAAAAATAGCTTCATTTCATAGAGCATTCAGGATGTTAACTAAAATAAGATATTTTCTCCCTGATTGTGACTTGCACTGCCGTACTCAGAGACGTCAATTAAAGTTAAGTACTGTTAAACTCTGATGTTGTCTCTTTCACTCTTGTTGATATAAACAAGGATAGCATGACATTTAATTACTACTTACCTTTAATTGACGTCTCTGAGTACGACAGTTATAGACCAGTCATTATAGTAAGTTCACCTCGGAATTCGAGATACCCAGCTGTAAGTCTGTGAATACTTGTATATTGACTCCCTAAAAGTTGTCTCAAAACCTACATATGGTAGGGTGTAAGCAACTATTAAATTTCAAGGTCAAAGGTCACAAAAATCGGTTTTTTGCGCTTTTTTTGGAAATATCTCATTTCCTATGGGTTTTTGCTATTTGTATTTACTGTCAATATTGTAGAATACAAAATTCTCTACAAATTTTGTATAAAAAAGTTTTTTATACGGTGAACCGTTTTCGAGATACAGGGCGGAGAGCGCGCGGTCACAGCATCACTTCAGGTCAACCGGTGCCTCCGGTCGAAAACGCGCCATATATAGTTGATGAACTATCGATAAATCAATGATTATAAATATTAGTCAATTTTTATTAACTATTATATTATATTTTATCATTTTTTTCCTAACTTATCCACTTTTTATTCAGTATTAATTTATTTAAGAACACTTACCTGCCCATGTAATTGCAGAATTGTTAATGAAAATATAGGAACTATATTTGAATTTTAACCTAATTAATATTAATAACTTCTTACATGATGAAAAAAAAAATAATACTTAAATTATGAATTAATTTTTTTATTAAAAAATATCATTGAATACGTTTATTTTTATTGAAAGTAAAAAAAATGGAATAAAGGGTACAAAAACTACAATTTATAATTTTAATCATCTTCTTCCTCTTCATCGTCGTCTTCTGGCTGCTGGTAAATTTCAAACTGGTCTTCATTATCGTCTTCAACGACATTTGTCTCAAGTTCTTCCATGATTTCGGGGTCAAAGGTTCCATCTTCGTTAATGTCGCTCTGATATGGTAGTGCATTGAGACAAGCTTGCCCATTACATTGGCCACAAGCTAAAGAGCATTGCAAGCCCGCTTTCCTGCATCCGCATCGCGAACCACAACCACTCTTGTAGTTGCAATGTATTTAGCAAATCTTCTGGAACATGTGGTAAAATTGTCATGATAGGCTCCAGAAAATCGTTTCGCATTGCCCAACCCCATACCTGGGGTTCCAAATCATGTCCTAACCAAGTTTAAACTTGATAATATACACGGTTGAAATGTTGATGAGCAGCTGCACTTGTTGGTGGAATATTTGAAAGCTGCACAAGTGCACAGGTTTATTAAGTTTTGTAGACTTCACGTAATGCATATAACGAAGATGATCGAGACTTTTCACAGATTTCGGAACATTATAGACTGCCAATAAGGTTTGAGTTCCACTCTCTAATAACGTATTCAATGATATTTTTTAATAAAAAAATTAATTCATAATTTATTTGTTTTTTTTTTCATCATGTAAGAAGTTA